>CM065592.1:249852952-250299086 GCA_033119425.1 Bufotes viridis | reverse complement strand
CTGTCTGGGTGCTGGGCCGAAATAACTGAGAGTGGCCTTCTCCGGTGGTGGGTGATATGACGCATGATTCCTTGCTGTGGGACCTCTCTCCTCGGTCTGGGTGCTGGGCGAAATAACTGAAAGTGGCCTTCTCCAGTGGTGGGTGATATGACGCATGATTCCTTGCTGTGGGACCTCTCTCCTCGGTCTGGGTGCTGGGCGAAATAACTGAAAGTGGCCTTCTCCAGTGGTGGGTGATATGACGCATGATTCCTTGCTGTGGGACCTCTCTCATCTGTCTGGGTGCTGGGCCGAAATAACTGAAAGTGGCCTTCTCCAGTGGTGGGTGATATGATGCATGATTCCTTGCTGTGGAACCTGTATTGTCGGTCTGGGTGCTGGGACGAAATAACTGAAAGTGGCCTTCTCCAGTGGTGGTTGATATGACGCATGATTCCTTGCTGTGGGACCTCTCTCCTCTGTCTGGGTGCTGGGCCGAAATAACTGAAAGTGGCCTTCTCCAGTGGTGGGTGATATGACGCATGATTCCTTGCTGTGGAACCTCTCTCCTCTGTCTGGGTGCTGGGTCGAAATAACTGAAAGTGGCCTTCTCCAGTGGTGGGTGATATGACGCATGATTCCTTGCTGTGGAACCTGTATTTTCGGTCTGGGTGCTGGGACGAAATAACTGAAAGTGGCCTTCTCCAGTGGTGGGTGATATGACGCATGATTCCTTGCAGTGGGACCTCTCTCCAATTGATATTGGTTAAATTTTATTTATTTTATTTTATTTTAATTCATTTCCCTATACACATTTGTTTGCAGTGGATTTACCTACATTTTGCTGCCTTTGGCAGCCCTCTAGCCCGTTCCTGGACTATTTTGCAGTCTTTTTAGTGCCTAAAAGTTCGGGTCCCCATTGACTTCAATGGGGTTCGGGTTCGGGATAAAGTTCGGGTCGAGTTCGGATCCCGAACCCGAACATTTTCGGGAAGTTCGGCCGAACTTCTCGAACCCGAACATCCAGGTGTTCGCTCATCTCTAGTCATGGAGAGTCACAGTCAACGGCATCTATTCGCTCTGCTGAAGGATTATTTTGAAAGTGTGTAGAAGCCACACATGGGCCCCCACGCTGCAGATTTATCTTAGAGACATCATGGCGATTTTACCGCATAGAATTGCAGCCCTGAACGCTGAATACAATTTTTTTTTCCACCGAAATAATTAAAAAAAGATTTTACCGCATATAACTGCAGCGCTGAACGCCGAATATTATTTTCTTTTTCTATTGATATACGCCACTAAAGGCATTACCACATATAGCTGGAACAGTGAACGCCGAGCATATTTTTCTTTTTCAACATATATACGCCACTAAAGGGTTTTCAACATAGGGTTATAGGCTGTCAGTTTAAAAAAAAACGGCGCCTGAGGCGGAGTGATCTGAAGTGAACGGGATGTAGCGGAGAAAGTAGGTCCGCGCTGGAAGAGAGAGACGCAGTCCTCGTGCAGTTTCAGTGCTGCAGAAAAGTTCCTGTAGTGTCCAGTAAGCAATACCATGGCCTCCATCAGGGGGGTACAGCCCATACCCCAGTAAGGGCCCAGACCCTGGGGGGGCCCGGCCGGTCCTTTTTATTTTTTTATTTTATTTTTTTATTGTGGCCGCCGGCCCCAGGGCCCAGTGCTCCTCCCCCTCTTCCTTCTGTGGCCCGTCCCTTACCTTCCCGGCCTGCCCGCCACTCAGCTGATCGATGAGTCAGGCCAGGCAGGCTTTCCACTGCGCATCCTGTGCAGCGCAGCCTCTCAGCCTGCTCTCAGCGATCTCCCTCGGTCACTGCCGCAGTTATGGCTGCACAGGACGCGCAGTGGAAAGCCTGATTGCTGCACAGAGACTGGATTTAAGGAAGGGGTACCTCCAGGCGGTGCTGGGGAGCGAGCTGGCCAGGATCAGCGACACAAGTACGGGAGGGGGGGGCAATAATGGAGGGCTGTCTGGGGGCAAAATTAACTTGTGTGGGGGCAAATTACTTAGTGGGGGGTCAGTGTGGCGGGCAAACTACATGGAGGGCTATGTGGGGGCAAAATTACTTAGTGTGGGGGCAAATTACTTAGTGGGGAAAAATTACATAATGCAGGGCTGTCTGGGGCAAAATTAACTTGAGTGGGGGCAAAATTAACTTGGGGGGGCAAATTACTCAGTGGGGGGCAGTGTGGCGGGCAAACTACATAATGGAGGGCCGTGTGGGAAACGTCCCTGGATAAAAGAGGTATGGGCGTAATATATGGGTGGGGCTGTGTGTTGGTGTGGCTTGAGGGGGACAGGGACACAGGGGCCCCATGATCTCCTATTCCTGGGGGAAGTGCCCCTCCAAAGACCAGGCTCTGGATCCGCCACTGGGGCATGGTCGGGGAGGGGCCGGTGAGGGGGGGGGCCCAGGCCTTGAGCTGTGTAAGGGGCCCCAAAATTTCTGATGGCAGCCCTGAGCAATACTTCAGATAGATGCGGGCTGGTGTGAATTAGTTGGCATTTTTGTGCAGGGTTAGTGTATAGTGAATTCACCTGTATTGGTGCGCTGCCCTTATGGACATCGTCACGTAAGCGCGCAATGTGTGAAATGTAAAAAGGACTTTCCCACATATAATTGGAGAGCTGAATGCTGAATATATATTGATTTTTCTACAGATATACGCTACTAAAGGCTTTACCACATATAACTGCAACAGTGAACGCTGAATATATTTTTATTTTTCTACTGATATACGTCAATAAAGTTTTTTCAAGATATAAGTGCAGCAGCGAATGGCAAATATATATTTCTTTTCCTACTAATATAAGTTACTAAAGGTTTTTCAAGATATAAGTGCAGGAGCGAATGGCAAATGTATATTTATTTTTCTACTGCTATGCATCAATAAAGGTTTTTCAAGATATAAGTGCAGCAGCTAATGGTGAATCTATATTTCTTTGTCTACTGATATACATCACTAAAGGCTTTTTAAGATATAAGTTCAGGAGCGAATGGCGAATGTATATTTGTTTTTCTACTGCTATACGTCAATAAAGGTTTTTCAGGATATAAGTGCAGCAGCGAATGGCGAATGTATATTTCCTTTTCTACTGATATACGTCAATAAAGGTTTTTCTACATATAAGTTCACCAGCGAATGGCGAATGTATGTTTCTTTTTTTACTGCAGTACCTGGAAAGAGCATAAAAACCAAGGGTTAATCAAATCTTGAGGAAAGATTTATCCAAAAGATAGGAAGAACTCTAGGTGCCAGTGGATCAGGAGTGTTTTATGGTCGATTTACAGTACTTATAGTTCACAGAATTAACAGATGGACAAGAGTGAAAAAATACGTCGCCTGTAGGTGGTGCAGAGGGAGAGGCAGCTATTGGGATAGACCACGCGGATAATGATCAGCGTGTGAGGCACGTAAAGTAAAAAGTGAAGCCTGTATCAGATGGGTTCAAATAATGGACCCAAGAGGTAAAGCCGATTTCTGTATCCCAAATAAAAGCGCCAGAGGAAACTTACGGTATAATGGTGTCTATCCAAAAAGGTAGAATATTGGAAATGGACTTGAGTAGTACACCAAGGATGAGAGTCACCTATTTAGATATATAGTGAAATGTACAATTGGCCACAGTAGGGAAAAGACAGTCAGGTTGTTAAGAACAAGGGGCATTAGAAGTGTTAAAAGACATTGAGTAAATAAAAGATATGAATATATATATATATATATATATATATATATATATATATATATATAAATCCAAAAATTGAAGCAGCATTCCAGGATATAAAACAAGTGGATCGACCTTTATTCCCCTGCAACGTTCAACTGCTCAATGCAGTCTTTCTCATGCTTGAGAAAGACTGCATTGAGCAGTTGAAACGTTGCAGGGGAATAAAGGTCGATCCACTTGTTTTATATCCTGGAGTGCTGCTTCAATTTTTGGATTTATATACCTGGTAAACAGCTGAGCCCGCTGGTTTGGAAGGATTGCACCCGCTTTTGTTTTTTTGAGTGCTGCTGTGTTTCTCTTTGTTACACATATATATATATATATATATATATATATATATATATATACTTTACTCACTTCACAGGGGGGTGGTTTCCTGGAAAAACTCAAGACACCAAAGAAACCCCAAAGACACTCCTAGCCAGAATCGCTTGTAGATTAGTAGATAATGATGGCAGCCACATCCACAGGGCTTCTGATCAATTTCTTTATCAATAAATTCGGCTCAACGCGTTTCGGGGTGTAAGCATACAAACCCGTTCGTCAGGAGCATCATACATAGTAGGACACACATACCTTGTTTAAATAATGAGAGAGAGTCAAAAATCCCGCCAGAGGACGGTACACTGCTTGGGGCCAGGGCAGAGGTGTACAGCATGCTACTTACTGTCCTGCGCGCGTTCGGATAAGAACTTCCGGTTTGATGCGTTCCACCCTGGATTGTATCGTGTGTTTCTGGTTTGCTGTGCGTTCCAGCATGGAGCGCTGCTCGTGCCGTCTGTCTCCTGCGTACTTTAAACAGATCTTGTTGGTACAGATATAGTTTTCAGATTTACCTCCTTTGTAAAAACTGTTAATGTATTAAAATGCCTATATAAAATGGAAGATACAGAGTTGAAATGTAAGACTTATAGTATGGAATATTGAGAACCCGGATTAATAATGATGATTCATAAATATGGATAATGTTCTATGGGTATATTTAAATTTATATGTAGATAAGATTAAATTGCATATATATATGAATACAGTATAGTTGTTACATACACATAGTGTATATGTTGCAAGTAAGTGGTACAAACTGTATTATAATAAAAATTCTATGTGTGTCTACATGCGCCCTAAGAGAAACAATAGTATGTATAAAAGGATTTTTTTGAAAATTTTTGACAATAATAAAATGTACGTAATATGTCTCTAAAGAATGGATTTGAGAGTGTATCTTTCAAAAATTATTAATATGGGATTGATAAGTTATGATGCTAAAAACAAGGTGATGTTCATAATAATGATAAAAATGATATAATAATGATAAAAGATATATATAAAAATATATATAAAAAATATGGTAAAATACACTTAATAAAAAAGCGTAATAGTTATAAAGAATAATAAACAGTAATAAAAAGCATTATATGAATCAGGTGGAATTGATTTCTTAATAATTGACATATTCAAGTGATTCGTTTAGGCCATAAGATATAAGGCATGTCAATATGGGTGATCCCTCCTTCCTAGAGTTCCTTGCCGCATTTCCTCAGTCCTCACACGTGTAGCTGCCATTTTAGAAAAATTGCAATTTTTAACCACAAAGCGTGAGAAAATTCGCATTAATTGGGAATTGAATTTTCCTGAAATTCTAAACAAATTCCACTTCATCAGCTTCGATTCGTTTATCTCTAGTGGAGAGTCCCAAGCTGTCATTTCTTTGCCAAAAAGGCAGTACCAGCCCTGCATACACATATAGAACAGAAGGTGGGCCAGTCCTTAAGCCTGTGGGTGTCTGCCAAAGTGCACGGCAGCGCCGACGTGTGGAGCTCTAACTACGGTCAGGGACAATATGTGTCCTTTAAGGCCCACTGAGTGAATGTGGTTCCTGCACAGCCACACCAGCAACATGGCCAGGTGAGGCCACTTCCACCTCCACGTTATCACTCTGTTGGTCCTGCGACAATGTCCACCTCTGCCTCCTCATCCTCCACCGTGTCCTCAGCCTCCACTGCATGGACAAGTCACAGTGCCCCTCTAGCATACCACATGTGCAGGGCACGGCGGTGTCATGATGTTCTGCCCCTGGTTTGCCTTGGCATACGTAGTCGCACAAGGGAAGAACTGCTCCATGTGAGGCATTAGGAAATTTATTCCTGGTTTCTCCGTGACAACTGAAAATTGGAACCATGCTAACCGACAACGGGAAGAACATGGTGTCGGCGCTGTGTCAAGGAAAACTGAGCCATCCGCCCTGCATGGCACACGTGTTCAATCTGGTTGTCAAGCGGTTCTTGAAGTCTTCCAACCATCTGCAAGACATCCTAAAAATTGCCAGGAAACTTTGCATGTACTTCAGCCACTCATACACTGCAAAGCACACCATCCTTGAGCTGCAGCTGCAGAATGGCATCCCCTAACATGGGCTGATATGCGACGTTTCCACCCGTTGGAATTCCACCCTCTATATGTTGGACTGACTAAACGAACAGAGAAATGCCATCAACGATTTCTTGATGATGCAAGCTGATAGGGGTACTCCCTTGTGTAACTTTGATGTCAGTCATTGGCAGCTCACGCATGACCTCTGCCGTTTGCTCAGGCCCTTTGAGGACGCCACGTTATTTGTCAGTCGCCAGGAGTACGGGATGAACAACGTCATTCCGCTGCTTCATATCCTGGAACAGATGGTGGCATCAATGGCTTGTCAGGGGACAGGAGACATGGCGTATAGATCAAGGCAAAATGAGCCCTGTGGGGGCTGAATTGGAAGAGGAGGAGGAGTGGGAGGAAAACATTGGAGCAAAGCAATGTGTAGCAAAATGGGTGGTTTTTCTACTCAGCTGACAGGAGAAGAGGAGCAGAAGCAGCTAGAGGAGCAACAGGGCGACAAGGAAGATAAGACAGAGGATCCAGACACACCGTGGCAGTATGCAGTGGAGATTATTTAGTGCAGCGGGGGCCATAGTTACCCCAAGGAGAACTCGCCTATCCACCCAAAATGTGGAGAGACTGTTCTTTGTCAAGATGAATCAGGCGTGGATCAGCCAGGGTTTCCACCCTCCATGCCTGACGGATCTGATTAGATCATCCTTGCCGCCTCACCCAACCCTTAAAAAAGAGACCGTTTTTTTTCTGGCTACCTGCCTCAGCTACTACTCTGATGCTGCTACCCGCCTAATGCCACACATCTGATGCCAAGTGCTCCTTCTTTCACCCACCTTCGTCAGTGGGTACTGGTATTGTCACCCACTGCCCCACTCTGACACTGGGTCACTTTGTGGTTTCCTGATGCCGCTGCTGCTGCTATCTCTACACTATGTCACCTTCACACTCTGTGGTCTACTGATGCTGGTGCTGCCATCTCCACACTATGTCACTTTGCCACTCTGTGGTATCTTCCTGATGCTACTTTCTCCACCTCCAAACTCAGTTTTTATGCCCCTCTGTGGTCTCCTCCTGATGATGCTGGTGCCGTCACCTCCACACTCTGTCATAGGGCCACTCTGTGGTCTCCTCATGCAGCCGCCACCTCCAGACTCTGTCCTTCTGCCTCTCGGTGGACTCCTTATACTGTTGCCAACCCCAGACTATGTCATTCTGCCAAGTTCACAGAACCGCGCACCCTTTCACCGATCCAATATTTCTGACCAAACTGTTCCTCCTCGCCAGTGTAAATCAAGTACTTCTTTTCGCTTGTCTCCTAAGTACCGATATAGACCACACAATAGTGCATTATCTTCTAGTTTTTTAATAATGTATAACAGATACACTTACAGGAAAGTAAATAGTCAAAGTCCATAAAATTCACAAATATCTCAGACTTCGGCGTCCTCGTGTCCCGACCCGGGTTTCGCTCGCCAGAGCTTCGTCAGGGACGTCACAAGCTAACATCCGGGGACGGGCTAATATATCCTCATCCTCCACGTAAAATTCTAAAAAGTTTTACAGTATATAAATCTTCCATAACAAAATAGTAAAAAAGTAAAAACCTTATTCTAATACATACTGCAACATCTCCATTATTTTGTATCAAAGGCGATTGTTAGTGAACCAATAGCACAATATTCCCTATACTTCCTCTAGTCATTCATAAAAATCACCTCCCTCTCACATGACACAGTGGAAACTCCTACCATTCATAGAATTCAGTTCGTTCTCCAATCTCATTCTACACACTCTCCGGTGTTTTATCACATGACCGGAGCTCTCGCAGGTCCTTGAATCTGATTCAAATATCATGATGTTACTAGCTAAGTCATACATGGCTTCAGGTCAAATTTGATGTTAAGTCCTGCCGGTTGTAATGTCCCAAGTTTATATATCCATTCCACCTCCTTGCGATTCACTTGATTTACGAAATCGCCTCCCCTCCAGTGTCTCCTCACCACTTCTATCCCAATGAACTTCAGTCCTCTCGGGTCTTGTTGATGTTTAACTTTGAAGTGTGCCGAGACACTGTGGGATTGCAAGCCCTTTTAATATTACGTACATGCTTCTGAACTCGGACCTTCAGCTTCCTAAGGGTCCGGCCCACATATTGTAACCCACACGGGCATTGTAACATATAAATGATACATTCACTTTCACAGCTACCTGCTGTTCTAAGTTCGAATTTATTACCATTACTATTTGAGATTATAGTGCTACATGTCCGCTGTCTTTCCCTGGAGGTCCGGTTTTTGCACGGACCACAGAAACCACACCATGTGAATTGACCCCCTTTTATTGTTCCTTTCTTAGGGTGGATGGCACTGTGTGTTATTTTAGTTCCTATATTAGGGGCTTTTTTGTAGATAATGTTCGGTGCATCAGGTATCTCTTTACCAATAACCGGATCACTCTTTAATATGCTCCAACTCTTTCTCAGGACGTTCTTCATTACACCGGCTCTAGTATTGTACTGAGTTAAGAAAGAAAATCTAAAATCCCTGCCTTCATTCTTCGCTCCTTTTTCAGGTTTTGCAATATCTCTTTCTTCCTCTATCTTCTCTATACACCTGTCAAGTTCCTCAACTTCATACCACTTTTCAATAAATCTATCTTTAAGAACTTTACTCTGTGTTTTGTAGTCTTACACCTCCATACAATTTCTGGATATTCTCCCAAATTGTCCCCTGGGTATATTACGAAGCCAGGGGCGGTGGTGGCAGCTACTGAGATCTATATAGGAATTAACATCTGTTTTTTTGAAAAAAGCCCTGGTTTTAAGTCTGTTGTCCTCCCTAAAAATTTCCAAATCCAAGAAATTAATTGATGTTTTGCTGATTTCTTCAGTGAAATGTAGGTTCCAACTATTAATATTCAAATCAGCGATAAATTTTCTCAAGCTCATCTCATTGCCCTCCCATATCAGCAGGCAGTCATCGATATATCTCCTCCAGAGGGTAAGTTGCCCTCCGGAGGAGACCGTCCCTATTTTGGATATGATGTGGCTCTCTTCCCAATGGCCCATAAAGATGTTTGCAAAACTGGGGGCGAATTTCGCCCCCATCGCCGTCCCGACGCATTGTAGGAAGAAGTCACCATCAAACCAAAAATAGTTATGTTCCAGGCAAAATCTCAAAAGATCAAGTATAAATATCCTCTGTACCTCCTCCATACTCTCATCACTCTTAAGCCTATTTTCCACCGCCCTTAAGCCCAGATCTTTTGGGATTACTGTATATAATGAGGACACATCCACAGTTGCCAACCATACTTCATCTGTTAAAGGTCCTATATCCTTTATAAGGTTAATTACATCATTGGTGTCTTTAAGATATGAGGGATTTTTTACTACATATGGCTGGAGGAAAAAATCTATATATTCA
The DNA here is from genome assembly GCA_033119425.1 of Bufotes viridis. Classification (NCBI taxonomy): domain Eukaryota; kingdom Metazoa; phylum Chordata; class Amphibia; order Anura; family Bufonidae; genus Bufotes; species Bufotes viridis. The sequence goes on along the minus strand of CM065592.1, from coordinate 250,289,555 downwards.
GTAATCCTACATGTCAGGGAACCTATCCCTGACACTATCGGGCGACCGGGGGGATTGGTGGTGCTTTTATGGACTTTTGGCAGATAATATATGACCGGAGTGACCGGGTGGGGAATAGAAAGGTATTCAAATTCCCTTTTATTGAGTATTCCCGAATCAAATCCACTTTTTAACAACCCATCAAGTTTGCTTTTATATTCATTGACGGGATTCCCTCTTAATTTCCGATAGGTTACCTCATCCAAGATTAACCTCATCATTTCTCGGTCATAATATTAAAAAGAGCTTGCAATCCCACAGTGTCTCGGCACACTTCAAAGTTAAACATCAACAAGCCCGAGAGGACTGAAGTTCATTGGGATAGAAGTGGTGAGGAGACACTGGATGGGAGGCGATTTCGTAAATCAAGTGAATCGCAAGGAGGTGGAATGGATATATAAACTTGGGACATTACAACCGGCAGGACTTAACATCGAATTTGACCTGAAGCCATGTATAACTTAGCTAGTAACATCATGATATTTGAATCAGATTCAAGGACCTGCGAGAGCTCCGGTCATGTGATAAAACACCGGAGAGTGTGAGAGAATGAGAATGAAACTTTTTAGAATTTTACGTGGAGGATGAGGATATATTAGCCCGTCCCCGGATGTTAGCTTGTGACGCCCCTGACGAAGCTCTGGCGAGCGAAACCCGCTACGGGACACGAGGACGCAGAAGTCCAAGATATTTGTGAATTTTATGGACGTTTGACTATTTACTTTCCTGTAAGTGTATCTTTTATACCTTATTAAAAAACTAGAAGATAATGCATTATTGTGTGGTCTATATCGGTACTTAGGAGACAAGCGAAAAGAAGTACTTGATTTACACTGGCGAGGAGGAACAGTTTGGTCAGAAATATTGGATCGGTGAAAGGGTGCGCGGTTCTGTGAACTTTACTGAATCTGTTGACGTCTGGACCCACGACGATTTGGAACCTGCGATACCGCAAGTAACATAGTGTGAACAACGATTCAAGACTTTTTATCTAGACTATGTCATTCTGCCACTCGGTGGCCTTCTCCTGATGCAGCTGCTGCTGCTGAGACCTCCAGACTCTGTCATTGTGCCACTCGGTGGTCTTCTTATACTGCTTCCACAACCAGACCCTGTCATTGAGCCACTCTGTGGTCTCCTCATGCTGCTTCTACCTCACCACTGTGTCATAGGTCCACTCTGTGGACTTCTCATACTGTTCCCACCCTCCCCACTTCATGACTGGTCAACTATTTTGGCTTTCGGTCTGGCTGACATCATCATTTATTTGACCCTTCTTCTGATTTGTCAGAAGGAAGGAAAAATTAGATGCACAATGGATTCTGTCTGTGTAGCAGCTGTATGGCCTTTATGGTCCCATCACAATTGGCTTATGATTTGGTAGCCAAAAGCATGAGTGGGTACAAAACACAGAAGACATGCAAATATTTCATTCACGTGTCATCTCTGTTTCAGATCCCCTCCTGTTTTTTTTTTTGGCATTAGCATTTAGCAATATTGATGGATTATTGAGCAAATGCTGACCAAGTGAAGGGGTATGCTCCACAGACAGGATCCGTTTTTTTGTGGGTTATTGTTCTGTCGGATCAGAGGAGGGCAAATTAATCAGTGACATCAACGCAAACTTACTTTACTTCTGACACCCTCTCCACTCTGTAGGGGAGCTCTACTTGTACATGTGTTTATTAGAACAGGTTCTCTAGACATTTACAGTTGGGTTAAAAATTATTCAACCCCCACTGAAATTGAGTGTTTTGGCCAGTTTGACATTGATTTTGATCATTTCAGTCATCTTGTTTACAATTAAATCAAAGAGGCACTTGTAAGTCAGACAAATATAACATAACATTTATAATGAAATAACCACAAATGTCTTTTCTGTGCTCACATCATTATCAGTTTTATTCAACCCCCAAGTGACATTCAATCTTAGTACTTAGTACAACATCATTTTCCAGTTATAACAGCTTTTAAACGTGAAGCATAGCTTGACACAAGTGTCTTGCAGCGATCTACGGGTATTTTCGCCCATTCTTCATGGGCAAAAGCTTCCAATTCAGTCATATTCTTAGGCTTGCGTGCTGCAACTGCTTTCTTTAAGTCCCACCAGAGGTTCTCAATCGGATTTAAGTCTGGTGACTGCGATGGCCACTTCAAAATGTTCCAGCCTTTAATCTGCAACCATGCTCTAGTGGACTTGGAGGCATGCTTGGGAATATTGTCCTGTTAAAAGGTCCAACGTCTCCCAAGCATTACATTTTCATCCAATATCTCCTGGTACTGAAGAAAATTCATGGTACCTTGCACACGCTGAAGCTTCCCTGTACCTGTAGAAGCAAAACAGCCCCAAAGCATGATTGACCCCCCCGCCATGCTTCACAGTAGGCAAGGTGTCCTTTCCTTATAGGCCTTGTTCTTCCTCCTCCAAACATAGCGTTGATGCATGGGCCCAAACAGTTCTAATTTTGTTTCATCAGTCCACAGAACACTATCCCAAAACTTTTGTGGTTTGTCCACATGACTTTTGGCATACTGCAGTCGACTCTTCTTATTCTTTGGAGACAGCAAGGGGGTGCGCCTGAGAGTTCTGGCATGGAGGCCTTTATTACATAGTGTGTGCCTTATTGTCTGAGATGAAACTTCAGTACCCGCATCTGACAAATCTTTTTTCAGTTCCTCAGCAGTCACACGGGGACTTTTCAACACTTTGCGCTTCAGGTAGCGCACAGCAGTCGAAGTCAGCATCTTCTTTCTGCCACGACCATGTAGTGTTTCAACAGTGCCCTTTGCCTTGAATTTGCGAATAATGCTTCCTATGGTGTCTCTTGGTATGTTTAACATCTTTGCAATCTTCTTATAACCATTGCCCTTCCTGTGAAGAGAAATCACCTCTTCTCTTGTCTTCCTGGACCATTCTCTTGACTTCACCATGTTTGTAAACACACCAGTAAATGTCTAGAAGGAGCTGAGTATCACAGTAATTTTAAATCTGCCTAATTGGTGCTTATTATGCTTGATTGCTGCTCCTTGACATCCTCAGGTGTTTTCAATACCTGATCGAAAACACTTGAATGAACTTCTGTTCTTAAGAGTGGTAGTCTTTAAGGGGTTGAATAATTGTGTCAATGAAGAAATCACAAAAAAAACATTTAATACTGTATTACAAAAACAATTTATGTCATTTTAGTTGCATTTGGTTCTTTAAAAAGTCCTTGTAAGATTTCATTCTGAACACAATTACAAATGTACACTAAATTCCCTAAAACCCTTTACAGCATTGGGGGTTGAATAATTTTGAACACAACTGTATGTGGAATCAGCTGGCGACTGTGTAAAAGGAGTGCGCTTCTTCTTGGCGCTAGCATATACCTGTAAGGCTGAGTTCATACTTGAGTTATTTGGTCTGTTTTGGCCCCGTGGCTGCCCATAGTCTGGCATGTTCTGAGATATAGTTTCCGGCCAAGCAATCAATTATTAAAGTCACACTTAAATTTTATTGACTTGCTTAGTTATCTTATTACTCAATGTGTGTTTTATCATTGGCATGCATTTACAGTATACAGCCATTATTATTGGCACAGGGTTGAGTTTTGATGTGGTAAAAGATATTGTTAATTAGCTACAAATTGCTGTAAATTATCATAAGAGATTATGATATCAGTGAGACACCAAAGTCACAGCAGTCAACAACCTTTTTAAGAATAGCTGAGAATCTCAAGTACAGGATAGAAATATTGCATTTTAATAATTAAAAGAAACAAAATTAACCTTAATCAGTGGAAGAGGTTCAAAACAGAATTGACAATAAATTAAGTTTTTAAAGCAAAAACTGTTTTTGTAATGGATGCATTAGTTAGTGATTTTATATTGAACTGTATTATATTGCATTTCAATGTATTATGTTTAGAGATGAGCAAATCGAAGTTGACGAAGTGGAATTCGATTCGAATTTCAGGAAAAATTTGATTTGCACTGAATCCGAATTTCCTCACGCTTCGTGGTAACGAATCGCATTTTTTTCCTAAAATGGCTGCTGCACATGTTAGGACATGGAACAAAGAACTCTGGGAACAAGGGATCACCCACAATGGCTTGCATGCAGCCAATCAGCAGCCAGCCAGCCCTGTGATGTCACAGCCCTATAAATAGCCTCAGCCATCTTGGATTCAGCCATTTTCCAGTGTACTGCAGGGAGAGATCTCAGCCATGCACTAGGGACAGTGCTAGGAAAGACTTCAAAACTTTTATTTTGCTAAATAGAAGTTCAGGGAAAGATCATTAGAAGTCTAGGGAAAGGATAGGGAAAAAAAGACAATGCAAAAGAACTCTGCAAACACAAATAAAGTACAATAATGTCATAATTATAGAAAACACGCTGGTGCTAATGCTACGCTAATTTTGCAAATTTGAGATTCTTGGCAAATGCATGTTGTATAAAATTATTTGGGCCCATCTGCCAAAGGTTCAAGGCGATCTCTATAAGACGGGAACCTAACACTAAATACTACCTGTTATGTGCCTTAATGGTCACCATAAAATTCAGGTAGTGCAGGTTCCACATGCATGCTGGGTCCATTCTGCTTTTTACCATTTTTGGTGCCATAACGGCCTCTATTAAATCCAGGGATGCAGGGAAAGCATAGGGAGGAATTATTCCACACAATAATAGGAGAACAGGGTCCAATAGGAGAGTGTACAGCCTGGGTAATAGGAAAAATCCTATTACACCTTGCTTCACTGACTGGGGATGCAAATTGGCATTGTACTGCAGGTTTTAGGTTTGCAATCAATGATACCTCTGTAATTCCAGCATTGGGGTGTAAGTGCTGTGTAACACAGCCATAAACAGGGTGTAATACTAGAAAATATTTCTATGTCTTATTAGATCTTGTGCGGTACAATTATATGTTCTAAAGCCTTTTTGGCATGTATAAATGTAGGAGAAAAAAGGGCTTATTAGCTGTTGTGTGGTGAAGTGAGAAAATTACAGCCCTTTTTGGGGTGTATTAGTGGCAAAAAAAAGTATTATTTGCCGTTCAGTAGTGCAGTCATATGTTCTAAAGCCTTTTTTGGTGTGTATTAGTGGAGCAAAAAAGCACTTTTTAGCCATTGAGCGGTGAAGCAAGAAAATGAAAGCCCTTTTTTGCCATGTATTACTTTCCTTTTTATTTACTTATTTGATCTAACAGTATGTCAGACAGAGAAGTGACAGACCATGCACAGGGGAGGGGCAGAGGCCTAAATGTTTCTGGCACAGGTCGCAGCAGAGTAAGAGGGCATGGCAGCAGGGGTCACTTCCAGTGGCCTGAGCCCCCAGTGACAGCTAACGGTCGTGTCTTGACCAGCAACCCAGAGGTTCTTGAAAGGATGACTCAGTCATCCACTTTGTCCCAAGTGACATAAGACACCCCCAGCCAAGAGTCGGTGGGTTCGTCAGACACAATCCTTAGTTGGCATAGCCCGGGAGCAGTCCCTGTGCCTTCACCTGTCCTCAACCTGCCTCTGTCCTTTTCTGTTCCCTAAGCCAGAGAAGTATTACATGCTGTTGGCTCAGGTGCACTATACAGCAAGGATGAGCTACTAGAGGACAGTTAGCTCCTACCCAGCTAAGATGTGGAGGAGATATCCGCCTCTTCCTATATTCGTATTCGTTATCTTCACTAATTCTAGCAAGCCAAGTAAACTTGCCTATACACATCTCTAAGTTGCATGCGCAATGCGAGAATAAGTAATATTAGTCACATTGCGCATCTAACTTAGAGCGGGGTATATGCAACTTACTTTACTGTTGTTTGGCTGGGAAGAATAATCATATGACGAATACGAATATAACGCTATATTCTCCATATTTGTTAATTTCAGCAAGCCAACCCAATAGGAAAGTTTACTGTACCCAGCTCTAAGATGGATGCGCAATGCGAAAATATTAATAATTAATAATTACTGAGTCAGTATTCTATTTATTGAAAAAAATAGGTAAAGTAATATTTTCTTCTTGCGCATCTACTTGGTTAGTGGGCAAGTAGTGATGAGGAGAGTCATGTGGGAGCTGGTGTTGCGAGCGGTCAGGCTCCTGGCTCAGAGACTGTTGAGGAGGACATCAGTGACGTGCAGACAGTACTCGATGGTGATGTAGCCGATCGCAATTAGGAGCAGGGTGATGAAGGGGCTTCATCATCATCGGGAGAAGAGGGTGTCAGCTTGCGCGTGAGGCAGTGGCGGAGCCAGTAAGTTGGTAGCGTGGCTGGGAGTCAGCAGGGTGGCAGCAGTGGGAGGTCGGGGGCCAAACGTGCCAGAAGTAGACCACCCATTTCGCAGGAGGCAGCTGTGAAGTGTTGGAGGTAAAATCACCTACTCGGCGGTGTGGCCATTTTCTTGTTAATGGGGTCCCCAACATAGGCTGAAATGCGATGTTTCCACCAATTGGAATTTCACCTTCCATATGTTAGATCGACTATACGAACGGAGAAAGACCATAAATGATTTATTGATGTCTTCCAGTGGCATCTCATGCGTGACACCTGCCATTTGCTCAGGCCCTTTGAGGATGCTATGTTATTTGTTAGTCACCAAGACTATGGGATAAACAACGTCATTCCACTGATTCATATCCTGGAACGGATGCTGGTATATCTGGCTGGTCAGGGGACTGGAGATGTGGCGCCTACATCTCTTGGCCACATGAGCCCTGTGGGGGCTGAACTGGAGGAGGAGGAGAAGGACATTGGAGCACAAGCAATGTGTAGTAAAATGGATGGTTTTTCTACACAGGTAACAGGAGTGGAGGAGTAAGAGCAGTAGGAGGAGCAAAAGGCAGATGAGGAAGACGAGGCAGATGACCCAGGCACACCGTGGCAGTATGCAGTGGAGATGGAGGCAGGGAGACCCTCTGAGTCACTTGTGAAAATGGCCCGCTGCATGCTCACTTACTTGGGTAGTGACAGCCAAATTGTTATGATTCGGCAGAGAGATGAGTTCTGGCTCTCCACCTTGTCACTACCGGTCCAAAATGGGGGTCTGTTTTACACCCACTGAGAGGGTGGACAAACTGAACTACTATAGAGACATCCTATGTAGTCAGTTGGCCGCTGCCTATCTGCGCCATCGTCCATCCTCTCTTAGGTCTGACCGGGGGGGGTGCCCTCTGTACTCTCATTTCACATCCATGGCTGCTGTGGTGGGGTGGGATGGGGGGGGGGGGCGGGTAGGAGCAGTACCAGTGCCATCAGCAGCAGCTTGAGTCTAGAGTCAATGATGAGAAGCTTTCTTAACCCACCTAATGAAGAAACTACTCACCGGCAGAAGCATCTAGACCTGGAGCAGAACCTGAACCAGCAGATGGTGACTTACTTGGACAGTACCCTGCCACCCCACATTATAGATCTGCTGGACTACTGGGCAGCAAAATGGATTTGTGGGCCACTCTGTGGTCTCATCATGCAGCTGCTACCTCCACACTCTGTCATTGTGCCCCTCTGTGGCCTCCTCATGCTGCTGCTGCCCTCTCCACACTATGACACCTTGCCACTTTGTGGCCTCCTCATGCTGCTGTTAAATAAACACTATGTCACTGGGCCACTGTATGGCCTCCTCCTGCTTCTGCTGCTGCCACCTCCACACTATGTCACCTTGTGAGTCTGTGTCCTCCTGTGGCTGCTGCTAACTGAACACTATGTCATTGGGCCACTCTGTGGCTTCCTCATGCTGCTGGGATATCAACAATATGTAATTGGGCCACTATTTGATCTGCTCATGCTGCTGCTACCTCAACACTATGTTATTGGGCCACTCTGTGGACTTCTCATGCTGTTCTCCTACCCTTCCCACTCCATAACTGGGTCACTATTTTGTCTTTTTGGCCTTGCTGACATCATCATTTATTTGACCCTTCTTCTGATCTGTCAAAAGGAAGGAAAAATAAGATGCACAATGGATCCTGTCTGTGTAGCAACTATAAGGCCATTATGGTCCCATCAAAATTGGCTTATGATTTGGAAGCCAAAAGCAGCTGTGGGAACAAAACACAGAAGACATGCAAATATTCTATTCAAGTGTCCTCTCTGTTTTGGATCCACTCCTGTTTTTTTTTTTGTTTTTTTGCTTTAGCAATACTGATGGTTTACTGACCAAATGCTGACCGAGTGAAGGCGGATGCTCCACAGACAGTATCCATTTTTTGGGGGGTTATTGTTCTGACGGATCAGAGGAAGGGCAAAATAATCAGTGATGTGAACACAAACTTACTGCTAACACCCTCTTCACTCTGTCAGGGCTGCTCTATTTGTAAAAGCGGTTAATAGAACAGGCTTTGTAGACATCTATGTGGAATCAGCTGACGATTGTGTGAAAGTAGTGCTTTCTTTCACGCTACAGTAGGATATTTTGCCTCAGCACGATTCTTTATACCTGGCGCTAACATCGACCTATAAGGCACACTTGAGTTATTTGGTCAATTTTGGCCCCGTAACTGTCCAAATAAGTGAATTGTGCAGTAATTCTAAGAGCGACGCCTGTCATCTGCTAAGGACCAGTGTATGTGTACCTTAATCTTCACCAGCATATGGCTAACAACCCTGTTTACTTAAGGTTTCTTCCTTTTTGGGACTGTGCCTGAGCAGTGGGTTTCTTTGCTTGCTAGTTCCTCTGAAATTGTGCTATATCCATTTGTCTGCCTGTCAGCTTAGACCCCCAATGTTAATCAGACCTCAGCTGAGACTCCTAATGTTAATAAGATCTCAGCTATGACAACCAATGTTAATTAGACCTCAGCTGAGTCCCCAATCAGACCTCAGATCAGACCTCCAATATTAATTTGACCTCAGCTCAGACCCCCAATCAGACATCAGATCAGACACCCAAACAGACCTCAGAACAGACCCGCAATAATAATTAGACCTCAGCTCAGACCCCCAATCAGACCTCAGATCAGACCCTCAATTTTAATTAGTACTCAACTCGGACCCCAAATCATGCCTATGATCAGACCTCCAATGTTAATTAGTACTCAGTCTGGAACCCCAATGTAATTCATTGCACACGCTGTACAGGTTTCAGCAGTGTGTGGTGCTGGCAAAAGAAGACTAGCGAGCAGTGAGCTGCCAGCACAAAGAGAGGTGTATTCACAGCTCCTCGATCCCACTGTACTAATGAGTGCTTTCATAATGGAAGCACTCATTAGCAAAAGTACATCTTAGGCCCCATTCACACATCTGTGGTGTGTTGCGGATCCGCAACACACTATTCCGGCACTCCCCATAGAGATGCCTATTCTTTTCCGCAGGCTGCAGACAAGAATAGGACATGGTCTATGTTTTAAAGAGCCACGGCTGGATGTTTTGGGGCCGAAACCCGGAGGTTCGGGGCCGTTGCTCCACAAATGCGGAAGCGGAGAGCACATAGTGTGCTCTCCGCATCACGTCCAGCCCCATTCACAATGAATGGGTCCGCATCTATTCCGCAATTCTGCGGACGTGTGAATGGGGCCTTATAGCGGTAAAAATAGGGGATAAATATCTTAATGAACACTTTCCATTTAAAGTGTAACCATCATGTTTTCATTAAAAAAGTAAATTTTAGCATATGTTGTTTTCCTTGAGCTTTTCCCTTAGTTACAGCCAGTGGCATACATAGAGAAGGAAGGGCAGAGAAGAAAGGGCCCATAGCAAGGATCAAATCAGGCCCCCCACACAGGACAGTAGGGTTTCTGCCTAAACCCTTTTCAATGACCCTTGGGCCATTTTTTCCACTGCCTCATTTGCTAAAAGTAGTTCCTTTAGAGGGTAGAGTCCTGACCAAGTTTTCACCCCCAGTAGAAGAGGGGATGAACCCAACTGGGCCCCCTCTTGCCCTGGGCCCCATAGCAGTCGCATGGTCTGTCTCTATGGTAGTTACACCCCTAGTTACAGCTGTTTTGAACCCTACAATATGAGGATCTTCTCTAGATGGCTCCTTTGCCAGTTCTCAGAGGTAAAAACTGCCTTCCTCCACTTCACATACACACTTGCTTTAGCCATCAGCTTCCTGCCAGCATATCAGATTGGACTGCTGAGAGACATGCCTCCTCACTCTGATGTCTAATGCAGGCATGCAATGCCCCTCTGTCTTCTGTTTACACAAAGGAAAGACAGTAAAGCCCTAGCACTGGTCTATTATGGGACCAGTGGAAAGGGAAGGGGGACATTAATGAAAGCTGTTATTGTAAGGTAATTACAGATCTTTTGGCAATCATTGACAGACTAACTCAGGTATACATGCATAGCTCTAATAAAATGAATCCAGACAAATGTCTGCTGAATATCTGCCCCTGTCCTGATTAGCTATATTGTTAAGGATGCATGCATCAGAAGAATTCACACTGACACTATGTTCAGTCTATGAACATCCTTTCTTTATAAATAGATGCAGAGGGGGAGAGGGGGTTACATATACAAGCATTTGATGTGGTGAGCAAAGGGTACTTGTAAGCTTCTGATGGGTCATGTTTCTTCTTGGGGGTTGTCTTAGGATGAAGGCTTCACTTTGACTTCATATTCCTTTTCTTGATGGGAGGGGGAGTGTTGCATAGTGACTATTCTTGAGTAAGGGGTTTAAAACTAAGTGTGTGACTTAAGATTAAGTGACTTCAGAGTCAGGGACTTAAGTGGGGGACTGCAATTAGCCAGTTTCTTAATACTACATTATATTGTATTTTTCGCTTTTCTGTAATCCCCATTTAGTATGTGTTGCACAATTGACAGTGCCGTCCAGTGCACATCTTGTATGATGTATGCAGTACTGGAACAGCCATTTGATGGTGTATATCTTTGTTCAAAATGTGAGCAAATTACCCGTTTGGAATCGCAAATCATGTCTCTAAACAGGCGAGTTTTCCAAGATACTGCCTGTACCAAGAGACACACAAGAAAGGCAGTGGGAGATTAGGGAGGTTAACAAGTGGCTCAAGAACTGGTGTAGGAAGGAGGGGTTTGGGTTCCTGGAGAACTGGGATGACTTATCTGCCAGCTACAGGCTCTATAGTAGGGACAGGCTGCACCTCAATGGGAAAAGGGCAGCTGTGTTGGGGAGAAAGATGGTTAGAAGGTTGGAGGAGTGTTTAAACTAGGGACTGGGGGGAGGGTACTTACGTTATAGGAGGGAAAGATAGTGCAGATAGATACCGGGGGCAAGGTAGTGGGACTGGGGGAGGAATAGAAGGAGGGACTAAAACTGTTCAGTAGGAAAGGTGTAGGGTTAAAAATATACATAAACCTCTTAATTGTATGTATACTAATGCCAGAAGCCTGACTAACAAAACTGGGGAACTGGAATTAATGATGTGTGAGGAGGACTATGATATAGTGGGAATAACTGAGATATGGCTGGATGATAGCTATGACTGGGCAGTTAATGTACAGGGTTACAGTCTGTTTAGAAAGGATTTTCAAACCGGAGAGGTGGAGGGGTCTGCCTTTATGTAAAGTCCTGTCTAAAGCCCATAGTCCGAGAAGATATAAGTGAGGGACATGAACATGTGGAGTCACTGTGGGTAGAAATACATGGAGGCAAAAACAATAATAAATTACTAATAGGAGTTTACTATAAACCACCTAATATACCAGAGTCCACAGAAAATCTACTACTACACGAGATAGAAGAGTCCGCAAATCATAATGAGGTGGTTATTATGGAGGACTTCAACTACCCAGATATAGACTGGGAAACTTAAAGCTGTACATCGCATAAAGGAAACAGGTTCTTGGCAATAACCAAAGACAATTAACTTTCTCAACTGGTTCAGGACCCGACTAGAGCAACGGCCATACTGGACTGAGTATTAACCAATAGACCTGACAGAACAACAGATGTGCAAGTTGGGGGACACCTGGGAAATAGTGACCATAAAGTAATAACCTTCCAATTATCATTCAAAAGAGCATTTCTACAGGGAGGAACAAAAATACCAATCTTCAAAAAGGCAAAATTGGGACAAAGTCCTCAAAAACTAAAAATACAGCCACAAAATAGGATATCTTTAAAAGCATTCTAAATTCTCATTGTGAGAGGTACATACCATATGGGAATAAAAGGTTAAGGAACAAAAAGAAACCAATGTGGATAAATAGAAATGTAAAGAAAGCAATAAATGACAAAAAGATAGCATAAAAATCACTAAAACAGGAGGAAACACTGAAAAAATATAAGGAAAAAAATAGAACGTATAGAAAACAAATAAAAGCGGCCAAAGTAGAGACTGAGAGATTAATTGCCAAAAAGAGTAAAACTAACCCTAAAATGTTCTTCAATTATATAAATGTTAAAAAGTATAAATCTGAAGGTGTCAGCCCTTTGAAGTATAATGAGGGGGGAGTTGCAGTGAACGACTAGGAGAAAGCAACGCTGTTAAATATTTTTTTCTCCAGTGTATTCACTGAGGAAAATAAACTGTCAGATAAAATGCTGAATGTAAAAATAAATCCCCCTTTAAAAGTGTCCTGTCTGACCCAAAAAGTACAACAGCGACTTAAAAAGATTAAGATAGACAAATCGCTAGGACCGGATGGCATACACCCCCGTATCCTAAGGGAATTAAGTAATGTCATAGTCAGACCCTAATTTCTGATATTTGCGGACTCTATACTGACAGGGAATGTTCCACAGGATTGGCGCATAGCAAATGTGGTACCAATATTCAAAAAAGGTCCAAATGCAGAGCCCGGAAACTAAAGGGTGGTAAGTTTAACATCTTTTGTGGGGAAACTGTTTGAAGGTTTTCTAAAAGATGCTATCTTAGAGGATCTCAACAGAAATAAGCAAATAACGCCATATCAGCATGGCTTCATGAGGGATCGGTCATGCCAAACAAATTTAATCAGATTCTATGAGGAGGTAAGTTCTAGACTTGACAGCAGCGAATCAATGGATGTCGGTATATCTGGACTTCTCCAAAGCATTTGACACTGTACCACATAAAAGGTTAGTATCGAAAATGAGGATGCTCGGACTAGGAGAAAATGTCTGTAAGTGGGTAAAGTAACTGGCTGAGTGACAGAAAACAGAGCCTGGTTATTAACGGTACACACTCAGATTGGGTCACTGTCAATAGTGGGGTACCTCAAGGGTCAGTACTGGGCCCTATTCTTTTCAATATATTTATTAATGATATTGTAGAAGGCTTGCATAGTAAAATATAAATTTTTCCAGATGACACTAAACTGTGTAAAGTAATTAACACCGAATAGGACAATATACTTCTACAGAGGGATCTGGATAAATTGGAGGCTTGGGCAAATAAGTGGCAGATGAGGTTTAACACTGACAAATGTAAAGTTATGCACATGGGAAGGAATAATGCAAGTCACCTGTACATACTAAATGGTAAAACACTCGGTAACACTGACATGGAAAATGATCTAGGAATTTTAATAAACAGCAAACTAAACTGCAAAAAACAGTGTCAGGCAGCTGTTGCCAAGGCCAATAAGATAATTGGTTGCATCAAAAGGGGCATAGACGCCCGTGATGAGAACATAGTCCTACAACTTTACAAATTGCTAGTCAGACCACACATGGAGTACTGTGTACAGTTCTGGGCTCCTGTGAACAAGGCAGACATAGCAGAGCTGGAGAGGGTTCAGAGGAGGGCAACTAAAGTAATAACTGGAATGGGGCAACTACAGTACCCTGAAACTAGCAGTATGACAGGCCGAACTGGATGGACAGATGTCTTTTTTGGCCTTATGTACTATGTTACTATGTTACTAACTCAATATAAGAATATAAAAATGTAAAAGAAATAGGCATTTTACTATATCCGTCACAAAACTAGCAAATAAAAAAATATGACAGTTTAAATTAATAGAATAGAAATACCCAAAAATATAAATTTGAACATAACCTGCTGCATCTAGGACAATACTATTTATGAGCCTCATAAATGATTATCAGTGTATAGCATAAACACAAAATATATTAAGAGTTCTGACAGTTCCCAAATCAATTAAAATTATTTAGACTCTGAAGATGAAAGCCTAACAAGGTCTCAAGAACTCTAATGAATGCCACTTGGAAAAAATATGGAAGATCTGATACAAAGTTCAATATATTAAAGCATTAAATAAAGTTCAGAATTATTGCATAAGTATAACATTAAGCTTAGACACATATTTTGTTGGTGTTTGCTTTTACAATGAGTATTATGACTAGATATTTGACTACTTAAAGTTGATAAGCTTTAAAGGGGTTCTCCGCCCTCTTCTTTAAATTTGGGGAACTTTAATTACCTGTGGAGGGAAGTATATTACAAGTTTACTTACCCTCCACAGAGCAGCCCTTCATAGGATCCTCTTCAAGGTCATGTGACTGCTCCAAACGCAGTTTCCAGGCTTTTGGTCCAGCGCTGTCTTCTTCTTTTCCTGCCTGAGGCAGGAGACAGAACGTCATCGCTGATGTCACCGCCTCCTGCCGGCCTTCTCAAGTCCCGACTCGTGTACACTACTGCGCATGTGCCGGGAACGGTCGTCTTTTCAGTGGACAGGCTTCTATAAGCGCAATGTAAGCACTGTGTATGAGTCTCAGCATAGCGATCAGCCACAGAGGCTGATCTCTATGCTTTACAGGTCATTAGGGCACTGTGGATGGCAAAGGGGCACATGAGGGGCACTGTGGATGGCAAAGGGGGCACATGAGGAGCACTGTGGATGGCAAAGGGGCACATGAGGGGCACTGTGGATGGCAAAAGGGGCACATGAGGGGCACTGTGGATGGCAAAGGGGCACATGAGGGGCACTGTGGATGGCAAAGGGGGCACATGAGGGGCATTGTGGATGGCAAAGGGGCACATGAGGGGCACTGTGGATGGCAAAGGGGCACATGAGGGGCACAGTGGATGGAAAAGGGGGCACATGAGGGGCACTGTGGATGGCAAAGGGGCGATTCACATTTTTTTGCAGTCCCATTGAATTCTATGGGTTTTAGATCTGCATTATGAGGACCAGAATAGGACATGTTCTATATTTTGCAGAACTGACATACGGTTGTGGAAAGCACATCAACGTCATCAGTGTGTTTTCTACATCCGTATGTCAGTACTAGTAAAGACAGAACATGTCCTATTCTGGTCCTCAAATTCATAGAACTCAATGGGACTGCAAAAAATGTGGATCACAAAATGCATACTGTCATGTGCATAAGGGATTAGATACACAGCTCAGCAGGCAGGATCATACAAGATAGGATTAGATACACAGCTCAGCAGGCTATATCATACAAAATGGGATTAGATATACAGCGCAGCAGGCTATATCATACAAAATGGGATTAGATATACAGCTCAGCAGGCTATATCATACAAAATGGGATTAGACATACAGCTCAGCAGGCTGTATCACACACACACCAGGCTGTGTATTAGGCACACATACATGATATGATTAGATACAGATGTGTTTGAATATGATGTGTTTATCACACTCTGGAGATGGTGAGGGAAGAGCTTATGGACGGTCAGTAATGAGATTTATATACTTAGTGAGAAGTAGATTCATGTGCGTGTGCATAAAGATGTACACAGGAGTTGTAGTGAGTGTGGCTGCAGTAGGCAGAGCAGTGTGGGGGGGTGGTGGCCAGCCTGTGACTCCTCTCTGTGCAGTGCAGCCAGGCTTGTGTATCAATAAAGTTATGTATTCAACAAAACAAGAAGGGAAGAAAGTAAACAGATCTGCCAGGATAATGTGATGTCTTCCAGGGGGGAAGGAAAGCTCAGACATGAAATACAGGCATTGGGGGAATATGTATGGATGGTGAGGGGTGTTAGGAGCATAAAAGGAACTCGGATTTTGGGACCGGACAACCTCTTTAAATAAAAACAATTTAAACTATGAATAACATTTTTTTTAATGAGTCTTTAGACATAGTATGATATAAAAGCATACACAGCTTCTGAAACTTTAATATGACTTTCCAATTTCAACTAGTAAGTGACAGTTTAAGGGTGCATTCACATCACCGTTTAGCTTTCCGTTCTCCAGATTAGTGATGAGCGACATAGGCAATATTCGAATTTGCAATATTTCACAAATTTTTGACCGAATATTTGCCATAAATTCTCAAATTCGAGAATTTGTGATATCCAGTCATTATCTACTTGATTGCGTAAATTGCCAATGTAATATATTCGTGATAAAAATTCGCGATTATAATATTTGCGATCAACACTAAGGGTTAGGCAACTTTCCTATTGGTTGCTAGGGATGTTGCTAAGTGCCGATATTCGCTGTTAATTCACGATTAGAGATGAGCGAACTTCAAAAATTCGTTCGGCTTTCGGATTGGGGTAATCGCCGCATCCAGTTATGGATTCCACTACCGCAGACTATCCCGGCATATGGAATCCATAAGGGGCGGCTTCCACGAACCCGAACTTTGGAAAAGCCGAAGGACCTGGGGTGACGTCACCGTCATGTGATCAGTGCAGGGGGATGCGGCGATTACCCCAACCCGAACGCCGTACTAATTTTTGAAGTTCGCTCATCTCTATTCACGATAAATTCACAATAAATTTGCGATTTTAACTATTCAGGAATACGAATATATATAGCACTATATTCTAAATATTCACAAATTCTCGAAGTGGCGATATTCGCAATTAAAGTTTGCGATTCGAATATTCGCGATCACCACTACTCCTGATCGGCCAGAAGAACAAAGAGAAAGAGAAAAAATACAGGATTTTGTAAAAAAAAAAAAAAAAAAACAGATCCTGTTGCATCAGTTATGCATAGGAATGCATAGGATCCATTTTTTACAGGATCCAGTAAAAAAAAATGATCCTGTTACATCAGTTGTCATCCGTTTGAGCCATTTCTGTCTGAGATCCATTTTTTTAGGGTACTTTCACACTAGCGTTTTGGATTCCGTTTGTGAGATCCGTTTCAGGGCTCTCACAAACGGTCCAAAACGGATCAGTTAAGCCCCAATGCATTCTGAATTGATAAGGATCCATTCAGAATGCATCAGTTAGGCTCCGCTCTGCCTCTATTCCGTTTTGGAGACGGACAGGACACCAAAACGCAGCTTGCAGCATTTTGGTGTCCGTCTGAACCAAAAGAGCCTAACAGATCCGTTTTTAATTACAATGTAAGTCAATGGGGACGGATCTGTTTTTAATGACACAATATGGTGCATTTGAAAACGGATCCGTTCCCCATTGACTTTCAATGTAATTCAAAACAGATCCGTTTTGGACTTTGTAATTTTTCTTTAAAACTAATGCAAACGGATCCGTTCTGAACGGATACAAAAGTTTGCATTATAGGTGCGGATCCGTCTGTGCAAATAAACAGACGGATCCACACCAACGCAAGTGTGAAGGTACCCTTATACGGGGAAAAAAAGTACTGCATGTAGGACTTTGTACCAATCTTAAAAAAACGGATCTCAGATGGAAATGACTCAAACGGATGACAACTGATGCAACAGGATGTTTTTTTTACAGGATCCGTTTATTTTTCCCCCCTCTCTCTCTCTCTTATTCTGATGGATCAGAAGAACGGAAAGCTAAACGTTAATGTGAATGCACCCTTATTCAGACAAGTGCAGAGTTACATATATCCATTAGATGAAAGATATAGTGGGTAAATATACAGACAAAAATGAAAAAAGTTTCCATCTAGCCCCAGTCTAAGATGCTAAATTGTCTACAGCTGTATCTACACTGCCTGTCCAAAAAAAAAATCGCCACCAAAAAAAACACTCACTCTAATATTTCGTTGGACCGCCTTTAGCTTTGATTATGGCACGCATGTGCTGTGGCATTGTTTCGATAAGCATCTGCAATGTTACAAGATTTATTTCCATCCAGTGTTGCATTAACTTTTCACCAAGATCTTGCATTGATGATGGTAGAGTCTGACCGTTGTGCAAAGCCTTCTCCAGCACATCCCAAAGATTCTCAATGGGGTTAAGATCTGGACTCTGTGGTGGCCAATCCATGTGTAAAGATTATGTCTCATGCTCCCTGAACCACTCTTTCACAATTTGAGCCTGATGAATCCTGGCATTGTCATCTTGGAATATACCCGTTCAATCAGGGAAGAAAAAATCGATTCATGGAATAACCTGGTCATTCAGTATGTTCAGGTAGTCAGCTGACCTTATTCTTGGAGCACATACTGTTGCTGAACCTAGACCTGACCAACTGCAACAACCCCAGATCATAGCACTGACCCCACAGGGTTGTACAGTAGGCACTAGGCATGATGGGTGCATCAATTCATTTGCCTCTCTTCTTACCCTGATGCACCCATCACTCTGGAACAGGGTAAATCTGGACTCATAAGACTACATGACCTTCTTCCATTGCTCCAGAGTCCAACCTTTATGCTCCTGTCATGGTACTGTTGTAGTTTGTTCTACCGTGACATGTTGACGGTGCATACTGGTTGCCGGTGGCAACGTGTTGTGTTCAGTATGAACGTGCACGTCTTCCTAGGTGTGGAACTGGGTGTGGTCTCTAGGCTCTATATATCCTTGTGTAGTGAGTCTGAGATGAGTTGTTTGTCTCCTGCCTTGATGTGTGGTAGAGTGTTGATGTTCCTGGATTCCATCTGTCCAGTTTGAGGGCCATCCTAGTAGAACATCAATGTCACCCCCTTGTTTCTATGTTATATCCCCTATCCTTACCTGTTGTTGTGTTTGGTGTGGGTTCATGTTGGGTGTGTGTGATGATGTCATGTTTGGTGTACTATGTCTGGCATGGTTGCTAGACATCCCCTTGTCTGTTGTGGCCTGCAGAATTGGGCTCTATGGTTTCCCGGAGGGGTGAATCAAAAGTCTGGGAGCAGCCCTGCCTGGAGCTACCATGCATTCGGTGTCCACATTAGGGTCCAGGTAGTTTTGAAGTCATTGTTCTATCTTTGCTGCGGCAGGTAAGTGTTGGTGTTTCTGGTGTGATGTTGTTACACTTTGTGCTTACCTGCCATTCTGTTGCTGCTCAATCTCTTTTTCCTTTTGTAACTAGGCCGTTGGGAGACGTCGGTTCTTCCGTGTTGTGGAGGAACAGGTGGTCTCTAGCTCTCTCACCATACCTAGCGTTTCTCAGGGATTACAGGGTTCTGAGGTTCCTGAGTATGGGACCTCCTACCATATGGTTAAATAAACAGGGGGCACACCTATACAAATAGTAGCAGAGTGCCAGCCTTGGTATTAAGAATAAGCATGAACACAACCAAAAGAAAAGAAATACCACTAACAGGCCGCACCTCTATAGATAAAATGGTAGTTTATTAAAGCACACATAGATTAAAAACAACTACAACAATGCATGGACAACATCCCCCAAAGGGGTTAAATAATGTGCAAGATGCAGCCAGTACCACCGCCTGACAATGAATAACAATGGGTATGAAAAAAACATCCAAATGCAAAATAGCATGAAATAATATACTTATCAAGAAAACAGTGGTGGCACAAGGCAAATAGGGACCCACAAAGGGGGGGGAAACCCTCACGCGTATCGCTAGACCGTGTGCTAGCTTCCTCAGAGGTCCATGTATGTATGCATATCACCTTTACAATAATTTATATAAAGTCAAGATAATCATTAATTCAATACAACTGTGGTCCTACCATATGGGTCGGCGCATACAGCTAGGAGACCAGGGCCGGGTTTAGGGATACTATAGGAGCTGACCTGCTCCCTTTCCTGGTTTCCAGACCTGGTAACAGTTCACATTATACGGTGGGGAGTTTCCCCCAGTCCCCACCGTGACAGCTCCCTAGAAAATTGAAGCATTAGTGGCTTCCTTACGGCAACACAGCTGTTCAGTCCCAATCCCTTCAGTTCCCTTGGCAATGTGCATGTGGAAATGCTCTTACTTTCACTATTAAACATAGCCCTGAGTTCTACTGTTGTTTTTCTTCGATTTGATGTCACCAAACGTTTAAATGATCGCCAATCACGATCAATCAGGATTTCTCTCCAGCCACATTTCATTGTCGAATACGATGGGTCCCCACTATCCTTCCAGTTTTTAATAATGCGTTGGACAGTTCTTAACCCAATTTTAGTAGTTTCTGCAATCTCCTTAGATGTTTTCTCTGCTTGATGCATGCCAATGATTTGACCCTTCTTAACAGACTAGCATCTTTTCCACAACCACAAGATATGTCTTTCGACATGGTTGTTTAAGAAATGAGAAAAAACTCATTGCTCCAGTTAGGGTTAAATAACTTGTTGCCAGCTGAAAGATAATCGCCCATGCAGACCAGAAAGCAACATCCTGGAAAAATGCAGTGGTGTGTAGCTAGGGTTGGGAATGGTGGGTCATGTGCAGGGTGCAGGGTAAATCAAGCCCAGCTACAGTTACACATCTAAACATTTTATGCATTTTTATTTTTTTTATAAACAGCCTCCCAAAAATTAGTTCATGCTTTCAATAGAAGGGTTCTCTAACAGTAAAGTACCGATTGCTCATAAATGGATTACTACACTTTGCAGTATAAATTTAAAGGGGTATTTTGGTTTTTTCGGACGGGTTTTTATCAATAAAGGGCATAAATCACCTAACATTCCTAAATTGTTTGCAATAACGTGCTTTAAAACATCCAGTGTGTGTATACGATCAGGTATGATGTTGTATCGAACAGGTAGTGTAAGGGTTACGCTTGCTTCACCATGACAGACCAAACTCTGACAGACCAAACTCCCCGTGTAACGCACCGCAAACAACCACAAACAGTCCATTTGCACAACCGCAAACTCCCAATTTGCACAAGGTTGGATGCCAAGCTAGCCATGTCCCGTTCCATGTCTAAGACTGACGTCATTGAAGGTCCCCTGGGACGCTGCTGTGGTGGGTCTTCCACCTCCTCAAAGCCACCTTCCTCCTCTGACTCCTCTTCTTCAGACTACTCTCTCTGGGTTGCCGCAGGTCCAGAAAATGACGACGACAAGGCTGCTTCTGGTGGTGATTGGGGACCACAACTCTTGCTCTTCATGCTCATCTACGACCTGATCCAGCACTCTTCGCAGGGCACTCTCCAGAAAAAACTCATATGGGATGAGGTCGATGATGTTGCCTTGGGTTTGACTGACTAGGCTTGTCACCTCCGCAAAAGGAAGCATGAGCCTAAAGCCATTGTGCATGAGCGTTCAGTAACACAGAAAAAAAATACAAAGCTACGCAGAGGCTGTCCTCTTTTTTTTAAATTAAAAAAATCTGTTCTTACAGTTTAATCTTTGTTTTGTCCCCAATTAGGGACAGGTGTATGGAATAGATTTTAGGAACAAGGAGATGGAAAAAGATGGTTGGTCGGTCCTCTTCCTTCCAATTTAGGGCACTGCGCGTGTGCTGTGCAGTGTACTGTGCCACCCTATATGAGTGGTGTGTTAAGTAGTACTATTCCTATCAGTTTAATCCCTGTTACATCCCCTATCAGGGGACGTGAATAGATTTTAGGAACTGAGAGATGGAAAAAGATGATTGGTTGGTCCTCTTCTGTCCAATTTGGGGCACTGCGTGTGCGCCGTACAATGTACTGTGACACCCTATATGAGTGGTGTGTTAAGTAGTACTAATACTATCAGTTTAATCCCTGTTACGTCCTCTATCATAGGACGCAAATAGATTTCAGGAAATTAAATTAATTTTTTATCTGCAAGGTACTGTGCCCCCCAATATGAGTGGTGGGCACTGGCAGTGGGCACAGTACAGTCTGTGTGCGCCTGAAACACACTGGCAGGCAACTGAAATTATATTAAAGGGTAAAAAATAAATTACTTTTTATCTGCAAGGTACTGTGCCACCCGATATGAGTGGTGAGCACTGTCAGTGGGCAGAGTACAGA
The DNA here is from genome assembly GCA_033119425.1 of Bufotes viridis. Taxonomy (NCBI): domain Eukaryota; kingdom Metazoa; phylum Chordata; class Amphibia; order Anura; family Bufonidae; genus Bufotes; species Bufotes viridis. The sequence goes on along the minus strand of CM065592.1, from coordinate 250,267,694 downwards.
CTGTGTGGGCCTGACACACACTGGCAGGCAAATGAAATTATAATAAAGGGTAAAAATTAAATTACTTGTTTATCTGCAAGGTACTGTGCCACTCGATTTGAGTGGTGGGCACTGGTAGAGGGCACAGTAAAGTCTGTGTGGGCCTGACACAAACTGGCAGGCAATTGAAATTATATAAAACGGTAAAAATTAAATTACTTTTTTTATCTGCAGGGTAATGTGACACCCGATATGAGTGGTGGGCACTGGCAGTGGGCACAGTACAGTCTGTGTGGGCCTGACAGACACTGGCAGGCAACTGAAATTATATTACAGGATAACAATTAAATTGACTTTATTATCTGCAAGGTACTGTGCCACCTTATATGAGTGGTGGGCACTGGTAGAGGGCACAGTAAAGTCTGTGTGGGCCTGACACAAACTGGCAGGCAATTGAAATTATATAAAACGGTAAAAATTAAATTACTTTTTTTATCTGCAGGGTAATGTGACACCCGATATGAGTGGTGGGCACTGGCAGTGGGCACAGTACAGTCTGTGTGAGCCTGACACACACTGGCAGTCAACTGAAATTATATTAAAGGGTAAAAATTAAATGACTTGTTTATCTGCAAGGTACTGTGCCACCCGATATGAGTGGAGGGCACTGGTAGTGGGCACAGTAAAGCCTGTGTGGGCCTGACAAACACTGGCAGGCAACTGAAATTATATTAAAGGACACAAATTAAATAACTTTTTTATCTGCAAGGTACTGTGCCACCCGATATGAGTGGTGGGCACTGGCAGTGGGCACAGTACAATCTGTGTGGGCCTGACACACACTGGCAGGCAACTGAAATTATATTAAAGGGTAAAAATGTAAATGACTTTTTTATCTGCAAGGTACTGAGCCACCCGATATGAGTGGTGGGCACTGGCAGTGGGCAGAGTACAGTCTGTGTGGGCCTGACACACACTGGCAGGCAACTGAAATTATATTAAAGCGTAAAAATTAAATTACTTGTTTATCTGCAAGGTACTGTGCCACCCGATATGAGTGGTGGGCACTGGTAGTGGGCACAGTACAGTCTGTGTGGGCCTGAAACACACTGGCAGGCAGCTGAAATTATATTAAAGCGTAAAAATTAAATGACTTTTTATCTGCAAGGCACTGTGCCCCCCGATATGAGTGGTGGTCAATGGCAGTGGGCACAGTACAGTCTGTGTGGGACTGACACATACTGGCATTGGAAGGCAACTGATATTATATTAAAGGGTAAAAATTAAATTACTTTTTTATCTGCAAGGTACTGTGCCACCCGATATGAGTGGTGGGCACTGGCAGTGGGCACAGTACAGTCTGTGTGGTCCTGACACACACTGGCAGGCAGCTGAAATTATATTAAAGGGTAAAAATGTAATTACTTTTTTTATCTGCAAGGTACTGTGCCACCCGATATGAGTGGTGGGCAATGGCAGTGGGCACAGTACAGTCTGTGTGGGCCTGACACATACTGGCATTGGAAGGCAAATGATATTATATCATAATGTAAAAATTAAATTACTTTTTTATCTGCAAGGTACTGTGCCACCCGATATGAGTGGTGGGCACTGGCAGTGGGCACAGTACAGTCTGTGTGGTCCTTCCTGACACACACTGGCAGGCAGCTGAAATTATATTAAAGGGTAAAAATTAAATTACTTTTTTATCTGCAAGGTACTATGCCACCCGATATGAGTGGTGGGCACTGGTAGTGGGCAGAGTACAGTCTGTGTGGGCCTGACACACACTGGCAGGCAACTGAAATTATATTAAAGCGTAAAAATTAAATGACTTGTTTATCTGCAAGTTACTGTGCCACCCGATATGAGTGGTGGGCACTGGTAGTGGGCACAGTAAAGTCTGTGTGGGCCTGAAACACACTGGCAGGCAGCTGAAATTATATTAAAGGGTAAGAATGTAATGACTTTTTTATCTGCAAGGCACTGTGCCACCCGATATGAGTGGTGGGCAATGGCAGAGGGCACAGTACAGTCTGTGTGGGACTGACACATACTGGCATTGGAAGGCAACTGATATTATATTAAAGGGTAAAAATTAAATTAATTTTTTATCTGCAAGGTACTGTGCCACCCGATATGAGTGGTGGGCACTGGCAGTGGGCACAGTACAGTCTGTGTGGGCCTGACACACACTGGCAGGCAGCTGAATTTATATTAAAGTGTAAAAATGTAATGACTTTTTTATCTGCAAGGCACTGTGCCACCCGATATGATTGGTGGGCAATGGCAGTGGGCACAGTACAGTCTGTGTGGGCCTGACACACACTGGCAGGCAACTGAACGTATATTAAAGCGTAAAAATTAAATGACTTGTTTATCTGCAAGGTACTGTGCCACCCGATATGAGTGGTGGGCACTGGTAGTGGGCACAGTAAAGTCTGTGTGGGCCTGAAACACACTGGCAGGCAACTGAAATTATATTAAAGGGTAAGAATATAATGACTTTTTTATCTGCAAGGCACTGTGCCACCCGATATGAGTGGTGGGCAATGTCAGTGGGCACAGTACAGTCTGTGTGGGACTGACACATACTGGCATTGGAAGGCAACTGATAATATATTAAAGGGTAAAAATTAAATGACTTGTTTATCTGCAAGGTACTGTGCCACCCGATATGAGTGGTGGGCAATGGCAGTGGGCACAGTACAGTCTGTGTGGGCCTGACACACACTGGCAGGCAACTGAAATTATATTAAAGGGTAAGAATATAATGACTTTTTTATCTGCAAGGCACTGTGCCACCCGATATGAGAGGTGGGCAATGGCAGTGGGCACAGTACAGTCTGTGTGGGACTGACACAGACTGGCATTGGAAGGCAACTGATAATATATTAAAGGGTTAAAATTAAATTACTTTTTTATCTGCAAGGTACTGTGCCACCCGATATGAGTGGTGGGCACTGGCAGTGGACACAGTACAGTCTGTGTAGTCCTGACACACACTGGCAGGCAGCTGAAATTATATTAAAGGGTAAAAATGTAATGACTTTTTTATCTGCAAGGCACTGTGCCACCCGATATGAGTGGTGGGCAATGGCAGTGGGCACAGTACAGTCTGTGTGGGCCTGACACATACTGGCATTGGAAGGCAACTGATGTTATATTAAAGGGTAAAAATTAAATTACTTTTTTATCTGCAAGGTACTGTGCCACCCAATATGAGTGGTGGGCACTGGCAGTGGGCACAGTACAGTCTGTTTGGGCCTGACACACACTGGCAGGCAGCTGAAATTATATTAAAGGGTAAAAATGTAATGACTTTTTTATCTGCAAGGCACTGTGCCAACCGATATGAGTGGTGGGCAATGGCAGTGGGCACAGTATAGTCTGTGTGGGCCTGACACACACTGGCAGGCAACTGAAATTATATTAAAGCGTAAAAATTAAATGACTTGTTTATCTGCAAGGTACTGTGCCACCCGATATGAGTGGTGGGCACTGGTAGTGGGCACAGTAAAGTCTGTGTGGGCCTGAAACACACTGGCAGGCAGCTGAAATTATATTAAAGGCTAAGAATGTAATGACTTTTTTATCTGCAAGGCACTGTGCCACCCGATATGAGTGGTGGGCAATGGCAGTGGGCACAGTACAGTCTGTGTGGGACTAACACATACTGGCATTGGAAGGCAACTGATATTATATTAAAGGGTAAAAATTAAATTACTTTTTTATCTGCAAGGTACTGTGCCACCCGATATGAGTGGTGGGCACTGGCAGTGGGCACAGTACAGTCTGTGTGGTCCTGACACACACTGGCAGGCAGCTGAAATTATATTAAAGGGTAAAAATGTAATGACTTTTTTTTATCTGCAAGGTACTGTGCCACCCGATATGAGTGGTGGGCACTGGCAGTGGGCACAGTACAGTCTGTGTGGTCCTGACACACACTGGCAGGCAGCTGAAATTATATTAAAGGGTAAAAATGTAATGACTTTTTTATCTGCAAGGTACTGTGCCACCCGATATGAGTGGTGGGCAATGGCAGTGGGCACAGTACAGTCTGTGTGGGCCTGACACATACTGGCATTGGAAGGCAACTGATATTATATTAAAGTGTAAAAATTAAATTACTTTTTTATCTGCAAGGTACTGTGCCACCCGATATGAGTGGTGGGCACTGGCAGTGGGCACAGTACAGTCTGTGTGGTCCTGACACACACTGGCAGGCAACTGAAATTATATTAAAGGGTAAGAATGTAATGACTTTTTTATCTGCAAGGTACTGTGCCACCCGATATGAGTGGTGGGCAATGGCAGTGGGCACAGTACAGTCTGTGTGGGCCTGACACATACTGGCATTGGAAGGCAACTGATGTTATATTAAAGGGTAAAAATTAAATGACTTTTTTATCTGCAAGGTACTGTGCCACCCGATATGAGTGGTGGGCACTGGCAGTGGGCACAGTACAGTCTGTGTGGGCCTGACACACACTGGCAGGCAGCTGAAATTATATTAAAGTGTAAGAATGTAATTACATTTTTTTATCTGCAAGGCACTGTGCCACCCGATATGAGTGGTGGGCAATGGCAGTGGGCACAGTACAGTCTGTGTGGGACTGACACATACTGGCATTGGAAGGCAACTGATATTATATTAAATGGTAAAAATTAAATTACTTTTTATCTGCAAGGTACTGTGCCACCCGATATGAGTGGTGGGCACTGGCAGTGGGCACAGTACAGTCTGTGTGGTCCTGACACACACTGGCAGGCAGCTGAAATTATATTAAAGGGTAAAAATGTAATGACTTTTTTTATCTGCAAGGTACTGTGCAACCCGATATGACTGGTGGGCAATGGTAGTGGGCACAGTACAGTCTGTGTGGGCCTGACACATACTGGTATTGGAAGGCAACTGATATTATATTAAAGGGTAAAAATTAAATTACTTTTTTATCTGCAAGGTACTGTGCCACCCGATATGAGTGGTGGGCACAGGCAGTGGGCACAGTACAGTCTGTGTGGGCCTGACACACACTGTCAGGCAGCTGAAATTATATTAAAGGGTAAAAATGTAATGACTTTTTTATCTGCAAGGCACTGTGCCACCCGATATGAGTGGTGGGCAATGGCAGTGGGCACAGTACAGTCTGTGTGGGCCTGACACACACTGGCAGGCAACTGAAATTATATTAAAGCGTAAGAATTAAATGACTTGTTTATCTGCAAGGTACTGTGCCACCCGATATGAGTGGTGGGCACTTGTAGTGGGCACAGTAAAGTCTGTGTGGGCCTGAAACACACTGGCAGGCAGCTGAAATTATATTAAAGGGTAAGAATGTAATGACTTTTTTATCTGCAAGGCACTGTGCCACCCGATATGAGTGGTGGGCAATTGCAGTGGGCACAGTACAGTCTGTGTGGGACTGACACATACTGGCATTGGAAGGCAACTGATATTATATTAAAGGGTAAAAATTAAATTACTTTTTTATCTGCAAGGTACTGTGCCACCAGATATGAGTGGTGGGCACTGGCAGTTGGCACAGTACAGTCTGTGTGGTCCTGACACACACTGGCAGGCAGCTGAAATTATATTAAAGGGTAAGAATGTAATGACTTTTTTATCTGCAAGGCACTGTGCCACCCGATATGAGTGGTGGGCAATTGCAGTGGGCACAGTACAGTCTGTGTGGGACTGACACATACTGGCATTGGAAGGACACTGATATTATATTAAAGGGTAAAAATTAAATTACTTTTTTATCTGCAAGGTACTGTGCTACCCGATATGAGTGGTGGGCACTGGCAGTGGGCACAGTACAGTCTGTGTGGTCCTGACACACACTGGCAGGCAGCTGAAATTATATTAAAGAGTAAAAATGTAATGACTTTTTTTTATCTGCAAGGTACTGTGCCACCCGATATGAGTGGTGGGCACTGGCAGTGGGCACAGTACAGTCTGTGTGGTCCTGACACACACTGGCAGGCAGCTGAAATTATATTAAAGGGTAAAAATGTAATGACTTTTTTTATCTGCAAGGTACTGTGCCACCCGATATGAGTGGTGGGCAATGGCAGTGGGCACATTACAGTCTGTGTTGGCCTTACACATACTGGCATTGGAAGGCAACTGATGTTATATTAAAGGGTAAAAATTAAATACCTTTTTTATCTGCAAGGTACTGTGCCACCCGTTATGAGTGGTGGGCACTGGCAGTGGGCACAGTACAGTCTGTGTGGTCCTGACACACACTGGCAGGCAACTGAAATTATATTAAAGGCTAAGAATGTAATGACTTTTTTATCTGCAAGGCACTGTGCCACCCGATATGAGTGGTGGGCAATGGCAGTGGGCACAGTACAGTCTGTGTGGGACTGACACATACTGGCATTGGAAGGAAACTGATATTATATTAAAGTGTAAAAATTAAATTAATTTTTTATCTGCAAGGTACTGTGCCACCCGATATGAGTGGTGGGCACTGGCAGTGGGCACAGTACAGTCTGTGTGGTCCTGACACACATTGGCAGGCAGCTGAAATTATATTAAAGGGTAAAAATGTAATGACTTTTTTATCTGCAAGGTACTGTGCCACCCGATATGAGTGGTGGGCAATGGCAGTGGGCACAGTACAGTCTGTGTGGGCCTGACACATACTGGCATTGGAAGGCAACTGATGTTATATTAAAGGGTAAAAATTAAATGACTTTTTTATCTGCAAGGTACTGTGCCACCCGATATGAGTGGTGGGCACTGGCAGTGGGCACAGTACAGTCTGTGTGGGCCTGACACACACTGGCAGGCAGCTGAAATTATATTAAAGTGTAAGAATGTAATTACATTTTTTATCTGCAAGGCACTGTGCCACCCGATATGAGTGGTGGGCAATGGCAGTGGGCACAGTACAGTCTGTGTGGGACTGACACATACTGGCATTGGAAGGCAACTGATATTATATTAAATGGTAAAAATTAAATTACTTTTTATCTGCAAGGTACTGTGCCACCCGATATGAGTGGTGGGCACTGGCAGTGGGCACAGTACAGTCTGTGTGGGCCTGACACACACTGGCAGGCAGCTGAAATTTTATTAAAGGGTAAAAATGTAATGACTTTTTTTATCTGCAAGGTACTGTGCAACCCGATATGACTGGTGGGCAATGGTAGTGGGCACAGTACAGTCTGTGTGGGCCTGACACATACTGGTATTGGAAGGCAACTGATATTATATTAAAGGGTAAAAATTAAATTACTTTTTTATCTGCAAGGTACTGTGCCACCCGATATGAGTGGTGGGCACTGGCAGTGGGCACAGTACAGTCTGTGTGGGCCTGACACACACAGTCAGGCAGCTGAAATTATATTAAAGGGTAAAAATGTAATGACTTTTTTATCTGCAAGGCACTGTGCCACCCGATATGAGTGGTGGGCAATGGCAGTGGGCACAGTACAGTCTGTGTGGGACTGACACATACTGGCATTGGAAGGCAACTGATATTATATTAAATGGTAAAAATTAAATTACTTTTTTATCTGCAAGGTACTGTGCCACCCGATATGAGTGGTGGGCACTGGCAGTGGGCACAGTACAGTCTGTGTGGTCCTGACACACACTGGCAGGCAGCTGAAATTATATTAAAGGGTAAAAATGTAATGACTTTTTTTATCTGCAAGGTACTGTGCAACCCGATATGACTGGTGGGCAATGGTAGTGGGCACAGTACAGTCTGTGTGGGCCTGACACATACTGGTATTGGAAGGCAACTGATATTATATTAAAGGGTAAAAATTAAATTACTTTTTTATCTGCAAGGTACTGTGCCACCCGATATGAGTGGTGGGCACTGGCAGTGGGCACAGTACAGTCTGTGTGGGCCTGACACACACTGTCAGGCAGCTGAAATTATATTAAAGGGTAAAAATGTAATGACTTTTTTATCTGCAAGGCACTGTGCCACCCGATATGAGTGGTGGGCACTGGCAGTGGGCACAGTACAGTCTGTGAGGGCCTGACACACACTGGCAGGCAACTGAAATTATATTAAAGGGTAAAAATTAAATAACTTTTCTATCTGCAAGGTACTGTGCCACCCGAAATGAGTGGTGGGCACTGGCAGTGGGCACAGTACAGTCTGTGTGGGCCTGACACACACTGGCAGGCAACTGAAATTATATTAAAGCGTAAGAATTAAATGACTTGTTTATCTGCAAGGTACTGTGCCACCCGATATGAGTGGTGGGCACTTGTAGTGGGCACAGTATAGTCTGTGTGGGCCTGAAACACACTGGCAGGCAGCTGAAATTATATTAAAGGGTAAGAATGTAATGACTTTTTTATCTGCAAGGCACTGTGACACCCGATATGAGTGGTGGGCAATGGCAGTGGGCACAGTACAGTCTGTGTGGGACTGACACATACTGGCATTGGAAGGCAACTGATATTATATTAAAGGGTAAAAATTTGATTAATTTTTTATCTGCAAGGTACTGTGCCACCCGATATGAGTGGTGGGCACTGGCAGTGGGCACAGTGCAGTCTGTGTGGTCCTGATACACACTGGAAGGCAGCTGAAATTATATTAAAGGGTAAGAATGTAATGACTTTTTTATCTGCAAGGCACTGTGCCACCCGATATGAGTGGTGGGCAATGGCAGTGGGCACAGTACAGTCTGTGTGGGACTGACACATACTGGCATTGGAAGGCAACTGATATTATATTAAAGGGTAAAAATTAAATTACTTTTTTATCTGCAAGGTACTTTGCCACCCGATATGAGTGGTGGGCACTGGCAGTGGGCACAGTACAGTCTGTGTGGTCCTGACACACACTGGCAGGCAGCTGAAATTATATTAAAGGGTAAAAATGTAATGACTTTTTTATCTGCAAGGCACTGTGCCACCCGATATGAGTGGTGGGCAATGGCAGTGGGCACAGTACAGTCTGTGTGGGACTGACACATACTGGCATTGGAAGGCAACTGATATTATATTAAAGGGTAAAAATTAAATTACTTTTTTATCTGCAAGGTTCTGTGCCACCCGATATGAGTGGTGGGCACTGGCAGTGGGCACAGTACAGTCTGTGTGGGCCTGACACACACTGGCAGGCAGCTGAAATTATATTAAAGGGTAAAAATGTAATGACTTTTTTATCTGCAAGGCACTGTGCCACCCGATATGAGTGGTGGGCAATGGCAGTGGGCACAGTACAGTCTGTGTGGGCCTGACACATACTGGCATTGGAAGGCAACTGATATTATATCAAAGTGTAAAAATTTAATTCCTTTTTAATCTGCAAGGTACTTTGCCACCCGATATGAGTGGTGGGCACTGGCAGTGGGCACAGTACAGTCTGTGTGGGCCTGACACACACTGGCAGGCAACTGAAATTATATTAAAGCGTAAGAATTAAATGACTTGTTTATCTGCAAGGTACTGTGCCACCCGATATGAGTGGTGGGCACTGGTAGTGGGCACAGTAAAGTCTGTGTGGGCCTGAAACACACTGGCAGGCAGCTGAAATTATATTAAAGGCTAAGAATGTAATGACTTTTTTATCTGCAAGGCACTGTGACACCCGATATGAGTGGTGGGCAATGGCAGTGGGCACAGTACAATCTGTGTGGGACTGACACATACTGGCATTGGAAGGCAACTGATATTATATTAAAGGGTAAAAATTTAATTAATTTTTTATCTGCAAGGTGTTGTGCCACCCGATATGAGTGGTGGGCACTGGCAGTGGGCACAGTGCAGTCTGTGTGGTCCTGATACACACTGGCAGGCAGCTGAAATTATATTAAAGGGTAAAAATGTAATGACTTTTTTTATCTGCAAGGTACTGTGCCACCCGATATGAGTGGTGGGCAATGGCAGTGGGCACAGTACAGTCTGTGTGAGCCTGACACATACTGGCATTGGAAGGCAACTGATATTATATTAAAGGGTAAAAATTAAATTACTTTTTTATCTGCAAGGTACTGTGCCACCCGATATGAGTGGTGGGCACTGGCAGTGGGCACAGTACAGTCTGTGTGGGCCTGACACACACTGGCAGGCAACTGAAATTATATTAAATGGTAAAAATTAAATAACTTTTCTATCTGCAAGTCACTGTGCCACCCGATATGAGTGGTGGGCAATGGCAGTAGGCACAGTACATTCTGTGTGGGACTGACACACACTGGCAGGCAGCTGAAATTATATTAAAGGGTAAAAATGTAATGACTTTTTTATCTGCAAGGTACTGTGCCACACGATATGAGTGGTGGGCAATGGCAGTGGGCACAGTACAGTCTGTGTGGGCCTGACACATACTGGCATTGGAAGGCAACTGATATTATATCAAAGTGTAAAAATTTAATTACTTTTTTATCTGCAAGGTACTTTGCCACCCGATATGAGTGGTGGGCACTGGCAGTGGGCACAGTACAGTCTGTGTGGGCCTGACACACACTGGCAGGCAACTGAAATTATATTAAAGGGTAAAAATTAAATAACTTTTCTATCTGCAAGGTACTGTGCCACCCGATATGAGTGGTGGGCACTGGCAGTGGGCACAGTACAGTCTGTTTGCGCCTGACACACACTGGCAGGCAACTGAAATTATATTAAAGGATTAAAAATAAAATTACTTTTTTATCTGCAAGGTACTGTGCCACAAGATATAAGTGGTGGGCACATCACAGTCTGTGTGGGCCTGACACACACTGGCAGTCAACTGAAATGATATTAAAGGGTAAAAATTAAAAGACTTTTTTTATCTGCAAGGTACTGTGCCACAAGATATGAGTGGTGGGCACATCACAGTCTGTGTGGGCCTGACAAACACTGGCAGGCAACTGAAATTATATTAAAGGGTAAAAATTAAATGGCTTTTTATCTGCAAGGTACTGTGCCACCCGATATGAGTGGTGAGCACTGGCAGTGGGCAGAGTACAGACTGTGTGGGCCTGACACACACTGGCATGCAAATGAAATTATAATAAAGGGTAAAAATTAAATTACTTGTTTATCTGCAAGGTACTGTGCCACTCGATATGAGTGGTGGGCACTGGTAGAGGGAACAGTAAAGTCTGTGTGGGCCTGACACACACTGGCAGGCAATTGAAATTATATAAAAGTGTAAAAATTAAATTACTTTTTTATCTGCAGGGTAATTTGACACCCGATATGAGTGGTGGGCACTGGCAGTGGGCACAGTACAGTCTGTGTGGGCCTGACACACACTGGCAGGCAACTGAAATGATATTAAAGCATACAAATTAAATAAATTTTTTATCTGCAAGGTACTGTGCCACCCAATATGAGTGGTGGGCACTGGCAGTGGGCACAGTACAATCTGTGTGCGCCGGACACACACTGGCAGTGGAAGGCAACTGAAATTATATTAAAGGGAAAAAATTAAATGACTTTTTTATCTGCAAGGTACTGTGCCACCCTATATGAGTGGTGGGCACTGTTAGTGGGCACAGTACAGTCTGTGTGGGCCTGACACACACTGGCAGGCAACTGAAATTATATTAAAGGGTAAAAATTTAATGACTTTTTTATCTGCAAGGTACTGAGCCACCCGATATGAGTGGTGGGCCCTGGCATTGTAAACAGTACAGTCTGTGTGGGCCTGACACACACTGGCAGGCAACTGAAATTATATTAAAGGGTAAAAATGTAATTACTTTTTATCTACAAGGTACTGTGCCACCCGATATGAGTGGTGGGCAATGGCAGTGGGCACAGTACAGTCTGTGTGGGCCTGACACACACTGGCAGGCAACTGAAATTATATTAAAGGGTAAAAATTAAATTACTTTTTATCTGCAAGGTACTGTGCCACCCGATATGAGTGGTGGGCAAGGCAGTGGGCACAGTACGTCGTGTGGGCCTGACACACACTGGCAGGCAACTGAAATTATATTAAAGGGTAAAAATTAAATGACTTTTTATCTGCAAGGTACTATGCCACCCGATATGAGTGGTGGGCACTGGCAGTGGGCACAGTACAGTCTGTGTGGGCCTGACACACACTGGCAGGCAACTGAAATTATATTAAAGGGTAAAAATTAAATGACTTGTTTATCTGCAAGGTACTGTGCCACCCGATATGAGTGGTGGGCACTGGTAGTGGTCACAGTACAGTCTGTGTGGGCCTGACACACACTGGCAGGCAACTGAAATTATATTAAAGGGTAAAAATTAAATGACTTTTTATCTGCAAGGTACTGTGCCACCCGATATGAGTGGTGGGCACTGGCAGTGGGCACAGTACAGTCTGTGTGGGCCTGACACACACTGGCAGGCAGCTGAAATTATATTAAAGGGTAAAAATGTAATGACTTTTTTATCTGCAAGGCACTGTGCCACCCGATATGAGTGGTGGGCAATGGCAGTGGGCACAGTACAGTCTGTGTGGGCCTGACACATACTGGCATTGGAAGGCAACTGATATTATATTAAAGGGTAAAAATTTAATTACTTTTTATCTGCAAGGTACTTTGCCACCCGATATGAGTGGTGGGCACTGGCAGTGGGCACAGTACAGTCTGTGTGGGCCTGAATCACACTGGCAGGCAACTGAAATTATATTAAAGGGTAAAAATAAAATTACTTTTTATCTGCAGGGTACTGTGACACCTTCTATGAGTGGTGGGCAGCATGCACAGTACAGTCGTGTGGGCCTGACACACACTGGCAGGCAACTGAAATTATATTAAAGGGTAAAAATTAAATGACTTTTTATCTGCAAGGTACTGTGCCACAAGATATGAGTGGTGGGCACATGCACACAGTCTGTGTGGGCCTGACACACACTGGCAGGCAACTGAAATTATATTAAAGGGTAAAAATAAATGACTTTTTTCTCTGCAAGGTACTGTGCCACCCGATATGAGTGGTGAGCACTGGCAGTGGGCACGAGTACAGACTGTGTGGGCCTGAAACACACTGGCAGGCAACTGAAATTATAATAAAGGGTAAAAATTTAATTACTTGTTTATCTGCAAGGTACTGTGCCACTCGATATGAGTGGTGGGCACTGGCAGTGGGCACAGTACAAGTCTGTGTGGGTCTGATACACACTGGCAGGCAACTGAAATTATATTAAAGGGTAAAAATTAAATGACTTTTTTATCTGCAAGGTACTGTGCCACCCGATATGAGTGGTGGGCAATGGCAGTGGGCACAGTACAGTCTGTGTGGGCCTGACACATACTGGCATTGGAAGGCAACTGATATTATATTAAAGGGTAAAAATTAAATTACTTTTTTATCTGCAAGGTACTGTGCCACCCGATATGAGTGGTGGGCACTGGCAGTGGGCACAGTACAGTCTGTGTGGGCCTGACACACACTGGCAGGCAGCTGAAATTATATTAAAGGGTAAAAATGTAATGACTTTTTATCTGCAAGTCACTGTGCCACCCGATATGAGTGGTGGGCAATGGCAGTGGGCACAGTACAGTCTGTGTGGGACTGACACACACTGGCAGGCAACTGAAATTATATTAAAGGGTAAAAATGTAATGACTTTTTATCTGCAAGGTACTGTGCCACCCGATATGAGTGGTGGGCAATGGCAGTGGGCACAGTACAGTCTGTGTGGGCCTGACACACACTGGCATTGGAAGGCAACTGATATTATATCAAAGGGTAAAAATTTAATGACTTTTTATCTGCAAGGTACTTGTGCCACCCGATATGAGTGGTGGGCACTGGCAGTGGGCACAGTACAGTCTGTGTGGGCCTGACACACACTGGCAGGCAACTGAAATTATATTAAAGGGTAAAAATTAAATAACTTTTCTATCTGCAAGGTACTGTGCCACCCGATATGAGTGGTGGGCACTGGCAGTGGGCACAGTACAGTCTGTGTGCGCCTGACACACACTGGCAGGCAACTGAAATTATATTAAAGGGTAAAAATAAAATTACTTTTTTATCTGCAAGGTACTGTGCCACAAGATATAAGTGGTGGGCACATCACAGTCTGTGTGGGCCTGACACACACTGGCAGGCAACTGAAATGATATTAAGGGTAAAATTAAATGACTTTTATCTGCAAGGTACTGTGCCACAAGATATGTGTGGTGGGCACATCACAGTCTGTATGGAGCCTGACACACACTGGCAGAGCAACTGAGATTATATTAAAGGGTAAAAATTAAATGGCTTTTTATCTGCAAGGTACTGTGCCACCCGATATGAGTGGTGAGCACTGGCAGTGGGCAGAGTACAGACTGTGTGGGCCTGACACACACTGGCATGCAAATGAAATTATAATAAAGGGTAAGAATGTAAATTACTTGTTTATCTGCAAGGTACTGTGCCACTCGATATGAGTGGTGGGCACTGGTAGAGGAACAGTACAAGTCTGTGTGGGCCTGACACACACTGGCAGGCAACTGAAATTATATAAAAGGGTAAAATTAAATTACTTTTTTATCTGCAGGGTAATTTGACACCCGATATGAGTGGTGGGCACTGGCAGTGGGCACAGTACAGTCTGTGTGGGCCTGACACACACTGGCAGGCAACTGAAATGATATTAAAGCATACAAATTAAATAACTTTTTTATCTGCAAGGTACTGTGCCACCCAATATGAGTGGTGGGCACTGGCAGTGGGCACAGTACAATCTGTGTGCGCCGGACACACACTGGCAGTGGAAGGCAACTGAAATTATATTAAAGGGTAAAAATTAAATGACTTTTTTATCTGCAAGGTACTGTGCCACCCTATATGAGTGGTGGGCACTGTTAGTGGGCACAGTACAGTCTGTGTGGGCCTGACACACACTGGCAGGCAACTGAAATTATATTAAAGGGTAAAAATTTAATGACTTTTTTATCTGCAAGGTACTGAGCCACCCGATATGAGTGGTGGGCACTGGCAGTGTAAACAGTACAGTCTGTGTGGGCCTGACACACACTGGCAGGCAACTGAAATTATATTAAAGGGTAAAAATGTAATTACTTTTTTATCTACAAGGTACTGTGCCACCCGATATGAGTGGTGGGCAGTGGCAGTGGGCACAGTACAGTCTGTGTGGGCCTGACGCACACTGGCAGGCAACTGAAATTATATTAAAGGGTAAAAAATAAATTACTTTTTATCTGCAAGGTACTGTGCCACCCGTTATGATTGGTGGGCAAAGCACAGTCTGTGTGGGCCTGACACACACTGGCAGGCAACTGAAATTATATTAAAGGGTAAAAATTAAATTACTTTTTATCTGCAAGGTACTATGCCACCCGATATGAGTGGTGGGCACTGGTAGTGGGCAGAGTACAGTCTGTGTGGGCCTGACACACACTGGCAGGCAACTGAAATTATATTAAAGCGTAAAAATTAAATGACTTGTTTATCTGCAAGGTACTGTGCCACCCGATATGAGTGGTGGGCACTGGTAGTGGTAACAGTAAAGTCTGTGTGGGCCTGAAACACACTGGCAGGCAACTGAAATTATATTAAAGGGTAAAAATGTAATGACTTTTTTATCTGCAAGGTACTGTGCCACCCGATATGAGTGGTGGGCACTGGCAGTGGGCACAGTACGGTCTGTGTGGGCCTGACACACACTGGCAGGCAGCTGAAATTATATTAAAGGGTAAAAATGTAATGACTTTTTTATCTGCAAGGCACTGTGCCACCCGATATGAGTGGTGGGCAATGGCAGTGGGCACAGTACAGTCTGTGTGGGCCTGACACATACTGGCATTGGAAGGCAACTGATATTATATTAAAGGGTAAAAATTTAATTACTTTTTTATCTGCAAGGTACTTTGCCACCCGATATGAGTGGTGGGCACTGGCAGTGGGCACAGTACAGTCTGTGTGCGCCTGAATCACACTGGCAGGCAACTGAAATTATATTAAAGGGTAAAAATAAAATTACTTTTTTATCTGCAGGGTACTGTGACACCTTCTATGAGTGGTGGGCACATCACAGTCTGTGTGGGCCTGACACACACTGGCAGGCAACTGAAATTATATTAAAGGGTAAAAATTAAATGACTTTTTTATCTGCAAGGTACTGTGCCACAAGATATGAGTGGTGGGCACATCACAGTCTGTGTGGGCCTGGCACACACTGGCAGGCAACTGAAATTATATTAAAGGGTAAAAAATAAATGATTTTTTCTCTGCAAGGTACTGTGCCACCCGATATGAGTGTTGAGCACTGGCAGTGGGCAGAGTACAGACTGTGTGGGCCTGAAACACACTGGCAGGCAAATGAAATTATAATAAAGGGTAAAAATTTAATTACTTGTTTATCTGCAAGGTACTGTGCCACTCGATATGAGTGGTGGGCACTGGTAGAGGGCACAGTAAAGTCTGTGTGGGTCTGATACACACTGGCAGGCAATTGAAATTATATAAAAGGGTAAAAATTAAATTACTTTTTTATCTGCAAGGTACTGTGCCACCCGATATGAATGGTGGGCAATGGCAGTGGGCACAGTACAGTCTGTGTGGGCCTGACACATACTGGCATTGGAAGGCAACTGATATTATATTAAAGGGTAAAAATTAAATTACTTTTTTATCTGCATTGTACTGTGCCACCCGATATGAGCGGTGGGCACTGGCAGTGGGCACAGTACAGTCTGTGTGGGCCTGACACACACTGGCAGGCAGCTGAAATTATATTAAAGGGTAAAAATGTAATGACTTTTTTATCTGCAAGTCACTGTGCCACCCGATATGAGTGGTGGGCAATGGCAGTAGGCACAGTACATTCTGTGTGGGACTGACACACACTGGCAGGCAGCTGAAATTATATTAAAGGGTAAAAATGTAATGACTTTTTTTATCTGCAAGGTACTGTGCCACCCGATATGAGTGGTGGGCAATGGCAGTGGGCACAGTACAGTCTGTGTGGGCCTGACACATACTGGCATTGGAAGGCAACTGATATTATATCAAAGGGTAAAAATTTAATGACTTTTTTATCTGCAAGGTACTTTGCCACCCGATATGAGTGGTGGGCACTGGCAGTGGGCACAGTACAGTCTGTGTGGGCCTGACACTCACTGGCAGGCAACTGAAATTATATTAAAGGGTAAAAATTAAATAACTTTTCTATCTGCAAGGTACTGTGCCACCCGATATGAGTGGTGGGCACTGGCAGTGGGCACAGTACAGTCTGTGTGCGCCTGACACACACTGGCAGGCAACTGAAATTATATTAAAGGGTAAAAATAAAATTACTTTTTTATCTGCAAGGTACTGTGCCACAAGATATAAGTGGTGGGCACATCACAGTCTGTGTGGGCCTGACACACACTGGCAGGCAACTGAAATGATATTAAAGGGTAAAAATTAAATGACATTTTTTATCTGCAAGGTACTGTGCCACAAGATATGTGTGGTGGGCACATCACAGTCTGTGTGGGCCTGACACACACTGGCAGGCAACTGAAATTATATTAAAGGGTAAAAATTAAATGGCTTTTTATCTGCAAGGTACTGTGCCACCCGATATGAGTGGTGAGCACTGGCAGTGGGCAGAGTACAGACTGTGTGGGCCTGACACACACTGGCATGCAAATGAAATTATAATAAAGGGTAAAAATTAAATTACTTGTTTATCTGCAAGGTACTGTGCCACTCGATATGAGTGGTGGGCACTGGTAGAGGGAACAGTAAAGTCTGTGTGGGCCTGACACACACTGGCAGGCAATTGAAATTATATAAAAGTGTAAAAATTAAATTACTTTTTTATCTGCAGGGTAATTTGACACCCGATATGAGTGGTGGGCACTGGCAGTGGGCACAGTACAGTCTGTGTGGGCCTGACACACACTGGCAGGCAACTGAAATGATATTAAAGGATACAAATTAAATAACTTTTTTATCTGCAAGGTACTGTGCCACCCAATATGAGTGGTGGGCACTGGCAGTGGGCACAGTACAATCTGTGTGCGCCGGACACACACTGGCAGTGGAAGGCAACTGAAATTATATTAAAGGGTAAAAATTAAATGACTTTTTTATCTGCAAGGTACTGTGCCACAAGATATGTGTGGTGGGCACATCACAGTCTGTGTGGGCCTGACACACACTGGCAGGCAACTGAAATTATATTAAAGGGTAATAATTTAATGACTTTTTTATCTGCAAGGTACTGAGCCACCCGATATGAGTGGTGGGCACTGGCAGTGTAAACAGTACAGTCTGTGTGGGCCTGACACACACTGGCAGGCAACTGAAATTATATTAAAGGGTAATAATTTAATGACTTTTTTATCTGCAAGGTACTGTGCCACCCGATATGAGTGGTGCGCAGTGGCAGTGGGCACAGTACAGTCTGTGTGGGCCTGACGCACACTGGCAGGCAACTGAAATTATATTAAAGGGTAAAAAATAAATAACTTTTTATCTGCAAGGTACTGTGCCACCCGATATGAGTGGTGGGCAAAGCACAGTCTGTGTGGGCCTGACACACACTGGCAGGCAACTGAAATTATATTAAAGGGTAAAAATTAAATTACTTTTTATCTGCAAGGTACTATTCCACCCGATATGAGTGGTGGGCACTGGTAGTGGGCAGAGTACAGTCTGTGTGGGCCTGACACACACTGGCAGGCAACTGAAATTATATTAAAGCGTAAAAATTAAATGACTTTTTTATCTGCAAGGTACTGTGCCACCCGATATGAGTGGTGGGCACTGGTAGAGGGCACAGTAAAGTCTGTGTGGGCCTGACACACACTGGCAGGCAATTGAAATTATATAAAAGGGTAAAAATTAAATTACTTTTTTATCTGCAGGTTAATTTGACACCCGATATGAGTGGTGGGCACTGGCAGTGGGCACAGTACAGTCTGTGTGGGCCTGACACACACTGGCAGGCAAATAAATGATATTAAAGGATACAAATTAAATAACTTTTTTATCTGCAAGGTACTGTGCCACCCAATATGAGTGGTGGGCACTGGCAGTGGGCACAGTACAATCTGTGTGCGCCGGACACACACTGGCAGTGGAAGGCAACTGAAATTATATTAAAGGGTAAAAATGTAATGACTTTTTTATCTGCAAGGTACTGTGCCACCCGATATGAGTGGTGGGCAATGGCAGTGGGCACAGTACAGTCTGTGTGGGCCTGACACATACTGGCATTGGAAGGCAACTGATATTATATTAAAGGTTAAAAATTAAATTACTTTTTTATCTGCAAGGTACTGTGCCACCCGATATGAGTGGTGGGCACTGGCAGTGGGCACAGTACGGTCTGTGTGGGCCTGACACACACTGGCAGGCAGCTGAAATTATATTAAAGGTTAAAAATGTAATGACTTTTTTATCTGCAAGGCACTGTGCCACCCGATATGAGTGGTGGGCAATGGCAGTGGGCACAGTACAGTCTGTGTGGGCCTGACACATACTGGCATTGGAAGGCAACTGATATTATATTAAAGGGTAAAAATTTAATTACTTTTTTATCTGCAAGGTACTTTGCCACCCGATATGAGTGGTGGGCACTGGCAGTGGGCACAGTACAGTCTGTGTGCGCCTGAATCACACTGGCAGGCAACTGAAATTATATTAAAGGGTAAAAATAAAATTACTTTTTTATCTGCAGGGTACTGTGACACCTTCTATGAGTGGTGGGCACATCACAGTCTGTGTGGGCCTGACACACACTGGCAGGCAACTGAAATTATATTAAAGGGTAAAAATTAAATGACTTTTTTATCTGCAAGGTACTGTGCCACAAGATATGAGTGGTGGGCACATCACAGTCTGTGTGGGCCTGACACACACTGGCAGGCAACTGAAATTATATTAAAGGGTAAAAATTAAATGATTTTTTCTCTGCAAGGTACTGTGCCACCCGATATGAGTGGTGAGCACTGGCAGTGGGCAGAGTACAGACTGTTTGGGCCTGAAACACACTGGCAGGCAAATGAAATTATAATAAAGGGAAAAAATTAATTACTTGTTTATCTGCAAGGTACTGTGCCACTCGATATGAGTGGTGGGCACTGGTAGAGGGCACAGTAAAGTCTTTGTGGGCCTGACACACACTGGCAGGCAATTGAAATTATATAAAAGGGTAAAAATTAAATTACTTTTTTATCTGCAAGGTACTGTGCCACCCGATATGAATGGTGGGCAATGGCAGTGGGCACAGTACAGTCTGTGTGGGCCTGACACATACTGGCATTGGAAGGCAACTGATATTATATTAAAGCGTAAAAATTAAATTACTTTTTTATCTGCAAGGTACTGTGCCATCCGATATGAGTGGTGGGCACTGGCAGTGGGCACAGTAAAGTCTGTGTGGGCCTGACACACACTGGCAGGCAACTGAAATTATATTCCATGATAAAAATTAAATGACTTTATTATCTGCAAGGTACTGTGCCACCCGATATGAGTGGTGGGCACAGCACAGTCTGTGTGGGCCTGACACACACTGGCAGGCAACTGAAATTATATTAAAGGGTAAAAATTAAATGACTTTTTTATCTGCAAAGTACTGTGCCAACCGATATGATTGGTGGGAACTGGCAGTGGGCAGAGTACAGTCTGTGTGGGCCTGACATACACTGGCAGGCAACTGAAATTATATTAAAGGGTAAAAATTAAATGACTTTTTTATCTGCAAGAGACTGTGCAACACGATATGAGCGGTGGGCACTGGCAGTAGGCACAGTACAGTCTGTGTGGGCCTGACACCCACTGCCACGCAACTGAAATTATATTAAAGGGTACAAATTAAATTACTTTTTTATCTGCAAGGTACTGTGCCACCCGATATGAGTAGTGGGCACTGGCACTGGGCACAGTACAGTCTGTGTGTGCCTGACACACACTGGCAGGAAACGGAAATTATATTAAAGGGTAAAAATTAAATGACTTTTTTATCTGCAAGGTACTGTGCCACCCGATATGAGTAGTGGGCACTGGCACTGGGCACAGTACAGTCTGTGTGTGCCTGACACACACTGGCAGGAAACGGAAATTATATTAAAGGGTAAAAATGTAATGACTTTTTTATCTGCAAGGTACTGTGCTACCCAATATAAGTGGTGGGCACTGGCACTGGGCACAGTACAGTCTGTGTGGGCCTGACACACACTGGCAGTCAACTCAAATTATGTTAAAGGGCAAAATTAAATGACTTTTTTATCTGCAAGGTACTGTGCCACCCTTTATGAGTGGTGTGCACACAGTACAGTCTGTGGGCCTGCGGCCTCTCACACCCGGGCAGGCAACTGCAATATAATATATATATATATATATATATATAATGTGGGGAGTCGCTCTGGTAGACAGCGGTGCGGGTGCAGTTTAGAGGCAAAACCAGGAGTCCAGATTGTGCAACAAACAGTGTTTTATTCACACTTGCACACAAAATGAAAAACAGTCCAACACAGGTTCAGTCACCTGGGAGGTGTAGGTGCAGGTTCGCACCACGCTGTCGGCCCAGCCGCAGGAGAATCCAGCTTCAGGTAGCCAGGAACACAACACCTCCTTACTGAGCTCTTCCCTCCAGGACAGAGAACTCCCAGCCCTGTTAGCAGCTCCAGGATAATCACACACCCCAGACACAGCTGCTGGCTGCGTTTTATATCCAGCCCAAAACATGGACTGGACCGTGGGGAGCAGCCACCCAACCTACTCTTTAGCTGCTCCCAGTAAGAGCCGGCCCGGATCGGCTTTGCAGCCATGCTATTTAACAAAGCCAAACAGCACTAGCTGCTGCAGACAAAAACCCGGCTCTCACCTCACCGAGGCCAGCAACCTCGGTGACACGTACCTGCCATCACATATGACACCTTGCACCTTACCACATACCCCCCTTTGTTCAACCCTGAGGGGTGAACACACGTGAGGCAGTGGACGCGGGACAGGGCATCTGCGTTGCCCTGCAAGCGGCCTGCCCTGTGTTCCACGGAAAACTTGAAATTTTGAAGAGATAGGAACCACCTGGTGACCCGAGCATTCCTCTCCTTGGCCTGACTCATCCATTTGAGGGGGAATGGTCGGTCACCAGACGGAACCTCCTCCTAACAGGTAGTAGCGGAGAGATTCGAGTGCCCACTTGATAGCCAGGCACTCCCTCTCCACTATACTATACCTGGACTCGGCGGGACTGAGCTTACGGCTCAGGAAGACAACGGGATGTTCTTCCCGTTGACCTCCTGCGACAGTACCGCACCGAGGCCTACCTCCGAGGCGTCGGTCTGTACGACAAACTCCTTGTTGAAGTCGGGTGTCACCAAAACCGGGGACCCACACAGGGCCGACTTCAACGCGGAGAAAGCCTCCTCCGCCTTCTCACTCCAGCTAACCCTCCCAGACTTTCGCCCCTTCAACAGGTCTGTCAATGGCGCTGCTATTGTGGCAAAGTGGGGCACAAACCTCATGTAGTAACCTACAATCCCCAGGAACGACTTTACCTGCCTGGTGGTGACCGGTCGGGGCCAGTTACGAATGGCCTCTACCTTAGTTACCTGAGGTTTGATGACTCCCGCCCAATTACATATCCCAGATATTTTGTCTCCTCTAACCCTATGGAGCACTTCTTTGGGTTAGCGGTCAGTCCGGCTTTCCTCAGGGCATCCACTACCGCCTGCACCTTGGGTAAATGGCTTTCCCAGTCGGTGCTGTGGATGACTACATCATCCAAGTAGGCCGAGGCGTACCGACGATGTGGTCGCAGCACTATGTCCATTAACCTTTGGAAAGTGGCGGGGCGCCATGCAGGCCAAAGGGTAACACCTTGTAGTGATACAGGCCCTGCGTGGGTAACAAATGCGGTTTTTCCTTAGCCGACTCCGTTAAGGGTACCTGCCAGTACCCTTTAGTGAGGTCCAGCACAGAAAAATAACGGGCTTGTCCTAAACTTTCAACCAGCTCGTCTACTCGGGGCATGGGATACGCGTCAAACTTGGATACTTCATTTAACTTGCGAAAGTCGTTGCAGAACCGCAACGTCCCATCCGGCTTGGGTATTAGGACTATGGGACTGGCCCACTCACTTTTCGACTCCTCAATGACCTCGAGCTTCAACATTAACTGTACTTCCTCCGCGATGGCCCGTCGCCGAGCCTCGGGTACCCGGTATGGTTTTAACCGGATCTTGGCCTGAGGCTCAGTGACGATGTCATGTTGGATGAGAGACGTGCGGCCAGGGAGGTCCGAGAACACATCCGTGTTCCGACTGATGAACTCCTGACTTCCTGAACTTGTTTGGAAGACAGGCTGTCTGCAATTTTTACCGTGGTTACTGCTTCACAGGCCTCGAACTGTGGGGCTGGACCCTTTTCACCTAGAAGCCCTGGCCGGGGCTGTGGTCGTCGGCTGTGTCCCTATCTTTCCACGGCTTAAGTAAATTCACGTGGTACACCTGCTCCGGCTTGCGCCGCCCTGGCTGGTGTACTTTGTAATTTACTTCCCTACCTTCTCGATCACCTCATAGGGGCCCTGCCACCTAGCTAGGAATTTGCTGTCAAGGGTGGGTACCAGAACCAAAACCCGATCTCCCGGATTGAAGTCCCGCACCCGAGCCTGACGATTGTACACCCTACTCTGGGCTTGTTGCGCTGCCTCCATATGCTCCCGGACCAAGGGCAACACCCTTTCCATCCGGTCCTGCATTTGGGCGACATACTCAATGACACTTTTGTGGGGGACAGGCTGTTGTTCCCACGCTTCCTTGGCGATATCCAACAGGCCCCGAGGGTGTCTGCCATAAAGCAGTTCGAAGGGCGAGAACCCAGTAGAGGCCTGGGGCACCTCTCGCACTGCGAACATGAGATAGGGCAGAAGCAGATCCCAGTCCTTCCCATCTCTAGACACCACCCTCTTTAACATATTTTTTAGAGTTTGGTTAAACCTCTCCACAAGACCGTCTGTTTGCGGATGGTAAACGGACGTCCGTAACTGCTTTATACGCAACAATTTACACAGTTCCCTCATTACTTTGGACATAAAAGGGGTCCCTTGGTCTGTCAGAACCTCTTTGGCAGGCCCACACGGGAAAACATCTCCATTAACTCTTTGGCAATGAGCTTAGCTGAGGTATGTCGCAGAGGCACCGCCTCCGGATAACGAGTGGCATAGTCGAGAACTACCAGAATGTGTTGGTGGCCCCTGGCAGACTTTGGTACAGGCCCAATTAAATCCATCGCGATTCGCTCAAACGGTACTTCAATAATTGGCAGAGGTACCAGGGGACTACGGAAATGTGGCTGGGGGCTAGTTATCTGACAGGTCGGACAGGACTTACAATAATTCTCTACCTCCTTGAACACACTGGGCCAATAAAATCGCTGCAGTATGCGGTCCTGGGTTTTCTGCCACCCCAGGTGTCCCCAAGAACATGTTGGTGGGCAAGCTCCATGACAAGCTTGCGATACGCTGTGGGCACCACCAACTGTTCAACAGGTTCGCCTCGGATTTGGTTCACCCGATACAACATATCCTGCAGAACAATAAACCGTGGGAACATTAATTCAGCCCCTGGTTTCTGGGGTTTCCCATCAATTTCCAGCACATTCTCCCAGGCCCTGGTTAGGGTTTGGTCCCGGTGTTGTGCGGTCCCAAAATTTTCCCGGAGACATTGAGGTCTGCCAACTCAGGTCCCGGTGGCAAGTCCTCCGTGTCTCCCACCATTACACTCAGTGGGGTTGTCTCCCCTCTACCGCTGGAGCAGTGGTCACCCCTACCGCCGGCCCTTCAGACTCGGGCTCCCAGGGTTCTGGCCTTCCAGCGGTATCAGGCCACTCTACTAGGGTCACCCCTGTCTCGGGTCCCTCAGATACCTTTATTGCCGGCCACAGCGCCGGAAAACCGGGAAGTCCCTCCCAAGTATTAGTTCGTGTGGGAGTTTAGTAGCGACAGCCACCTCGTGGGTCCACCTACCAGCCGCTGTGGACAAAGTCACTAGTGCAGTGGGATAGTCTTTCAGGTCTCCGTGGATGCACAGGACCCCGACTTTACGGCCAGTATACTCCGCAGGCCGTACAAGTGCAGCCCTTACCAGGGAGACTAAACTCCCGGAGTCCAGCAGAGCCACCGCCAGAGAGTCTCCCACCTCTACCTGACACAGGTGGTTATGGTCCTGCACCTCACGGGTGCCAGTTGCGCACAGCTTCCGTGCATACAGGGAGTGACGACCCCGTAGTTCATATCCATCGGCTCATCCCGATGCGGACAGTCGGCCCTGATGTGGCCTGGCTCCTGACACCTCCAGCATACCACGGAGGCGGACTCGCAGGGGGTATATTCCGGGCAGGCCGCTCTGTCGCCGGACGTCGGAACTGGGGCAGAGGCCTCCGGGGTTTGACTGACCCTTCCCCGCAAGAGTCCCCTGCAGGTTTCTGGTGGCCTCGTAGCGCTCCACCAGGTCGACCATCTCCAGGGCATTGGTGGGCGATACCTGGCCGATCCAGTGCTGGAGGGGATAAGGCAGGGCCCGCCAAAAGATGTCCGCCAACAGTCGATCCAGCATGGCAGTGGGACTTAGTAGGTCGGGCTGCAGCCACTTTTGCAGCCTGTGCAGCAGATCGTAGAACTGCGGCCTAGCGGGTTCAGTCGTTTTAAAGTCCCACTGGTGGACTCTTTGGGCGCGGACCAGCACGTTCACGCCCAGTCTGGCTAGGACCTCTCCTTTCACAGTGTCATAATCTGCCGCTTGGTCGTCCGACAAGTCAAAAACACCTGCTGGGGTCCGGAAGCCAGGAACGGAGCGACCACCTCAGCCCACTGGTCACGGGGTAACTTTTCCCTCACGGCGACCTTCTCAAAACCGCCAGGTACGTCTCAACGTCGTCTGCGGGGGTCATTTTTGGGATCGCCGCACGGACCGCTTCCGGGCATCATGGACGTGGTGGGACGCTCCTGCCGCCTGTAACGCCATCACATGTTGTAGCAAGAGTTGGTTGGTCTCCCGCTGCTGCACGTTAGCCTCTATGAGAGCCTTCACAGCAGCCTCCATGTTGTCAGAAACTCCTGCTTGCAGCTTTGCTGGCTTAATATATTCCATACACTTTAGAAAAACAAAACTTCGGCGTTCACGCCAGCCTCACTGCGCATGCCCGCATCCGACACCAAATGTGGGGAGTCGCTCTGGTAGACAGCGGTGCGGGTGCAGTTTAGAGGCAAACCAGGAGTCCAGATTGTGCAACAAACAGTGTTTTATTCACACTTGCACACAAAATGAAAAACAGTCTCTTGGTGACAGTTCACACACAACGGAAATAACGTAGCCAAACAAAAACAGTCCAACACAGGTTCAGTCACCTGGGAGGTGTAGGTGCAGGTTCGCACCACGCTGTCGGCCCAGCCGCAGGAGAATCCAGCTTCAGGTAGCCAGGAACACAACACCTCCTTACTGAGCTCTTCCCTCCAGGACAGAGAACTCCCAGCCCTGTTAGCAGCTCCAGGATAATCACACACCCCAGACACAGCTGCTGGCTGCGTTTTATATCCAGCCCAAAACATGGACTGGACCGTGGGGAGCAGCCACCCACCCTACTCTTTAGCTGCTCCCAGTAAGAGCCGGCCCGGATCGGCTTTGCAGCCATGCTATTTAACAAAGCCAAACAGCACTAGCTGCTGCAGACAAAAACCCGGCTCTCACCTCACCGAGGCCAGCAACCTCGGTGACACGTACCTGCCATCACATATGACACCTTGCACCTTACCACAATATATATAAGCAGACTGATGTACCAGCCCTAAAAAGGGCTATTTGGGGTGCTGTCAGGATGCTGTCCCTATAGCAGATGAGTATTTGAGGAATGTATTGGACACAGAACACTAGTAGTTAATAAAATACAAGTTATACTAAATTTTTTCCTATAAAACTGTATCAATCTGCTCAGCTCTTCCTGCTCTATAACATGGTGCCAGTAGCTAGCATTTAATTTTCATGGTGACATGTTGTTATTGGTAAAAACAGTGGATTGTTCTGAACAAGCAGTGCAAAAATGTTGCTTTTATGGGGAAGATGCTTGCACTTGTTTATACATGCACATGATAGTCTCTTATTCTGAACAAGCATCCAGAAATTATTCTTTACAAACACTATGGTCCAATTACCACATCACCCCATCCACACCAGTAAATATATAATATTCTTGCACTGTGTATTGCACTAAAATAATATCAATATAGACATTTATTTTTACATCCATTCTATGGTTTCACTTTTACTTAGGATTTTTGGGGAATGCCTCCCCTAAAGCGAAGCAATTTCCCTTTAAAAGTGATATCATATCCATATACTACAGGCCACTAAGGAAGAAGCATTGCACTTCAAAATGTGTTTGGTATTCCCTGCAGTGATTCATATACTTTATATTTTTAAGCGATCCTATAAAACCTGCAAAGGAGATGCCACGCCAGGAGCAGGTGAGCTCAACGGAGAGAATTAGCACACATCGATGCCGACAACCCTTGATCCATTCAACTTCTACAGGATTTGTAATGTAACAATATAGAGACTAAGTGCCAGGATTACACACATAGTATCTTTTGAATACAACATCTATATTTACTGGCAGAAATACATTTATTGGTACATTTATTGATATAGAAGTATCGGTTGTAATAACTAATATACGACTTATATATCCAATTCCACCAAAGGAACAGCACCTCCCAACAACTTAAACAATGATTTGCTGAAACCCCACATAAATGCTATAACAGGACTATTGACTATATTCAATACCAGACAATTAAAGATCAATATAAACCAGTGCCCACAATCAGAAGCCATTTTATCCTGAGTGATTCACGCTCTTTAACTTGAGAGCGAAAGCGCAATCTATTGAATGCAAGTAAAAAGACTATTACCCTGCAGAATCAATGGATGGGAAATTCCTATGAAATGGATTGTTTATGAAATGACTTTTTAACAACCTATTTTTTTACCACTTTACATTTTTTACGTTTTTTATATATTTTTTATTTTTTATTCTTTTTTCTATCTCAAGCTAACTGTTTATGGAAAGAGATCTTAATTTTCCATAATTTTTTTATAACAATTATAATTGTACTTTTGATGACATGCGCTAGGCACTTTTTTAGTATCTTAGTAAATAAATTTACATTGTATTAAGATATATTTTCATTGTGATATATAAATTTAGACATTGAGCACCTCCCATATTCACCTCAAGAAATATAAGTCTGTAGCATATATACCATTATCACCATATACAGCCAGAGATATCAGAGTGCCCCCCATACCCACAAAAAACTATTCTCAATTCTGTTTTGCGACATTGGGGTGAGTCACAGATAGAGCAAAGAACCATAGTTTTCCAAATTGGGGTAGCCACTGACCCACCTACACAAACACAATGGTATTGATGCAGTTAAAAGCGCTGAACTGATTAATTATAAAAGGTAGCAGTTTGTTTCTTTCTTTTGAGTAATTATCACAGGCACTTTTAAATGTCCCCTTCAATGAACAGCCTGTTATTGACACGCTGAACTGCTTAAATACAACCAATAGCAAAATTGAAACTGCTTTTAAGAAAGAAAAAAGCTGAAATTGGGCAGCGCTTACAAAAAAATGTATGCTGCAGGAAATGCTGGGAATAGGCCCATAAAAATCTTAAAGTGTAACTGCCATTCTATTTTTATTTTTGCAATGTGTAGGGGCAGTGATACTGACCATTTTTATAATATACTTTAATTACTAAAATCATACATTTCTATTGGAAAAATAGCTCTGAAGTGGCCCATTTTTAGTCCTAGCAACGATCCTCTGTCTTCTGTTTACATAACACAGTCAGTGTTAGCAAGTCTCCACTGTTATGTAAACAGAAGACAGAGGAGCATTGCTAAGACTCAAAATAGGCTACTTCAGAGAAATTTTTCTAATAGAAATGTATGATTTCAGAAATTAAAGTATATTCCAAAAATGGTCAGTATTACTGCCCCTATACATTACACAAATAAAAATAGAATGGCAATTTCACTTTAAGGGTAGAAGCTTAAGGTTAAAAAAGTTGACTGTTCATGCACAGTGCAGTGTGTGTTTGCAGGATTTTGGTAATTACAGTACATTACATAAAGCTTTCGACTTGCCAGCATCTGCCCTCAGTATAAGGGCTTGTTCACCGTATGGTTTTGCGGTCTGTTTTTCACGGATTAGTTGTACCATTTTTCGGATCCGTTGTGTTTCCGTTTCTGTTCCGTTTTTCCGTAAAAACAGGAACTTTGTAATCATTGCAAACACGTGTGTAAAATGAGCTCGGCATAACATTTTTAAAGCATGGATCTGCAAAAAACGGATGACATACGGACATGTGTTCCGTATCCATTCTGTTTTTTATAAGGACCCATTAAGGCTACTTTAACACTGGCGTCTGGTGCGGATCCGTCATGTATCTGCACAGACGGATCCGCACTGATGATACAACCGCATGCATCCGTTCAGAACGGATCCTTTTGTATTATTGCGAACATAGGCAAAACGGATCCGTCTTGAACACCAGTGAAAGTCAATGGGGGACGGATCCGTATTCTATTGTGACATATTGTGTCATTGAAAACGGATTCGTCCCCATTGACTTACATTATATGTCAGGATGGATCCGTTTGGCTCAGTTTCGTCAGACGGACACCAAAATGCTGCTTGGTAGAAGAGCAGAGCGGAATGGAGGCGGAACGGAGCCAAACTAATGCATTCTGAATAGATCCTTATCCATTCATAATGCATTGTGGCAAAACTGATCCGTTTTGGACCGCTTCTGAGAGCCCTGAAATGGATCTCACAAGCGGACCCAAAAACGCCAGTGTGAAAGTAGCCTGACTTGAATGGAGCCACTGAATGTGATTTGCGGACAATAATAGGACCTGACTAAAAATGTTGCAGAACGGAAAAACGGAAATACGTAAATGGAATGCATATGGAGTACATTCCTTTTTTTTTTTGCAGACCCATTGAAATAAATAGATCTGTATACGGAATGCAAAAAATGGCCCGTATACGGAAAGCAAAAAAGTTTGTGTGAATGAGCCCCAAACCACAGACGCACACAACTCTGAGTGACCCTATACTTTCCCTTTTTGGTTAAATACCTATTGGTTAAATATGCCTAACTAAATATGTCTTTAAAGTATACCTTAACACCCTAAGATTACTAGTTTGCGCCTGTAATTGCTTTCTGCAAGGCATATTAACACACTTCTTCTGACATGGCAGACTAAGCTCAGAATGGCATCTATGCTTCTGAGCTAGGCTAGTGCCTAAAGGACCTGCCAAAATGCTGCCCTCTGCTAACTGTCACACACTTATTTTGACTGAGATACTGCAGGACAGCATCTCTTAAAAAACATCCAAACAGGTTACCCACACAAAATGTGTTAAACTTACTGACCTATAGTTTCTGGGCTCAGTATCCAAAATGGGGTCACTTCTCTGGAGTTCAAGGTACTATTTCACCCCAGAGCTTCTACATTTGTCAGTAGAGGTGTAAATCTCATGGTGCTCTTTTACTCCTGAGTAGAGTTGAGCGAACAACTGGATGTTTGGGTTCAAGAAGTTCGGCCAAACTTCCCGAAGTCAATGGGGATCCGAACTTTTGGGCACTAAAAAGGCTGTAAAATAGTCCAGGAAAGGGCTACAGGGCTGCAAAAGGCAGCAAAATGTAGGTAAATGCCCTGCAAACAAATGTGGATATGGAAATGAATTAAAATAAAATAAATAAAATTAACCAATATCAATTGGAGAGAGGTCCCATAGCGGAGAATCAGGCTTCAAGTCACCCACCAATGGAGAAGGTCACTTTCTGTTATTTGAGCTCCAGCACCCAGATAGAAGAGAGAGGTCCCATAGCATAAAATCAGGCTTCATATCACCCACCACTGGAGAAGGCCAATTTCAGTTATTTAGGCCCCAGCACCCAGACAGAGGAGAGAGGTCCCACAGCAAGGAATAAGGCGTCATATCACCCACCACTGGAGAAGGCCACTTTCAGTTATTTAGGCCCCAGCACACAGACAGAGGAGAGTGGTCCCACAGCAAGGAATAAGGCGTCATATCACCCACCACTGGAAAAGGCCACTTTCAGTTATTTAGGCCGCAGCACCCATACAGAGGAGAGAGGTCCCACAGCAGAGAATCAGGAGTCATATCACCCACCACTAGAGAAGGCCACTGTGCAATACCATAAATCCTGTGGGATCCATGCCTGGTTCATTTTTAGGAACGTCAGCTTGTCCACGTTGGCCCTCTTCCGTGCTGAATACAAGTTCAGACAAAACGATGGCCGCCGGGCCGGCCAGCAGCTCAAAGGCATAAAATGCTAACTCTGGCCACGTGGACAATTTGGATACCCAGAAGTTGAATGGGGCCAAACCATCAGTCAGTACGTGGAGGGGTGTGCAGGCGTACTGTTCAACCATGTTAGTGAAATGCTGCCTCATGCTAACACGTTCCGTATCAGGTGTTGCAACGAGATTTCGCCCATTATCGCACGTCACCAGGCCGGGCTTGAGGACCACGGGCAGAAACCACTCGTCGGTCTGTTGTTCAATACCCCGCCACAACTCTTGCACGGTATGGGGCCTGTCCCCCCAAACATATGAGTTTCAGAATGGCCTGCTGACGTTTACCCCGGGCTGTGCTGAAGTTGGTGGTGAAGGTGTGTGGCTGACTGGATGAGCAGGTGGAAGCAGAGGAGGAGGAAGCCGAGTAGGAGGAGTAGGCTACAGGAGGCAAAGAATAATGCCCTGCGATCCTTGGCGGCGGATGGACGTGCGCCAAGGTACTCTCCGCCTGGGGCCCAGCCGCCACTACATTTACCCAGTGTGCAGTTAGGGGGATATAGCATCCCTGGCCATGCTTACTGTTCCACGTATCTGTGGTTAGGTGGACCTTGCCACAGATGGTGTTGCGCAGTGCACACTTGATTTTATTGGATACTTGGTTATGCAGGGAAGGCACGGCTGTCTTGGAGAAGTAGTGGCGGCCGGGAACAACATACTGTGGGACAGCCATGGCCATCAGCTGTTTGAAGCTGTCTGTGTCCACCAGCCTGAATGACAGCATTTCAAAGGCCAGTAGTTTAGAAATGCTGGCATTCAGGCCCAGGGCTCGAGGGAGGCTAGGTGGGAATTTATGCTTTCTCTCCAAGGTTTGTGAGATGGAGAGCTGAACGCTGCTGTGTGACATGGTGGAGATGCTTGGTGATGCAGGTGGTGGAGTCGGTGGCACATCCTCTGTTTGGTGGGCGACAGGTGCCAAAATTCCTCCCAAGGCGGAGGAAGGGGCCGAGGCAGCAGCAGAAGATGGAGCAGGGGGAGCCAGAGTGAGTTCCTTGCTTTTAAGGTGTTTACTCCACTGCAGTTCATGCTTTGCATGTAGATGCCTGGTCATGCAGGTTGTGCTAAGGTTCAGAACGTTAATGCCTCACTTCAGGATCTGATGGCACAGCGTGCAAACCACTCGGGTCTTGTCGTCAGCACATTGTTTAAAGAAGTGCCATGCCAGGGAACTCCTTGAAGCTGCCTTTGGGGTGCTCGGTCCCTGGTGGCGGTGGCCAGTAGCAGGCGTACTCTCTTGGTGGCGGCTTTTCTGCTTTTGCCCCTCCCTCTTTTGCTACGCTGTTGGCTCGGTCTCACTACTGCTTCTTCCTCTGAACTATGAAAGTCAGTGGCACGACCTTCATTCCATGTGAGGTCTAGGACCTCATCGTCCCCTTCATCTTCTTCCACACAGTCTTCCTCCCTGACCTCCTGTTCGGTCTGCACACTGCAAAAAGACGCAGCAGTTGGCACCTGTGTTTTGTCATCATCAGAGACGTGCGGACTCCAATGAGGTGGTATTCCCATGTCCTCATCATCAGAAAACATAAGTGGTTGTGCATCAGTGCATTCTATGTCTCTTACCACTGGGGAAGGGCTAGGTGGATTCCCTTGGGAAACCCTGCCAGCAAAGTATTCAAACAGCATAAGAGACTGCTGCATAACTTGAGGCTCAGACAGTTTCCTTGATATGCATGGGGGTGATGTGACAGACTGATGGGCTTGGTTTTAAGGCGCCACCTGTGCGCTTTCTGCAGAAGACTGGGTGGGAGATAATGTTGTGAACGTGCTGGATCCACTGTCGGCCACACAATTGACTAGCGCCAGTACCTGCTCAGGCCTTACCATCGTTAGAACGGCATTGGGCCCCACCAAATATCGCTGTAAGTTCTGGCGGGTACTGGAACCTGAGGTAGTTGGTTCACTAGGACGTGTGGCTGTGGCAGAATTGCCACGTCCTCTCCCAGCACCAGAGGGTCCACTAACATCACCACGACCGCGTCCGCGTGCCTTATTAGATGTTTTCCTCATTGTTACAGTTCACCAATCACCACAATAGGAAAAAAAAATATTTGGCGCAATGTATTGATTTCAAATTCAGGCCTTTTTTTACAGGCACCTAACACTATCTGCCTATTTTTGTACCGTATTACACTAATCCAGGCACTGCAGTAACCACTGATTTAGGGGAATATCAATTGTAGGCCTAGTATTTAGGCCCTGTTTGAAAGGTATCCTTCTATGGACAGATTTACACTTGGAGATGCACAGTAGCGTGTGAAAAAATATGTAGGATTATGCCTTCAGCAATTGTATTTTAACATTTTGTGTAAAATACCCTTTAACGGACAGAAATACAATGCCAGATGCACGGTAGCGTGTGAAGTTATTGAGGATGACCCTCTCAGCACTTGTATATACACCTTGAGTGTAATATACCCTTTTACGGACAGATTAACACTTGGCCTGCAACAGCTGGAACACCAGATTCACGGTATTGCTATATTGGAAAGTGAATTTCACCCCAGAACAAAATCTGTTCTTTGACGGATACTATTAAACTTGTCCAGTCACAGCTGGAACACCAGATTTAGTGTATTTCTATTTTGGCAACTGAATTTAACCGCAGAAAAAAAATATATCCTTTGCCGTACACTATTAAACTTGGCCAGCCACAGCTGAAACCACTGATTTATGGTATTGCTATTTTTGCAATTGAATTTCACCCCAGAAAAAAATATATCCTATGCAGGACACTGCTGGGACACCAGATTTACTGTATTTCTATTTTGGCAACTGAATTTAACCGCAGAAAAAAATATATCCTTTGCCGTACACTATTAAACTTGGCCAGCCACAGCTGAAACCAGTGATTTATGGTATTGCTATTTTTGCAATTGAATTTCACCCCAGAAAAAAAAATATCCTTTGCAGGACACTATTAAACTTGGCTAGCCACTGCTGGGACACCAGATTTACTGTATTTCTATTTTTGCTACTGACTTTCACCCCAGAAAATAATATATCCTTTGACGGACACTAGGGAAATTGTCCAGTCACAGCTGGAACAACAGATTCAGGGTATTGCTATTTTGGAAATTGAATTTCACCCCAGAACAAAATATATCCTTTGCCCGACACTGTTAAACTTGGTCAGCCACAGCTGAAACCACTGATTTATGGTATTGCTATTTTGGCAATTGAATTTCATCCCAGAAAAAAAATATATCCTTTGCCTTACACTATTAAACTAGGCCAGCCACAGCTGAATCCACTGATTTATGTTATTGCTATTTTGGCAATTGAATTTCACCCCAGAACAAAATATATCCTTTGCAGGACACTATTATACTTTGCCAGCCACTGCTGGGACACCAGATTTAGGGGATTGCTATTGTGGCAATTGAATTTCACCACAGAAAATAATCTATCCTTTGCCAGACAGCAGACAGTATTACACTTGGCTAGCCACAGCTGGAACACCAGATTTAGGGGATTGCTATTTTGGCAATTGAATTTAACCCCTTAATAAAATATAGAAATTTCTATCCTGAGTTTCTAGGGGTGACAATAAGCACAGCCAAGCCCCTGATGTAGGATATAGCAAAAAAATAAATAAACTAGTATTGATGGACTTGGTGGCAGCTTGTGCTGGTGCACCACAAGTCACAAAATGGCCGCCGATCACACCAGAACAAAGTGACAGATAAATGTTCTGTGCAGCCTAAAAACCAGTGAGCATTTAACTAGCAGAAGTTGAATGATTCACAGCTGTAGATCGATCACTTCATTAGGTGCTTTTGCTTACTATTCCCTGCCTAATCTCGCCCTCACAGCAGCTGCGTCCTCTCCCTACACTAATCAGAGCAGTGTGACGTGCGGAGCTACGTGACTCCAGCTTAAATAGAGGCTGGGTCACATGCTGCACTTGGCCAATCACAGCCATGCCATTAGTAGGCATGGCTGTGATGGCTTCTTAGGGCAAGAAGTAAAACTCTAGCTGATTGGTTGCTGTTAAGTCCTTAAGAAAGCGGGAATAAATCGCCGAACAATGGACCTGAACCCGAACTTTTTTGAAAATGTTCAGGTCCGGGTCCCGAACACCCCAAAATTCGGTACGAACCCGAACTATGCTTGAACTGTTCGCTCAACACTACTCCTGAGCCCTCTCGTATGTTCAAGCAAAAGAATAGGGCCACAGGTGGGGTGTTTCTAAAACCAGGAAACACAACATAATAATAAAAGGGCTTATTTTTCACACTACCACATGATGGGTACAACATATTAGGAACTGAAATGGCATCTTGTTTACAGAAAAAGTAATATAGCACCAGATTTTGGAGTCAAACAGGTCACTGCAGGGATTCAAGGCTTTGTTCACATCCTTAAAATAAGTGACAGTAGATAAGGAATCCAGCATGTTGTAAATAAAAATAAATCCTGTATTATAATAAATAATACATGCTCGCTGTCATCTTGCGTTTCGACCGACAAGTGGTATTAATCATAGACCAAATTTACATACACATCCCATCTCATCATGACTTGCAGTAATTCAAACCTGCAGGTAAATAAGTGTTTAGGGATAACATCCAAGATGCCTCATGCTCCAATAGGCTTTGCTTTAGATCACCTCCTTTGGTAGCTAATTTAACCTTTTCAATGCCACTTATCCAGAACCCCGCTAGTTAGCCTGCATGGCATACCCAAAAATGTCTGGAGCCTCCAGACATGTTGCGCTTGATATTAGTGGTGATATCATGAATGTGCTCCAGCGCACATACTTCAAGTCATCTAGAAGTGCTACCTAATGTATATTTTGTCACATAATTTACCAGTAATTATATACAGTATATTACCGCAGCTGTATTACAGTTTATATTTCTTTTATTTGGATAGGCAGAATCAGAGACATTTTTGTTAGATTTAGCAAAAAGACATGGAAGTCACATTTGTTAAAACCAGTGCAGTGTAACCTGGTCTTATTGGTACACACACTTCTGGATACACTAGGAGCAACTGCTTGCCCAATAGTGGGTGTTTTTTTGTATACAATTCTTGAAACAATATGTTCTCCAATTTTTTATCTTTATAGAGTATGGGTAAATATTTGTCAATAACATGTAGTTGGAATAACATCATCGCCCGAGCAATACTTCTGTTTTAGTTTTTTAGTGGTACCAAAAAATAATTTCTATCAGGATACATTAGAGGTAATTGACAAATTTTAGTTATTATCAGCATTGAGCGAATCGAAGTGAAACAAAGTGACTTTGATCCGAATTTCAGGAAAATTTTAAATTTGCCACGAAGCCGAATTTCCTTGCGCTTCGTGGTATTAAATACATTTTTCCCGAAGTGGAGTTAAAAAAATACATACACACCTCTAACACTTGCTTGTGGAAAGACCGCCGTGGCCATCTTAATTGAAGAAACCGCGAAAAATCTTGCATTGATGCGTGTCACATCACCACATCAGGGTGTTATCACTTTAGATTTTATGTGGCTTCTTCAATCAAGATGCACACAATGGCCTCTCCACTAGCAAATGGATGAGGTGAGTATGTATTTTTTTTAACCTCTGATTAACCTCTAAAAGGCCTCAATGTCAATGTCAGATACCGCCATCTGTGAATCATGATGAAGCAGCCAAATTGAATTTTTGATAACTTTGCTCATATCTAGTCATTATCATTTAAAGAGGATACAAAAAATGGAACGGCAGACACATCTCCCTGCCATATAAATAGCACATGATCAATGTATCTGGCATACCACCTTATGCACCCCACATACGGCTTAGCCTCATTGTAAAAATATTGTTTCTCCCAATTTGCCATAGTAAGGTTAGCTAACAAGGGTAAATACTTAACCCACATTGGGACTTCGCTCTTCTGAAGGAAATTTTATTTTCTTTAAAACAAATAAATTCCTGACAATCAAAAACACTGTGATATCAGGGGCATAGCTATAGGGATAGGAGGGGATGCGACTGCTTTGGCCCGCCCAGGAGGAGGACTAAAAGATTTTATTGTCAGGCCCCCTCAACAGTATTATACAATGACATTATATACAGTATAAACTTGTAGGAAATGGACGGAGAGGCTGCCGGGCCTGGTCTGAGAGAGTTATCTTGACAAGTCACAGGAATGGGGGTTGCACAGGAGTAGGGGGGTGCAAAGAAGTTGCTAGGGACGGGCCCCATTCAAAAATTTGCTGTGGGGCTCAGTCATTTCTAGTTTCACCACTGAGTGTTTCTTGCTGATTTGTGAGGTATAGATGGATATAAACCTACTGCATCACAGGTCAGTCACCAGTCATTAGAGTGCCAGATTTTATTATACGGATTACAAAACCTACTTTTAATCACAGAAGTAACCAAGCACCCTATAGGCTCGCAGTTGAACTGAAGTAAATTAACCAGCCAAGCCTACTTTCAGACTAGCAGCTGGACAGATCCAACAGGCTGAACCGTCCTGCCGCTAGTTTAAGTGTGTCTCCGGACTGCCAATCCGCTCCGCTCCGTCCCTATTGACTATAATGGGGCAGGGGCAGAGTTCCGGCGCAGCACGGCGAGAGGCCGCCAGACTAAATGTCAGACATGTCGTAGTTTTAGTCCAGCGGCCTCTCGCTGTGTGCTGCCGTGCTGTGCCGGACATGCGCCCCCGTCCCATTATAGTCAATTAGGACAGGCGGCAGTTCGGCGACACACTCGAACTAGTGGCAGGACGGATCTGACAGGCTGAACATCCTGTCAGATCCGTCTTGCTGCTAGTGTGAAACTAGCCCAATCTGAGTATCATAAGAGGGGGTAAGATCCCTTTGTGAATTTTGGGAAGGCAATACACAATAGGCAGAACAATCTTGAAATCTATGATGAGTTCCGCTTGTTTATTAGTTAGAATTTCCAGTGTCAGACCCTCAGCAAGAAGTTCTATAATCTGAGACTGGTATTCTTTAGTTGGATTAGATGGAAGCAATTGATAAGTATCCTGATTAGATAGCATGTTAAGAATCTCTTGAGATTAATCCATTTTTTCCCATGACAACCACGGACCCTCCCATTTTACTAACAATATTAAAATTATGACATAATGAAAATAATGCATGACGAAGGGGGGTTGATAAGTAGTCTTGAGCAAAATGAAGCTTTTGAAGTGGAATTGAGTCTGCAGTTTAGGAAAACTTTGATTCACAAGGAAACTGAATTTCTTGCACTTTGTGGTAACAAATACGTTTTCCCTAAAATGGCGGCTGAAAATATTACAAAGTGAAAGTAAGAAGCCCAGGAATGCGAGATCACCCATAATGCTGTGCAGCCAGCCAATCCACAGATTCAAAACCAATAAGATGGAAGCCTTTAATATTCCACTGCCAGCGTGCTAACCAATACCATCCAGTCTGCACTTCTTAGTTGGGGCAGATGTTAATGATGACCATCCTCATCTTTTGCTGATTTAACTTCTTCCAAATCATACTTCAAAGGCTCCATGTCCCAGAAAAGTCAGTAAGATGCAGTGAGAGGAAGAGCTGGATTTTCCTGATGATATATTCTCATCGATATTAGATGATGTGGAAAAGGAGGAAAAGCAGATGGCAGAAGAAGGGCTCCCACCTGTAGAGAAGGTGAGGGCTAGGGTTGGAGAAATGGGAATGCCAGAGCTGATTAATATTCTGTATTTACTGTCAAATAACCTGCAGAAGATTGCAGGCAAGAACAGCAATAATATATAACATATTGTCCTCTGCCTAACCAGCCAAACCTCATACCAGCAACAGCAGCTGTTTAACGGTGCCGTGGTACTATTAACAATAAAGACTGACTATACAGTGTTGTCTTCATTATTACATGAAAGGCAGCTGTGGGCTAATCACCGCAGCATGGCAGCAACCCGCTGCAGCATGGCCGCTCCGTGTGGCTGTACCCTAAAGCATAGTGGCCTAGGTATATCTGATTTATAGAGATTTGTAATTAATTAATTTGGAACAAATCAAATTTAGAATTTTCTTGGATAACTTCAGCAAAGTTGCCAAATAGAATTTTTCAAAACTCCCCTGATCTCTAGAGACAGGTATGTGTTTGTTTACATCATATAGTTTTTTTAATCTTCTGCATAACTGCTAATTGAAACTTATACATTGCTTCCACTGCTAGATTGTACAGGATAATATAGAGATTTGGTCATTTTGAAAATCTACAGCTTGGTTGATATTTTCAACATCTACATTACTTTGTGATGAAAAATGTTCAAACAAAACAAGTGAACATTGTTAGAAACCATTAGAAAACGTAGTGTTAAACAGGCAGGATATGCTCAAACCCATATGCATTTGTGCATGTATATAGGGGAGCATATCCTGCACTTGTAGCCCGTTGCTGATGGCAATCAACAGCAAAAAAATGCATACAATGGAAGATGCCAGCAACGGACTACAAGTACCACAATAACCATCCTACATAAGGTAACGATTATGTGGATGTGGAGAACAATCAAACACAAGTGAACATTGTTCCATAAATTCCAAGTCTTGATATATGTTGTAAATAGCATTAGGGCATTGTTCATCACAGCCAGGGTGAAAAAAAAGCTCATCTTCTCCCTGGCTGTGACGTGCTCCGCTGCAATTGGCTAGCTCACAGCCAAGGAAAAGGAGACACCACCCTGAGAAACATTGTTGTCTCCTCCTTCCTGTACCAATTGTATAGATTAGCATACAGAGGAGGAAACCAGAACAGGGGCACAGTGGGGGAACGGAACAGGCCATCTGAAAAAAATAAGCAATATCAAATCTCCTCAACATGCCCTACAGTGCTAGGTACTTTTAATATTAGGACTGCTGTAAGGTCCTCTTTATGTAGTGTAATGCTTTATACATGTTGTGCTTATGTTGCAAATCTGGAACTTGAAAAATATTTTTCTCATCTTTAGGCCCCATTCACACGTCCGCAAATGGGTCAGCATCTGTTCCGCAATTCTGCGGAAAGGGTGCAGACCCATTCATTCTCAATGGGGCTGGACGTGAAGCGGAGAGCACACTATGTGCTCTCTGCTTCCGCATTTGCGGAGCGCGGCCCAGAACTTCCAGTCCGCGGCTCGGCAAAAGATAGAACATGTCCTATTCTTGTCCGCAGCTTGCGGACAAGAATAGGCATTTCTATGGGGGGTGCCGGCCGGGTGTGTTGTGGATCCGCAGTTTGCGGATCCGCAACACACCACCGACGTGTGAATGGGGCCTTAGAGGTAGTATATTGTATATGAAACAAACATAATTTATACATAGCACACAGAATATAATTCACATTTATCATTGTCTAAGCAAGCTTACATTTACATTTCATTAAAATTTCATAACCCAGTTGAAGTTTATAATAAATTGCTATTATGCCCAAGTTAGGTTGTAGGAAGGATTAGTTTTTCACAGTTGACAAAGTATTTTGCAACCTTAGTTATCTTCTGCAGGTGCCCAGCATAATGGGATCTCCATATTTCTTAAGCACATGGGAAGACCTTTTAAGCTATCATTAAAAAGTTGCACATAAAATCTACAGTACTATAGCTTATTAAACGTTCAGTAAGAATCACTGAATAATTTCCTTGCAATAAACATAAGATCTTTATAACACTCAATAAGCCAAGTAATTAATTTGTATTTAGAAGAAAAGTTTCAGGTTGTTAATATTCAGCTGTAAATTAGATGAAAATGTGAAAAGAGGTTCAGTGAGCTATAAAAAAATTAAAGTAAAATTTCAGAAAGTTTTAGAAAATAAGTGGTTGTAAATTATTACTGAAAATCTTAGAAGCAGAATGAGTCATAACATCTTTAAAACGTCATTTTAGGCAGGAAGGGTCTCACATTTAAAGATGCACAGTATTTTTTCATTTACAAAAAATATGTTTTAGTATGGCAAATCCACTTATCCAGCAACGCATGCGAGATTATAGTGAGTTGATTTTTTTAGAGCGATTGAACCTTAAAAAGTCTTTTCTGAAATGGCTGTCCACCTCATAGCAATCTATTATCTTTAAGCAGACATTTCAAGCCATAGAGAAGCTATGTTGTTCTTCAATGGGAATACTGACAAAAAGCTGAAAATGAAACTGTTCTTTAAAAAGTATTGGTCAGGTATATAGCAATATCTCTTGAAATTGTCTGCTATAAAATGTCTTACATTTTTAGTTTTCACTTGATCTGTTTTAGGAGATCATATTTGGCAATTAATTAGTCTAGTGTCAGACTGGGGTTCCTTGGGCTACCAGAGGAAAACTTTCTGAGGATCTGCTTTTTATTCATACAGAATATGTTTGTAGCAACTTGTGTCTTCAACTGTGTAACTAAAAGTCCATAAAATCTCTCCCAGATCAATTATTTAACATTGATTGTTAGATTAATTGCATCCCTCAATGCCGTTTGGTATTAGAACAGCATCTAGCCATTTTTTAAATGTGATATAGGTGCTATTAGTACTTTTTGGAGTAGGGCATTCCACAGATTGGTTATGTTTAAACACAGCACGCTCTCACACAGTGCCATCTTTAAAGACCCAACATGCACAATACATGTATGGCGGATGTAGTCAAAGGGTTAAGAATGCCTATTGAGGAAAATAAATGTAATTTAATGCAGATAATCAGCAGCC
The DNA here is from genome assembly GCA_033119425.1 of Bufotes viridis. Taxonomy (NCBI): domain Eukaryota; kingdom Metazoa; phylum Chordata; class Amphibia; order Anura; family Bufonidae; genus Bufotes; species Bufotes viridis. Next base: position 250,225,785 of record CM065592.1, on the reverse strand, counting down.
AGCCAGTCCTGTGATGTCACAAACCTATAAATAAGGCGGCCATCTTAGAATCTGACATTTTCCAGCGTTCTGTGTTCAGGGACAGATGTGAGATAGCGCTGAAAAAAAACTATAAGTGCAGAGAAAGGATAGGGAGGGCTCATTTCACAGCATTTTAGTGCAGGGAGAGATGTCAGAAGGCACTAGGGACAGTGTGGCTTCTACAAACTTCCAAAATAATCCTTCAGTGGAGCGAATAGATGCCGGATGACTGGGACGCTCCATGACATTCCCAGGAGCTGCTGTCGAAAGCAGCAGTTCATTTCTGAGACGTTCGTATAGTGCGGGGAGAATCCAAAGACCCTCTCTATTGCCCTGCTCTGTTAACTGTGGTAAAATCTTTATTGAAGTATTTTGGTGGAAAAACAAAGTTTATTCAGCGTTCAGCACTGCAGTTATCTGCGGTAAAATCTTTTGTGACTTATTTAGGAGGATAAAAATAGCATTTTGCGTTCAGCGCTGCAGTTATATGTGGTTAAATCTTTATTGAAGTATTTTGATGGAAAAACAAATTTTATTCAGCATTCAGCGCTGTAGTAATTCTTTTGTGACTTATTTTGGTCGAAAAAGAAATTGTATTCAGCGTTCGGCAGTGTAGTTATATGTGGTAAAATCTTTTGTGATGTATTTCGGTGGAAAAACAAATTGTATTCAGCGCTGCAGTTATATGTGGTAAAATCTTTATTGACGTATTTTGGTGGAAAAACAATTCCTATTCAGCGTTCAGTGCTGCAGTAAAATGTGGTAAAATCTTTATTTAAGTATATCAGTCGAAAAACAAAATTAATTTAGTGGTCAGTGCTGCCGTTATATGCGGTAAAAAGTTTATTGAAGTATTTTGTTCGAAAAACTAAATTTATTCTGCAGGCAGCTCTGTCGTTATATGCGTTAAACTCTTTAGTGACGTATCTTGATAAACTTCACGACTCTTCCGTGCTCAAAGCTATCTTGACACTTTGTCTTCTCATTGTCTATAGCTATTAGAGGCTTGTTCATGCCAGGCAGGTTCCCCCAGAAGTATCTTTGTCGATCTACACTCTATCATTGTGCCATTCTGTAGCTTTCTCATGCTGCTGCCACCTCCACACTCTGTCATTGTGCTACTCTGTGGCTTCCTCATGCTGCTGCCAACTCCAGACTCTGTCATCGTGCCATTCTGTGGCTTCCTCATGCTGCCGGCACTTCCAGACTCGGTCATTGTACCACTCTGTGGCCTACTCATGCTGTTGCCACCTCGACACACTGTCATTGCGCCACTCTGTGGTCTCCTCATGCTGCTTCCACCTACAGACTCTGTCATTGTGCTGCTCTGTGGTCTACTCATGCTGCTACCACCTCCTCACTCGGTCGTTGTGCCACTCTGTGGCCTCTTCCTGATGCTGCTGACACCTCCAAACTCTATCATTGTGCCACTTGGTAGCCTACTTATGCTGCTGCCACCTCCATACTCTGTTATTGTGCCACTCTGTGGTATCCTCATTCTGCTACCACCTCCTCACTTGGTCATTGTGCCGCAGTGTGGCCTCCTCCTGATGCTGCTGCTACCTCCAGACTCTATCATTGTGCCACTCTGTGGTATCCTCATGCTGCCACCACCTCCAGACTCTGTCATTGTGCCACTCTGTGGCTTACTCCTGATGCTGCTGCTGCTGACTCCTCAAGACTTTGTCAATGTGACACTCTTTGGCCTACTCATGCTGCTGCCACCTCCACACTCTGTCATTGTTCCTCTTAGTGGTCTCCTCATGCTTCTTCTACCTCCTCACTCGGTCATTGTGCCACTCTGTGGCCCCCTCCTGATGCTGCTGCTGCCGACACCTCTAGACTCTGCCATTGTGCCATTCTGTGGCCTACTCATGCTGCCAACACTTCTAGACTCTATCATTGTGCAACTCTGTGGTCTCCTCATGCTGCCGCCACCTTTAGACTCGGTCATTGTGCCATTCTATGGCCTAATCATTCTGCTGACACCTGCATACTCTGTCATTGTGCCACTTGATGGCCATTTCCTAATGCTGCTGCTGCTGCCCCCACCTACAGACTCTGTCATTGAGCCACTCAGTGGCCTCCTCATACTGCTTTCACCTCCAGACCCTGTCATTGGGCCACTCTGTTATCTCCTCATGCTGCTTCCACCTCACCAGTATGTCATAGGTCCACTCTTTTGAATTCTCTTGCTGTTCCCATCCTCCCCACTACATGACTGGTCCACTATTTTGGCTTTCGGCCTGGCTAACATCACCTTTTATTTGACATTTCTTCTGATCTGTCAGTAGGAAAGAAAAATGAGACGCATAACGGATCCTGTCTGTGTAGCAGCTTTAACGACTGTATGGTCCCATCAGAATTGGCTTAGGATTTGGTAGCAAAAAGCAGGAGTGGGTAGAAAACACAGAAGACTTGCAAATATTCCATTCACATGTCATCTCTGTTTTAGATTCACTCCTGTTTTTTTGGCATTAGCAATACTGATGGATTATTGAGCAAATGCTGACCGAGTGACGGTGTATGCTCCACAGACAAGGCTGAGATGATACTTGAGTTATTTGTTCAGTTTTGGCCCCGTTACTGCCCAAATAAGTGAAGTATACAGTGATTCTAAAAGCAATACCTGTCACGTGCTTGTCATACTGACTCACAGTATTGTTTCACTACCACAGCAGACTCCCTATGCATGTTACTGCAAGGCACAGTATTCTACATCCCTATAAAGGCTCTCTGCAGTCCAGAAATAGCATTTTTTTAACATGATTCACCACATATAAATTCAGATCAAAGCAAATTTTTCCAAAAAATTCGGCAAACCGGCTGAATCGATTTTTTTTTTAATTCACTCATCTCTGTCTGTAAGTCACAAAAATATGTGAACCTTTGCTTTCAGCATCTGGTGTTACTCTTTGTGAAGCAATAACTGCAGCTAAACATTTCCGGTAATTGTTTATTAGTCCTACACATTGGCATTGATGAATTTTAGCCCATTCCTCTGTACCAAACAGCTTTAACTCTGTTATTTTGGTAGATTACTTCTCATGAACTGCTTTCTTCAGGTCCTTTTAGAATATTTCTACTGGATTAAGGTCAAGACTTTTACTTGGCCACTACAAAACTTTAACTTTATTATTGTCTAACCAATCTTTGGTAGAATTACTTGTGTGTATGGGGTTTTTGTCTTGCTGCATGACCAAAATTCTTTTGAGATTCAGCCCATGGATAGATGTCCTGTCATTTTCCTTTAGAATTTTCTGGCATAATTTAGAATTAATTGTTCCATCAAAATGAAAAGCTGACTCATGCTGACCCAGATAAAATAAAACAAGCCCAAACCATGATACTACCACCAACGTGTTTCATAGATGGGATTGGGGTTTTGCACTAGAATGCAATATTTTCCTTTCTCCGAATATAGCACTTGTTATTTAACCTCTTTCCCAAGTGTGTGTTTTGTCTTAAATGTCTAACTTTAGATTCAAGGACTTTAGCAGGAACTGCACTTATTCATTTATCACTTTAATTAAACTGTATAATCTACCTTTTTCCTTTTCTGGTGTAATCCCCATTAGCAAGTATGTTCTCCATGATGGACAATGCAGTCCAGTGTACATCTTCTGCACTGTATACAGTCCTGGAACAGCCATTTGTGGGTGTATATTGCTATGCAAAATGTGAGGAAATTGTATGTATGGAAGACTGCATTCTGCATCTACAGCGAATTTCAACACTGAGATATCTTAACTGTATGGAAAACAGTTGGCTGCTCACTGTGCAGACACTCAATGGGGTGGGTGGGGAGGAGGGTGGTAGTAAGGAGTAGTAGGAAAGCAAGGTAACTAGCTGGGTAACAGTCAGAAGGCGGTGCAGAGAGAAGAGTGCCAGGGGGGATGAACCTGAGCTGACACACTAACCAGTTTGCAAAGTTGTCAGATGAGGACAGGAGAGTATTAGTTTAGGGATGGCACTGCTGCAGAAATTTGCTTTGTCAGTCAGGGTAATATTAGCTCCAGAAATGAGGGGACAGGAGAGCAGGGTATGCCAGACAGGTGCTGGTAGTAGGAGACGCAATCAATAGGGGTACATCTGTCACACACAAAAAAAAAACACTGTAGATAAATAGAAATGTAGAGTGGGCAATTCACAAAAAAAAAAAAAAGAAAGTATTTAAATGACTAAGAAATGGTTTGTAGCGAAGAAGTGCTAAAAAACTACAAGTAGAAAATGTAAAAGACACATAAAGGCAGAAAAGCTGGAGACAAGGATACTCATTGCCTAAGAGAATATTTTTAGTCCCTTTTATGGACTTTCTCCAACAGACTGATTTAACATGAAAACCTATGGTAGATTTACTATATTCCTATCGATCCCTGCCACAGGCAGATCCTGATAGAAATTTCACTATGCAGGCTTTGGAGAACCCCGAGACTGTTATTGCAATAGAATGGCTTTCTTAATCTCTGCACAGTTTAGCCATTCAGTCCCTGGGAGTACAGTGCTCCCAAGAAAAGACAGCTAAGATGCTTTAGTCCCAATTGACCATAGCATCTGAGGAGTAGGGAGTACATGATTGGCATTATGGCTAATCACAGACTCCACAAAACAGCAGGAACCCAGTAGCTATGGTGCCCACTTAGCTTCTGAGTGGGCATCATCTTTACAGATCCGACATCTGCTGTACAGGTAAGACGGATGTTGGGAAGGGGTTAAATAGATATTTCCATCATAAGTGGCTATGCTTTTTAAACTGAATATGCATTGACGTAAACATGTTATTTGCAAGTCAGTTTTGTCTGCAATTGCGTTCAGTTGTTCTGTTTTTTTTCCGCACGGATGCAATACAATTTGATGCGTTTATCAGGCGCGTGATAAAAAACTGAAGGTTTACAAACAATATCTCCTAGCAACCATCAGTAAAAAACACATCACATCCGCACTTGCTATAGGGCCAGGGCTGCGTGAAAATTGCAGAATATAGAACATGCTGCGATTTTCACATAATGCAGAAGTGATGCGTTAAAAACAACGTTCATGTACACAGACCTATTGAAATGATTGGGTCCGGATTCAGTGCGGGTGCAATGCGTTCATGTCACGCATTGCACCCACAGGGAAAACTCGCTCGTGTGAAAGGAGCCATAGAGTCTCAAACAAAAACGTGTACACCACAAAGTAGGCGGTTGGGTTAGGCAGAGGGGTACCTGTCCCTGTAATGTCCCTATCTAATGCCTCAACCCAGAGACGCACCCAGATGGTGGATGTAATCTGTTCCCTCTCCTATTCCTACCTCTCTTATTCCTCCTTGTATTAGCCTAAGCAGATCTCAACGTGTTTCCTTATATTAGGTTCATCAGGGGATAAATTTGGAACTATAGAACTATATAGTAAACTATAGAATTGGGATGACAAAATGACATGTAAATTGTTCTCATAGTAGGCCTATATAAAGATGCCTACCAAACAGCATTGCACCTATAAATTTATTGTGTGATGCTCTAATTGAGTCACTCATTCCCTTTCTCCTCTGATTACAGTAAATAGTCTGTTTGCTGTGCTGAAACTCCAAACAAAAGAGGAAGTTAAAGATCCAGGACAACAGGTAGAATGCATAGAGTGGCTTAAAAAAATTATATATATAAAAAAAAATCCACCTGTATATGGAATATTCATGTATAGGCTGTAAAAAAGGAATCTGTCATCAGCAACCTCCCCATCCAACTGTTTGCATAGACATGTATCTGTAGTTCATCTGTTTTTCTTTTGTTGATCCAAGGCTCCTTTCCAGAGTTATGATACTTTTTCTTAATATGCAAATTAGGCCATTGGTGCAATGAGGGCATCCCATTGCCCTTTTTGCACCTAAGCTGCACTCATTTCTGTGGCCAGCCCTCCCTGGCGGCCTTGATAGTGTCAGGCAGTGGCAAAACAGTGAGGGAGGGTCTGGGCACAGAAAGGAGGGGAGCATGTGTGCAACACAAGCAATGGTTACACCCGTATTGCATCAAAGGTCTAATTTGCATATTAAAAAATATCATCACTTGGGAACGGAGCCTCAAATAAAAAAAAAAAAAGATAAATGTTTTATTTACGTAAACCCCAGCAATGTAGTTCTGCAAACAGTTGGATAGGGGGGGGGGGGTCACTGATTTCCTTTAATATGTGAGAAAAATATTGCTACTATTGCTTCATGCAGACTATCTTGATGTAGACTTTGCAGTTTAAAGATCCAGAATGTCTCCTGATTATTCAGCATAATTTCCCTCTCGTGTATGTCACAAGGGATCTGCTCAATAGAGCACAATTTGATGCTCTTTTATTGGCTTTCATGCTTTGATATGAGGTGCTTTGATAGCCTCTGCTTTGTGAATCCAAAGTTTATATTACCATTAAAAACTGCTGACTAAACAGTTTTTATAAAACAATCATACAATTTTAGGACCAAAAAGCAGTCAGACCCCTACGGCTTCTTTCCCATATGGTGTATTTGACCATCCATTGTAGTTTCCCTCTGGTGTGTTACAGAAACACTGGAGGTAAAGTAATTTCAGAACTATGGAATTGTTTCTGGCAAACGGCTCATCATTTGTAATGCTGGGACATTTCCCTCTCACCAAACTGTATCTAGATATGGCTGCATAAACAGTAACAGTACAAAGTCTACAGAAATGTTATCTGTCTGACTTAAGCATAAAACAACACAATTGATGTATATGAACTAGAGATGAGTTAATCAATTCTACCAATTCAGAATCGTAGAAAATTTGCATTCTAACAAACTCAAATTTCTTGTGATTCATTTCAGGCAAATTAAATAACCTTCAATTGTCCTGAAAATTTGTATATAGCACTCTCTGGTCTCAGAGAGAGTGTGAGAGAGAGTGAGAGAGAGAGAGAGAGTGAGAGGGAGAGAGTGAGAGAGAGAGAGAGTGAGAGAGAGAGTGAGAGAGAGAGAGTGAGAGAGAGAGTGTGAGAGAGAGAGAGAGAGAGAGGCATCAGATAGGCTTAGCTAATTTAAAAGTTAACTTTAATATCTTTCCCAGAAACCCAGAGGAGCACTGCCTGGCCTCCAATACTCCGCACACATACAATAAATACTAGGCAGCGGCACTAAATATAATGAGAAAGAGTACCCCCTAGACCAGTGTTTCCCAACCAGTGTGCCTCCAGCTGTTGCAAAACTACAACTCCCAGCATGCCCGCACAGCAAAAGGCTGTCCGGGCATGCTGGGAGTTGTAGTTTTGCAACAGCTGGAGGCACACTGGTTGGGAAACACTGCCCTAGACAACCGATACATATTGCCCAGAAACCCAGAGTAGCACAATAGGCTCTCTCTCAAAAAATATGAGACTAAAGGGTGTTATATGTATACCAGTTTTCAGAGCGATTGGAGCATATTTGAATCGGGTAGAATCGATTCAAACAAATGTTTTTCAAAATTTAAGAAATTTACTGATGTCTAATGTGATGATACTTTCAATTTGGCCATCAGATTCTATGCAGAATAGAGTCAACCCAAATTGAAAATGCACCAATAACCCTCAAAAGTCTTGCATGACACAGTAGAGTCTCCTTGGACTGTATCGAAAACATTCCAAAGTCTTAACCTCTTAAGGACGCAGGGCGTACATGTCCTGGTACGCCCTGAGAAGTTCCGATCACCACTGCGCACGTGGCGGTGATCGGAACAGGATGCCTGCTGAAATCATTCAGCAGGCATCCTGTGACAATGCCGAGGGGGGTCCTGTGACCCCCCCGTGTCGGCGATCGCAACAAACCGCAGGTCAATTCAGACCTGCGGTTTGTTGCGCTATGTGTAGTCTCTGATCCCTGCGGTCTGTGACCGCGGGGATCAAAGACTAAAATCTGCCCCTAATTGTAAATTTTAACCCCCCCCTGCACCCCGACATCTTAGTGTCCCCCCGGGCGGTGCAGGGGGGGGGGGATTTGCGGGCAGTGCTGCGGGTGGGCGGCGCGGGAGGCGGGCGGTGCGGCAGGCGGGATCGCAATTGCGATCCCCCGTCCGCCTCCTTTCAATGCATTTCCCTGGTGTCTAGTGGGTATAGCAGGGGGTCAGCACATTGCTGACCCCCTGCTATAAACTGCTGACATCTGTGCTGCAGATGTCAGCAGTTTAACCCCTTCTATACCGCGGTCCGTACAAGCCGCGGTATAGAAGGTGTTAACATGGAGGGAGCTCCCTCCCTCTCCCATCGGGGGGCTGCCGTACCTTTGCAGCCCCCCCGATGGGATAGGATAGTAGAGGGAGGGAGCTCACCTCTCTTCCATCACCCGCTGCTCTGTAATGGCAGCGGGTGATGGTTACCATGGCAGCAGGACGCTTTCAGAAGCGTCCTGCTTGCCATGGTATAGTAACTCTGGTCAGACTTCTGCTAAAGGCAGAAGTCTGACCAGACTGTGCAAAGTAAAAAAAATACAGGGCAATACACTCTATAGTGCACTGTTCTGTATTATATAGACACCAAATCCACTGGATCTACAAGAACCAAGTGGGTCTGGGTCAAAAAAATGTCAAAAAAGTGAAGAAAAAAAAGTAAAAATCAGAAAAATACATATCACTGAATAAAAATTAAAAAAAAACAAATAAACTACACATATTAGGTATTGTCGCGTCCGTAAAAATATCACGTGACCTAACCCCTCACGCAAATACCATAAAAAAAAAAAATCACAAAAAAATGGTGTAAAAAAGCCATTTTTTGTCACCTTGCATCACAAAAAGTGTAATACCAAGTGATCAAAAAGGCGTATGCCTCCCAAAATAGTAACAATAAAACCGCCATCTCATCCCACAAAAAATGAGTCCTTATATAGGACAATTGCCCAAAAAAATAAAAAAATATGGCTCTCAGACTATGGAGACACTAAAACATTTTTTTTTCTAAAATGCTATTATTGTGTTAAAGTAAAATAAATAAATAAAAAGTATACATATTATGTATCGCCACATCCGTAAAAACCTGCTCTATAAAAATATCACATTATCTAACCCCTCAGGTAAATACTGTTAAAAAAATAAAATAAAAACAATGTAAAAAAAACATTTGTCATCTCACATCTCAAAAACTGTAATAGCAAGCGATCAAAAAGTTATATGCACCCAAAAATAGTGCCAATCAAACCGTCATCTCATCCCGCAAAAAATGATACCCCACATAGGACAATCACCCCCCCAAAAAAAAAATAGGGCTCTCAGACTATGGAGACACTAAAACATGATTTGTTTTGTTTTAAAAATGCTATTATTGTGTAAAACTTAAATATATAAATAAAAAGTATACATATTTGGTATAGGCGTGTCCGTCGCAACCTGCTCTATAAAAAAACACATGACCAAACCCCTCAGGTGAACACAACAAAAAAATAAAAAATACGGTGTCAAGAGCCATTTTTGTCACCTTACATCACAAAAAGTGTAATACCAGGTGACCAAAATGTCATATGCACTCCCAAGATAGTTACAATAAAACCGCCATCTCATCCCACAAAAAATGAGTCCTTATATAGGACAATTGCCCAAAAAATAAAAAAATATGGCTCTCAGACTATGGAGACACTAAAAATCATTTTTTTCTAAAATGCTATTATTGTGTTAAAGTAAAATAAATAAATAAAAAGTATACATATTATGTATCGCCACATCCGTAAAAACCTGCTCTATAAAAATATCACATTATCTAACCCCTCAGGTAAATACTGTTAAAAAAATAAAATAAAAACAATGTAAAAAAACATTTGTCATCTCACATCTCAAAAACTGTAATAGCAAGCGATCAAAAAGTTATATGCACCCAAAAATAGTGCCAATCAAACCGTCATCTCATCCCGCAAAAAATGATACCCCACATAGGACAATCACCCCCCAAAAAAAAATAGGGCTCTCAGACTATGGAGACACTAAAACATGATTTGTTTTGTTTTAAAAAATGCTATTATTGTGTAAAACTTAAATATATAAATAAAAAGTATACATATTTGGTATAGGCGTGTCCGTCGCAACCTGCTCTATAAAAAAAACACATGACCAAACCCCTCAGGTGAACACAACAAAAAAAATAAAAAATACGGTGTCAAGAGCCATTTTTGTCAACTTACATCACAAAAAGTGTAATAGCAGGCGACCAAAATGTCATATGCACCCCAAGATAGTTCCAATAAAACCGCCATCTCATCCCGCAAAAAATGAGCCCCTACATAAGACAGTCGCCCAAAAAATAAAAAAAATATATGGCTTTCAGAATGTGAAGACACTAAAAAAATCATTTTTTTCAAAAATGCTGTATTATGTAAAACTGAAACAAAACCCCCAAAAAGTAGCCATATTTGGTATTGCCGCGTCCGTAGCAACCTGCTCTATAGAAATAGCACACAATCTAACCTGTCAGTTCAACGATGTAAATAACAAAATAAAAACGGTCCGAAAATAGCTATTTTTTGCAAATTTTCCATTTTAATCAATTTTTCCAGTAAAAAAGCAAGGGTTAACAGCCAAACAAAACTCAATATATATTGCCCTGATTCTCTAGTTTGCAGAAACACCCCATATGTGGTCGTAAACTGCTGTATGGCCAAACGGCAGGGCGTAGAAGGAAGGGAACGCCATATGGTTTTTGGAAGGCAGATTTTGCTGGACTGGTTATTTGACACCATGTCCCATTTGAAGCCCCCTGATGCACCCCTACAGTAGAAACTCCAAAAAAGTGACCCCATTTTGGAAAGTACGGGATAAGTTGGCAGTTTTGTTTGTATTATTTTAGGGTAAATATGATTTTTGGTTGCTCTATATTACACTTTTTTTGAGGCAAGGTAACAGAAAATAGAAATTCCGAAATTTCATCTCCATTTGCCAATAACTCTTGTGGAACACCTAAAGGGTTAGCAAAGTTTGTAAAATCAGTTTTGAATACCTTGAGGGGTGTAGTTTCTTAGATGGAGTCACTTTTTTGGAGATTCTACTCTAGGGGTGCATCTGGGGGCTTCAAATTGGACATGGAGTCAAAAATCCAGTCCAGCAAAATCCGCCTTCCAAAAACCATATGGCGTTCCCTTACTTCTGTGCCCTGCCGTTTGGCCATACAGCAGTTTTCACCCACATATGGGGTGTTTCTGAAAACTACAGAATCGGGGCAATAAAAATTGAGTTTTGTTTGGCTGTTAACCCTTGCTTTATTACTGGAAAAAATGGATTCAAACGGAAAATTTTCCAAAAAATCTAAATTCTGAAATTTTATGTCCATTTGCCATTAACTCTTGTGGAAAACCTAAAGGGTTAATGACGTTTGTAAAATCAGTTTTGAATACCTTGAGGGGTGTAGTTTCTAGAATGGGGTCATTTTTGGATGGTTTCTATTATGTAAGCCTCACAAACTGACTTCAGACCTGAACTGGTCCCTAAAAAGTGGGTTTTTGAAAATTTCTGAAAAATTTCAAGATTTGCTTCTAAACTTCTAAGCCTTGTAACGTCCCCAAAAAATAAAATGGCATTGCCAAAATGATCGATACATGAAGTAGACATATGGGGAATGTAAATCAATAACTTTTTTGGGCGGTATTACTATGTATTATAGAAGTAGAGAAATTGAAACTTGGAAAATTGCTAATTTTTCCAAATTTTTGGTAAATTTGATATTTTTTTATAAATAAAAATAAAATTTTTCGACTTAATTTTACCAGTGTCATGAAGTACAATATGTGACGGAAAAACAATCTCAAAATGGCCTGGATAAGTAAAAGCGTTTTAAAGTTATCACCACATAAAGTGACAGTGGTCAGATTTGCAAAAAATGGCCAAGTCCTTTAGTTGAAATAGGGCTGAGTCCTTAAGGGGTTAAATGACAAATCAGCATTAGCAATATCAATTTCGCTGCGAAATATATTGCTAAGGGAAATGGATCGTAGCGGGAAGCAATAAACAGCCTGTTAAAAAACATACTGCATTGTCAGATTTGAATGCCTTTTAAAATTAAACAAAATGGGCCAATTAACCCTTTTGGGGAGTAGCAACAGGTTTGGTGTTATTTTAAAGAAAATATATATCATCTTGGAAAATGAAGAAGCAATGGCTTTTAATAAAAGCTGCCAAAAAATTATCCCTTTTGGGGGGCAGTTTCAGCTTTCTTAAAATACGCAGGATAGGGTTTCAATCAGCAGCAGTATGATGAAATATGACCTGACAAGGCAGTAGAAGTGTAGCTGTTTAGTGGTAATAGTAGTAGTGGCAGCATTGGACCTTCATTAAGTAGCCACTGTCATGAATGGCAGAAATATTCATTAGCATCAATTGGAGGTGTATGAAAATTGTCACTCAGCCAAGCCCAATTCATTTTCACGAATGCGGGACACTTTGGGTTTCTTCAGTGTGACAATGCCACCTGCTACACTAAATGTCCACTCTCACAGTACACTGGAGGCTGAACAAAACATGGTCGAAATGGTCAGTTGGACAGTGTCCACTCGTGTATGAAAACAATACAGTGGCATGCAAAAGTTTTGGCATCCTCGATCAAAATAAGCAAGTTGAAGATGAAAAGATCTCCAAAAGGCACAAAGTTAAAGTTGACACATTCCCTCTTATTTTAAGCAAAAACAGTTTTTTTTATTTTTATCTGCTACATTTTCAAAATAACAAGAAAAGGAAAGGGCCCAAAGCAAAAGTAAAATGTACAATGTCTCAAATGCAGCAAGGCATTTTATAAACATGGCAGATCAGTGCACACTTGCCATTAAACAGTAACAGTAATTTTGAAGAGGTGCCCAAACCTTTGCATGTCACTATACGTTAGACTTGAGACATTATTATTGATATTTTTTATGAACTTTGAAAATTTAAAAAATGGTGAATTGGACAGAGTCCACTGCAATTCTAATACATATAACTATGACACAGCACTCAGATTGGTGGTGTTGGAGTGAAACACATTATTAATAAATTAAGTGCTAAGGAGTTAATTTGCTATCAGATAGATGCCAGTTTTCTGGCTTATATTTGTTGCAGATTGCAGCACAAAGGTTATTTACGGCGCACTCTGCAACTTTTCTCCGCTCACGCCAGGTCTTATAAAGGGGGCGTGGTGTTGGCTGGGAAGGGGACTAGCATGCAGGTCTGTCTCAGTTATCACTTTCTAAGCCTGTTTTAGGTGTAGAAAATGTTCTAAATCTATGCCAGCAAAGAAGCTGATGTAGATTTAGATCGGCGGTGGATGCGCCGAAGTTATGTAGAGTTTAGCGCAGGGGATGTTAAGACCCTCTAAATCTTTAAATTGTGCAGCTCTCATTAAGATGGCTGCCAGCCTGCCTGAGGCAACTTAAGCTACATAATGATATACTGACTCTTGACCTGTCTCTAAAATGTATTATTCTGTCAATTAATTATGAACTCTAACTAGCTATTGTCTTCTCTTCACTATGAAATGTCTCTGACCCTAATCTGGCTGTCATTCTCCTTTTTCACCTTCTTATCTTCACTGTATTCTGATATGGAAAATGACAGACATTTTGATTTGCGAGGAACGAATACCAAAAAAACATAAAATTTGCTAGAACAAATTCAATTTCAATCATCTTTGTTCCTCATATTTTGTTTAATGTTTCTTAGTACTATCAGGTTGTTTTGTTAAAAGAATTCTGTTTAGTTAGCAAATTTACAAACTCCAGTTCGTAGTAATCCTTAACTCATTCTGACATAATACGCATTTTATAATATATCATTCTGCACACATTTTGTTATACATATACAATAAAACATATAGAAGTGTAACCACAGGGTTATATGCTTTCAACCTCTACAACTGCAGTTATTGTTGCATGTATTAAATGAATAGCTGGTATGTGTTCAATGTAAATTGTGCATGCAATGAAAAAATATAAGCATTTAAATGGGGCAATACAATTTAGAAATTATTTTGTAATGTTTCTGAAGCAATACTTTGAAGTCTTAGAGAAAGGAAAATAACTAATTCCCTTGTTTGGACACACATTTAAGGATCTAATTTAATATAGCAATTTGACAGTATAATTGACAAACAAGGGACCTATTCATAGTAAATTCCTTAATGGCGTAAATCTTAACTTAAAATATTAAATTAAGTAGAAGAATACTTCAGCCAAGGAACCAACACAATTACCATTTACAGTCAAATATGGTTCTTCTCTTATTCCAAAGGCTCTCTTTTCTTAACTCTATTTGGGTTAATTTTAAACTGCAATGATACTCAACTCTGTCTTTATCTACAAAGCAACAAAAGAAAAAAAAAATTCTGGCATGAAATGTAACCAAAAACCTGGAATCAAAGTCTATGTTCACACCATATGCATGTAATGTATGATCATAAATTTGAATTCTGAGTAAAGGTTTTATACTGAACAGGTTGTGGTAGAAATTTCTGTGACTGTCCCAATAATCAAAATGGAGTGTGTAGATTGATGAAGTGGAAATAGAGTTGAGCGAACACCTGGAAGTTCGGGTTCGCCGGGTTCTGCAGAATTTCACCGCAAAGTTCGAGTTTGGGACCCGAACTTGACCCCGAACCCAAACCCCATTAAGTCAATGGGGACCCAAACTTTGGGGCAATAAAATGGCTCAAAAAAGACCTGGAAAGGGCTAGAGGCCGAGGGCTGGAAATTAAAGCAAAATGGGGGTAAGAGTAGGACAAGTGCCCTGCAAACAAATTTGGATAGGGAAATAACTTAAAATAACATAAAATATATGAAAATTTAAAATAAAAGTTCTAAACCTGAGCACAAGTGAGTGACAGTGGCACCTGCCACCCCGGAAACAGAGGATGTGGCAGCAACGACCACCACATCTTTCACTGTCACCAAGAATTTCCACACTATCCCATGGAAGCTTTAAGCTGTCCATCTCCCAATTAGAAAAAGAAATAGAAAGAGGAAGTACCCCCCTACCCACCCACGATCCCTGGCTCTGAATGCCAGGATTTCAAAATTCAATGTCCTTTGAAATGCTGTCATTCTGTCTGGTGGAGATGGATGGAGACTTTTAAAAAACTTATGGTGGTGGCTGTCTCACAGTACGTTGGTCCAAGCTGCCACTACTTTTCCAGGTGAGCCATCCCTTCCCTGCACAACCAAGTGGAGGACAAAATGAGGTGTACACTGAGCAACGCCATCTCTGGCAAGTTCCACATAACCACCAATACGTGGACCGGTAAGCACAGGCAGGAAAGTTATATCTCCCTAACAGCACACTGGGTAAATGTAGTGGCAGGGGCCAGAGGCGGATAGAAGTTTGGCGCATGTCCTTCGGCCCCTGAGGATTGCAGGGCATTTCTATTTGCCTCCTGTTGCCTCATCCTCCTACTCTGCTTCCTCCTCCTTTACCACCTCCTCATCCTTTCAGCGTAATACCTTTACCACTAACATCCGCACAGCCAGGGGGAAACGACAGCGGGCTGTTCTGAAACTCATCTGTTTGGGGAAAAAAAAACACACCGCGCAGGAGCTGTGGACGGGCATGGAACAACAGACCGATGAGTGGTTGGTGTCACTGAGCCTCAAGTCCGGCCTGGTAGTGTGCGATAATGGGCGAAATCTCGTAGCAGCTCTGGGCATAGCCAGTTTGACACACATCCGTTGCCTGGTGCATGTGCTGAATTTGGTAGTGCAGAAATTCCTGAACACCTGACAGTGAAAATCAATTCAGTTAATCCAGCTCTTAGATTCTGGTGGGACAAATGCACTTTTATTGGTGCTAAAGAACCCCTGCGGCCTGAGCCGCAGATGTGACAGGCAAATAATTTTATTAAATTTGTCGGTTAGGTTGTTGGGTAACATTTCCACAGTTATCATGACTTTTTATTATAAATCATAACAAAAACTATACAAGGAACATTTCAAAAAGAGAAAATTAACCCAACCAGACTCCCACCCTACACCCCCCCTACACTCAAACCACTTATTAATGCCCATTCACAAACTATTTACAAATTTACTTAAACAATTTAAATTACTATAAGTCAGATAAATGAAATAAACAAACAAAACTATATACATGCCTTACCCTTAACTTATAAGGCCAGTCATATACAAGTGGCTCAGAGGGTGGGTTCCTGCACCAACATAGGCCAGGTACACAATTGTCCAGCCAGGGCACAGTCCTGGAGGAGGAGGAGGAGGAGAA
Source organism: Bufotes viridis (assembly GCA_033119425.1). Lineage (NCBI taxonomy): Eukaryota > Metazoa > Chordata > Amphibia > Anura > Bufonidae > Bufotes > Bufotes viridis. The sequence continues at coordinate 250,209,601 of CM065592.1, read as the reverse complement.
GAAACCGTGTTCACAGCAGGGTGGCACCTAAAGCAGCTCACGGCCATCACTTGAGAGTGGCTGGGGGGATAAGGAGTACACAGATGATACACCTCCCAGAGGACAGCTTGTCGTTGCCTTTGGGAAGCTTGGCAAACATGAGTGACTACATGCTGCAGTGCCTGCGGAACGACTGCAAGTTGCCCTCATTCTAACTTTTGCAGATTACTGGGTGGCCACCCTGCTTGATCCCCGTTACAAGGACAACATGCCGTCCTTAATTCCGTCACTGAAGCACGATCGGAAGAAGCCAACGCTGGTAGACGTGCTGCTGATGGCATTCACACCTGACAACGGGGGCTCAGTGGAAGCAAAAGGCTAAAGAAGAGGAGGAGGAGGAAGAAGTCAACGCAGCTGGGTCACCGCCCGCACCTCAGAAGGCTGGGTTAGCATGGCCGAAATGTGGAAAAGCTTTGTCACCATGCCACAACAACCAGCACCACCAGCAGATATGGAACGTCTTAGCAAGAGGCAGCATCTCCACAAAATGGTGGAATAGTATCTGTGCACACGCCTGCACACACTGACTGATGGGCCTGCCCAGGGTCGTAGCTACAGGGGAAGCAAGGAAAGCAGCTGCTTTGGGGCCCTGACCAAGAAATGGCCCATCCAGGAGGAGGAGGAGGACTAAAAGACTTTGTCAGGGCTCCCTCAACAGTATTATACAGTGAAATTATATACAGTGGCAGTATGGACAGTGTTGAAAACGGAAGGAACAGCTGTCTGGTCTGAGAGAGCGATCTTTAGTAGCCACAGGAATGGGGGCAGCATGAAAGGAAGGGGTTGCAAACAAATTACTGGGGGAAGGGGGCCCCATTCAAAAATTTGCTGTTGGGCCCAGTCATTTCTAGCTACACCACTGGGTCTGCCGCATTCAACTTCTGTGTCTCCAAATTGGGGACATGGCCTCAGCTTCACCTTTACGCCTTGGAGGTGCTGGCCTGCCCTGCAGCCAGTGTATTGTCAGAACGTGTGTTTAGCACGGGTGGGGGGCGTTATCACAGACACAGACAATCACAGCCACCTGTCCACAGCCAACTTGGACAATCTCACGTTCATAAAAAAAAAAACAAAAAAAAACAACAGGCATGTATCCCACAGGACTTGTTTTGTACCTTATGCAGAATAGACATGAATACCGGCCTCACCCAATCATGGTTATACTACAGCGCACTTACTCTTTGTTTTCTTTTTTATATTTCCCGATGTTTTAGGGTCTACCCCAATTTATTTATATAAAAAACAAAACAAAAAGAAAAAAACATTGTTTTCAGTGACTACTAGAGTTGAGCAAACACCTGGATGTCCGGGTTTGAGAAGTTCGGCCGAACTTCCCGAAAATGTTCGGGTTTGGGATCCGAACTCGACCCGAACTTCATCCCGAACCCGAACTTTTGGGCACTAAAAAGGCTGTAAAATAGTCCAGGAAAGGGCTAGAGGGCTTCAAAGGGCAGCAAAATGTAGGTAAATCCTCTGCAAACAAATGTGGATAGGGAAATTAATAAAAATAAAATAAATAAAAATTAAGCAATATCAATTGGAGAGAGGTCCCATAGCAGAGAATCAAGCTTCAAGTCATCCACCAATGGAGAAGGCCACTTTCATTTATTTAGGCCCCAGCACCCAGACAGAGGACAGAGGTTGCATAGCAGAGAATTAGGCGTCATGTCACCCACCAATGGAGAAGGCCACTTTTCGATAATTTGGCCCCTGGCACCCAGACGGAGGAGAGAGGTCTCATAGCAGAGAATTAGGCGTCATGTCACCCACCAATGGAGAAGGCCACTTTCATTTATTTAGGCCCCAGCACCCAGACAGAGGACATAGGTTGCATAGCAGAGAAAGAGGCGTCATGTCACCCACCAATGGAGAAGGCCACTTTTCGATAATTAGGCCCCTGGCACCCAGACGGAGGAGAGAGGTCTCATATATGAGAATCAGACGTCATGTCACCCACCAATGGAGAAGGTCACTTTCATTTATTTAGGCCCCAGCACCCAGACAGAGGACATAGGTTGCATAGCAGAGAATGAGGCGTCATGTCACCCACCAATGGAGAAGGCCACTTTTCGATGATTAGGCCCCTGGCACCCAGACGGAGGAGAGAGGTCTCATATATGAGAATCAGGCGTCATGTCACCCACCAATGGAGAAGGTCACTTTCATTTATTTAGGCCCCAGCACCCAGACAGAGGACATAGGTTGCATAGCAGAGAATGAGGCGTCATGTCACCCAACAATGGAGAAGGCCACTTTTCGATGATTAGGCCCCTGGCACCCAGACGGAGGAGAGGTTCATTCAACTTTTGGTTGCACCGCAATATAATGGTAAATTTAAAAAAAGAGGATTTAATAAAGAAGTGCCCCGGAGTACAAGAATATATGGTTGAGTGGGAGGCAGTCATAAATGTCTATTCTGCACAATGGAGGCACAGGTCCTGTGGGATCCATGCCTGGTTCATTTTTATAAAAGTCAACTTGTCCACGTTGGCTGTGGACAGGTTGCTGCATTTGTCAGTAATGACGCCCCCTGCCATGCTGAATACACGTTCAGACAAAACGCTGGCCGACGGGCAGGCCAGCACCTCCAAGGCATAAAAGGCTATCTATGGCCACGTGAACAATTTGGAGACCCAGAAGTTGAATGAGGCCGAACCATCAGTCAGTACGTGGAGAGGTGTGCAGACGTACTGTTCAACCATGTTAGTGAAATGCTGCCTCCTGCCAACACGTTCCGTATCAGGTGGTGGTGCAGTTAGCTGTGGCGTGGTTACAAAACTTTTCAACATTTCTGCCATGATAACCCTGCCCTCAGAGGAGGTGGCCGTGACACAGCTGCGTTGGCGATCTCTTGCTCATCCTCTACATTCGCCTTGGGCTTCCACTTGTTCCCCTGTGACATTTGGGAATGCTCTCAGGAGCGCGTCTACCAGCGTGCGCTTGTACTCGTGCATCTTCCTATCATGCTCCAGTGCAGGAAGTAAGGTGTTCACAGTGTCTTTGTACCAGGGATCCAGCAGGGTGGCAACCAAGTAGTCCTCACACGTTAAAATGTGGGCAACTCTGCTGTCGTTTCTCAGGCACTGCAGCATGTAGTCGCTCATGTTTGCAGGCTGCCCAGAGGTAAGGACAAGCTGTCCTCTGTGATAGGCGTTTCATCTTCCTCCACCTCCTCCTCATCCTCCTCGTCCTCCAGTAGTGGGCCCTGGCTGGCCACATTTGTACCTGGCCTCTGCTGTTGCAAAAAGAACCTCCCTCTGATGCATTTCTAACAGACTGGCCTGAAAATGCTAAAAATGACCCCTCATCCTTCTCCTGGGCCACCTCCTCTTCCATCATCGCCCTAACAGCGCAACAGGGCACACAGGTCTCGCATGGAGGCCCAGACATTGGTGGTGAAGTGGTGTTATTCCGCAGTGCGACTGACCTGTGCATGCTGCAGCTAAAACTCCACTATGGCCTGCTGCTGTTCGCACAGTCTCTCCAGAATGTGCAAGGTGGAGTTCCACCTGGTGGGCAAGTCGCATATGAGGCGGTGAGCAGGAAAGCCGAAGTTCCGCTGTAGCGCAGACAGGCGAACAGCGGCAGAATGTGAACGCCAGAAGCGCGCACAGACGGCCCGCACTTTATGGAGCAGCTCTTACATGTTGGGGTAGTTGTGAATGAATTTCTGCACCACCAAATTCAGCACATGCGCCAGGCAAGGGATGTGCGTCAAACCGGCTAGTCCCAGAGCTGCGACAAGATTTCTACAATTATTGCACACCACCAGGCTGGGCTTGAGGCAGCAACCACTGGTCGGTCTGTTGTTCAGTACCCCGTCACAACTCCTGTGTGGTGTGGGGCCTGTCCCCCAAACATATGAGTTTCAGAACGGCCTGCTGACGTTTACCCCGGGCTGTGCTGAAGTTGGTGGTGAAGGTGTGTGGCTGACTGGATGAGCAGGTGGAAGCAGAGGAGTAGGAAGCCGAGTAGGAGGAGGAGGCTACAGGAGGCAAAGAATGATGCCCTGTGATCCTTGGCGGCGGAAGGATGTGCGCCAAAGAACTCTGCACCTGGGGCCCAGCAGCCACTACATTTACCCAGTGTGCAGTTAGGGAGATATAGCGTCCCTGGCCGTGCTTACTGGTCCACGTATCTGTGGTTAGGTGGACCTTGCCACAGATGGTGTTGCGCAGTGCACACTTGATTTTATCGGATACTTGGTTGTGCAGGGAAGGCACGGCTGTCTTGGAGAAGTAGTGGCGGCTGGGAACAACATACTGTGGGACAGCCATGGCCATCAGCTGTTTGAAGCGGTCTGTGTCCACCAGCCTGAATGACAGCATTTCAAAGGCCAGTAGTTTAGAAATGCTAGCATTCAGGCCCAGGGCTCGAGGGTGGCTAGGTGGGAATTTACGCTTTCTCTCCAAGGTTTGTGAAATGGAGAGCTGAACGCTGCCGTGTGACATGGTGGAGATGCTTGGTGACGCAGGTGTTGGTGTCGGTGGCACATACTCTGTTTGGTGGGCAGCAGGTAACAACATTCCTCCCAAAGCGGAGGAAGAGGCAGAGGCAGCAGCAGAAGAGGGAGCAGGGGGAGCCTGAGTGAGTTTCTTGCTTTTAAGGTGTTTACTCCACTGCAATTCATGCTTTGCATGTAGATGCCTGGTCATGCAGGTTGTGCTAAGGTTCAGAACGTTAATGCCTCGCTTCAGGCTCTGATGGCACAGCGTGCAAACCACTCGGGTCTTGTCGTCAGCACATGGTTTAACCACATCCCGACCGCCTAACGCAAGGATGCGTCCTGAGGGCGTCCGGGATGTTCATCGTTGACGCGCCGGCCCGTCATCTCGCGAGAGGCGAGATTTCCTGACGGCAGGAACTTTAACTACAGCCTTCCAGCGCTGATCATGCCTGCTGCCTGCCTGCTGGTGGTCACTTTTGCTTGGGACCACAAAAGGACACTTAGTGCACCAATCACCACACACCAACACACCCCCCCGCCACTGATTAACCCCTGATCACCCCCTGTTACCCCCCGTCACTAATCACCCCCCATGTAAGGCTTATTCAGACGTCTGTATGTGTTTTGCGGATCCACGGATCCGCAAAGCACGGGCACCGACAATGTGCTTTCCGCATTTTGCGGATCCGCACATTGCCAGAACTATGTAGAAAATGCCTTTTCTTGTCCGCTATTGCGGACAAGAATAGGACATGCTCTATCTTTTGCCGAGCTGCGGCCGGATGTTTCGGGGCCGAAACCCGGAAGTTCACAGCCGCAGCTCTGCAAATGCTGATGCGGAGAGCACATAGTGTGCACTCCGCATCACCGAAGGGCCCCATTCAAACCGAATAGGTCCGCATCTATTCCGCAGAATTGCGGAATAGATGCGGATATTTTTGCGGACGTGTGAATGGGGCCTTACTTCGCAAGCACTCCTATGTCCTTTCCCGCTTTTTTTTTTTTAGCACATTTTTTGGCAGCGATTTTTTCATCCACATTGATCGATGCGAATGAAGTAATCTGTGCCGTTCATTTTTTTCAGCCCAGAGGCTAAACATAAAAAAAAAATCTCATTATCCGTATTCTCAATATAAGGAGAATAGCAGAAACTCCTAATGCTGGCCATACATGTAATGATTGCGGAGACCCTCAAATGCCAGGGCAGTATAAATACCCCACAAGTGACCCCATTTTAGAAAGAAGACACCCCAGGGTATTCCGTGAGGGGCATGGCGAGTTCATAGAAGATTTATTTTTTTGGCACAAGTTAGCAAAAATAGTTTTTTGTTTTTTTTGTTTTTCTTACAAAGTCTCATATTCCACTAACTTGTTAAAAATTTTTTTTACATAAACTCACCATACCCCTCACGGAATACCTTGGGGTGTCTTCTTTCTAAGATTGGGTCATTTGTGGGGTATTTATACTGCCCTGGCATTTTAGGGGCCCTTAAAGCGTGAGAAGTCGTTTGGAATCCAAATGCGTAAAAATGCCCTGTGAAATCCTAAAGGTACTCATTGGAATTTGGGCCCCTTTGCAAATCTTGGCTGCAAAAAAGTGTCACTCATGTGGTATCACCGTACTCAGGAAAAGGAGGGCAGTGTGTTTTGAGGTGTATTTTTACATATACCCATGCTGGGTGTGAGAAATATCTCTGTAAATGACAACTTCTTAATTTTTTTTCTACAAAGTCGTCAGTTTACAGAGATATTTCTCTCATCTAGCATGGGTATATGTAAAAATAAACCCCAAAACACATTGCCCTACTTCTTCTGAGTATGGCGATACCACATGTGTGCCTTTTTATTTGCAGCCTAGGTGCGTAAAGTCCAACGAGTACCTTTAGGCTTTACAGGGTTGCTCTCAATTTAGCCCCACCCAAAATGCCAGAACAGTAAAAACACCCCACAAATGACCCCATTTCGGAAAGAAGACACCCCAAGGCATTCATTGAGGGGTATAGTGAGTCTGTGGGATTTTTTTTATCTTTTTTTGCCAAAAGTTAGCAGAAATGGAAACTTTATTATTTTTTTTCCTCAGAAGTGTCATTTTCCACTAACTTGTGAAATAAAATGAAATCATACATGAACTCACCATGCCCCTCCGCGAATACTTTGGGGTGTCTTCTTTCTAAAATGGTGTCATTTGGGGGGTATTTATACTTTCCTGACATTCTAGCACCTGAAGAATCATGACAGGTGCTCAGAAAGTCAGAGCTGCATCAAAATGCGGAAATTCACTTTTTTTAACCATATTTTGTAAGCGCTATAACTTTTACCCAAACCAATAAATATTCACATTTTTTTTATCAAAGACATGTAGAACAATAAATTTAGAGAAAAAAGTATATAGAAATGTGTTTTTTTTTTTTTAAAAAAATATACAACAGAAAGCGAAAAATGTAATTTTTTTGCAAAAATTTTGGTAATTTTATATTATCAAAAAAAGTAAAAATGTCAGCAACAATGAAATACCACCAAATAAAAGCTCTATTAGTGAGAAGAAAAGGAGGTAAAATTCATTTGGGTGGTAAGTTGTATGACAGAGCAATAAACTGTGAAAGTAGTGTAGTGCAGAATTGTATAAAGTGGTCTGGTCATTAAGGGTGTTTAAGCTAGGGGGGCTGAGGTGGTTAAAGAAGTACCATGCCAGGGAACTCCTTGAAGCTGCCTTTGGGGTGCTCGTTCACTGGTGGCGGTAGCCAGTAACAGGCAAACTCTCTTGGCGGTGGCTGTTTTGCTTTTGCCCCCTGCTCCCTCTTTTGCTACGCTGTTGGCTCGGTCTCACTACTGCCTCTTCCTCTGAACTATGAAAGTCAGTGGCACAACCTTCATTCCATGTGGGGTCTAGGACCTCATCGTCCCTTGCATCGTCTTCCACACAGTCTTCCTCCCTGACCTCCTGTTCGGTCTGCACACTGCAAAAACAGGCAGCAGTTGGCACCTGTGTTTCATCATCATCAGAGACGTGCGGACTCTGAGGTGGTATTCCCATGTCCTCATCATCAGGAAACATAAGTGGTTGTGCATCAGTGCATTATATATCTTCCACCCCTGGGGAAGGGCTAGGTCGATTCCTTTGGCAAACCCTGCAAGCAGAGTCTTCAAACAGCATAAGAGACTGCTGCATAACTTGAGCCTCTGACAGTTTTCCTGATATGCATGGGGGTGATGTGACAGACTGATGGGCTTGGTTTTCAGGTGCCACCTGTGCGCTTTCTGCAGAAGACTGGGTGGGAGATAATGTTGTGAATGTGCTGGATCCACTGTCGGCCACCCAAATGACTAGCGCCTGTACCTGCTCAGGCCTTACCATCCTTAGAACGGCATTGGGCCCCACCAAGTATCGCTGTAAATTCTGGCGGGTACTGGAACCTGAGGTAGTTGGTTCACTAGGACGTGTGGCTGTGGCAGAATGGCCACGTCCTCTCCCAGCACCAGAGGGTCCACAAACACCACCATGACCGCGTACGATTCCCTTACTAGATGTTTTCCTCATTGTTACCGTTCACCAAGCACCACAATAAGAAAAAAAATATTTTGCCCAATGTATTGATTTCAAATTCAGGCCTTTTTTTACAGGCACCTAACACTATCTGCAGTAACCACTGACTTGGGGGAATATCAATTGTAGGCCTAGTATTTAGGCCCTGGATTAAAGGTATCCTTTTATGGACAGATTTACACTTTGAGATGCACAGTAGCGTGTGAAAAAATATGTATTTTAACACTTTGTGTAATATATCCTTTAACGAACAGAAAACAATAATTGCTTACCGGTAATTGTTTTTCTCGATACCCATGACGGCACCCATGCGACCCAGGACCTCCCCTTCAGGACAGGAAACCTGAGGATATAAAAAGTTAACACCCCCACCACACCCCAGTGCTTATGATTACCGGTTGAGGATGTGATACCAAGACAACACTGAGAAGTGATAGAGAGAAAGAGTCAAATCAAAATTTAGGGAGGGACCACGGCCTGAAGAACTTTCCTCCCAAAGGCCGCGTCCTCATTTAGTCCAAGCCTGTAATGCTTAAAGAAGGTATGAGGGGTGCTCCAAGTTGCTGCCCTGCAAATTTGACTCAAGGAAGCGTCTGCTCTTTCTGCCCACGACGTGGCCACCGCCCTTGTGGAGTGAGCCCCGAAACCTTCTGGAGGAGGGAGACCCAAGGAGGAGTAGGACATTATAATGGCCTTCTTAACCCACCTAGCTAGGATCCCCTTGGAAACCTTACGACCCCTATTCTTACCTTGAAATTGGATAAACAGATTTTCATCTAATCTCCAGGAGGCAGTAGTCTCTAGATAGACAATAAGGCATCTCCTGACATCTAGACAATGAAATCTTTCCTCCAAATCGTTGGAAGGCTTTGGACAAAACGAAGGGAGGATAATTTCCTGATTCATGTGAAATTGGGAGACTACCTTCGGACGGAAGGAAGGAATGGGTCTGATGATTACTCTGTCCTCCAGGATGTTCGTGTAGGGTTGGAAGGCTGAAAAGGACTGGATCTCAGAGACCCTTCTAGCAGAGGTTTTTGCTACCAGGAAGGCTAACTTACAGGACAGGGTCTCCAAGGAGAGATCCTGTAAAGGTTCAAAGGGCTGCTGAGCCAGGGCTGTGAGAACTAAATTTAGATCCCAAGGGGGCGTAAGGGAACGAAGGATCGGGCAAACTCTGGATGCCGCATTCAAAAATCTCTTAACCCAAGGGTGCTCAGCCAGCCTAAAGTAAAAAAATAACTTAGGGCCGCCACCTGAACCTTTAAGGTGCAGGCCTTAAGATTCCTTTCTAACCCTGCCTGTAAGAATTCAAGAATTCTGGGAATTTCCGGTCTTTCAAGCGGGTCAGGAAAACCCCCCAGAAAACTACAAAAAATGTTCCAAATTGTTAGATATTTCTTAGCCGTGGAGTCTTTTCTACTTTTCAAGAGGGTGGAAATTACTTTGTTAGATATGCCCCTCTTTATCCAGATGTTCCTTTTCACTTCCATGCTGTGAGCTTCAGGGCCTCTGGGCTGGGATGCAAGATTGGACCTTGGAAGAGAAGATCCTCCCTCACCTGAATTGTGTAGGGGGAAAGCACCGCCAGCTTCTGGAGATTCGAAAACCATGCCCGTTTGGGCCAAAAAGGGGCCACCAGAATAATGGATGCCTTCTCCAGAGCCACCTTGCCCAATACCTGCGGGATGAGGCAGAAAGGAGGGAAGGCGTAGCCCTCTTCCTGACTCCAATTCTGTGCCAAAGCATCTATCCCTGTCGGATTGTCCAGATATCTGAGGGAGAAAAATCTGTCTGCTTTCTTGTTGAGACGGGATGCAAAAAGATCTATAGAAGGAGTCCCAAACCTCTGGGCTATTTGCAAAAATGATTCCTGATTTAGGCACCAGTTTCCTTGCCTGATTCAAGTTCAACTCAGAAAGTCTGCGACTATATTGTCTCTCCCTTTTAGGTGGACTGCTGCTAGAGAAAGATTTCTGTCCTCTGCTACCCGGAAGATCTCCTGACAAAGGTGGAGAAGGGAAAGGACTCTTGTACACCCTTGCCGGTTTATGTAGGAAACTGTGGTGGAATTGTCCGAATAAAATAGGATGTTCTGGTCTTTTAAGTCGGGTAGAGCCCTCGTTAGGGCCATCAGAACTGCTTTCAACTCTTTGAAATTCGATGACTTGGTTCTGGTTGTCGGGTCCCAACTCCCCTGCCAGCCTCTGTTGACCGTCTGTACTCCCCACCCCCAGGGACTGGCATCCGTAGTTATCCTGGTTTGGCTCTGAACAGACCAACTCTTCCCTACTGACAGGTGACTCGGAGACATCCACCACCTTAGGGACATTCTGGCCTTGGAAGATAGATGGAACATCTGATCCAAGGACTCCTTGGACCCATTCCACTTGCTTAAAACATCCATCTGCAATTCTCGGGAGTGGAACTGTAAATAGGGAACTGCTGGTATGGCTGCTGTCATTTGTCCTAATACTCTCATAGCCTGACGGAAAGAACACTGGTAGGCCAGGAAGAGATCTTCTACCATCCTTATGGTCCTGTATATCTTCTCCTTGGGGAGGAAGCTTTTCTGTAAGCTGGAGTTCAACTGAATCCCTAAAAACAGACAGACTTGGGAAGGAGAGAGAGTAGACTTCTTCCAATTTATCTTCCATCCCAGAGTTTGCAGGGTGTCGCAAACTACGGTTATGTCTTTCTCTAGTTGATCTTTGGAGTGGGAAAAAACTAGGAAGTCGTCTAAGTACGGTACCAAGAAGATGTTCTTTAACCTCAAAAGCCGCTACTTCCGCAATAATTTTTGTAAAGACCCTGGGAGCCTGGGAAATCCCAAAGGGAAGGGCCCTGTACTGCAAGTGCAACCATTTCTCTCCTACAAAAACTGACGTCATGAGAAATCTCTGAGAGTTTAAATGGATCAGGACATGGTAGTATGCGTCCTCCAAATCTAAGGTCGCCATCCAACACCATTGAGAGAGGAGGTTTACCGTCAAATTCAAGGTTTCCATCCTGAACCTTTTGTATTTTAGGGATCTGTTTAGGGATTTCAGATTCAGGATGACCCTGAAGGAACCATTTGGTTTCTTGATCATGAACAAGGGGGAATAAAATCCCTTGCCCCTCTCTGAGTTGGGAACCATGGTTACCACCCCTTTCTCCAGGAGGGAGAGGACCTCTAACTCTAGAGCTACTGCCCTGTCTGAACCTGCAGGATATGGAGTTTGAGTAAAAAAATCTCCAGGAATCTCCTGAAATTCCAGCCTGAACCCACTTTTGATTGTGTTTAGAATCCAAGCATTTTTGGAGATTAGGAGCCACTGCACCAGAAAGGAGGAAAGTCTTCCTCCTACCTGGCCCCTGGCATCATTGGGACTTATCCTTTCCCTGCTTATCGCCGGATTTAAAAAGGAACCCCCCCGATTTCTTCGGGAATCTATCCCTTTCTCCTCTGAAACGCTGTTTGTTCTTCTGACCTCTAAACCCTGACTGACGACCACGAAAAAAAGGTTTCTTTTGAGGGGTGGGGAATCTCCTTTTATCATCCGATGCTTTTTCTAGAATATCATCTAGGGAAGACCCAAAGAGTCTGCGTCCTTCACAGGGAAGGGAGCAAAGGCGAGTCTTGGACCCCTGATCCCCTCTCCAAGATCTTAGCCATACCGTACGCCTGGCCGCATTAGAAAGAGCCGCTGCCCTAGCTGAAAAACGCACAACATCGGTAGAGGCATCTGCCAGGAAATCTGCCGCTTTATGAAAAGTAGGGAGTGATGCCAAGAGCTCATCTCGAGGGGTTTTATCCTTGATGTGGGATTCTAGTTGACCTAGCCAAATTTTTAGGGACCTAGAAACCCAAGAAGCCGCGATGGCGGGTCTAAGAGTAGTGGAGGCACTCTCCCAAGATTTTCTAAGATACACGTCAGCCTTTTTGTCTAATGGATCACTAAGGCCACCCAGATCTTCAAAGGGGAGATCAGCTCTCTTAGCTATTTTGGCTACTGGAGCATCTACTAGGGGGGCTTTATCCCATACATTAGACACCGACTCTTCAAATGGATACTTTAGTTTGACTGAATTAGGTACAAAAAAAATTCTGTCCGGGTTTTTCCACTCTCTGCTGATAAGGGCCTCAATATTTTTATGAACAGGGAAGGCCCTATGACGTTTGGGCCCCAATCCTTCAAAGGCTTGATCTGCGATGGATCTGGTCTCTTTAACGTCCTCCAAATGCATGGTCATTTTTACGGCTTTTAAAAGGGGCTCTACATCTTCTATAGGAAATAAGGATTTTCCCGCTGCTTCTTCTTCGGATGAGGAGCCGTCCGAGGAGAGTTCTCCTGATTCAATAGGATGCAAAGAGTCTGAGTCAGATTCCCCTCCTCCAGGATTTTTTGAGGGGCCCTTGTGATGTTTAAGGGCTTTAAGTGAAGATCTGACTTCTGATTTAACCAGCGCCCGAATGGATTTTGAGAGGCTCTGGGATTCTTGCATGACCAATTTATCGATGCAGGTTTGGCAAAGGGGTTTAGCATAAGAGGATGACAACGGCACTTTACAACCCCCACACTCCTTATGTTTGGACTTCCCTGAGGTTTTTTAGGGGCCTTGCGCACCTGCAGAAAACACATAACATAACCGCCATAAATAAGGGATAAGTAAAAAGATACATCTCACCCACTTGCGGTGCCCCACTCCTCAGGACCAGTACCGGACTAAAAGGCCTCGAGGAGTCGTTGGGTTCGGCGCGACCTGTGTCCGCTGGCTCAGACATTTTCAGTTAGCCGTTGGAATTTCTCTCTCACCTCTCTCTTTCTGGGCTGGCTGTCACCTTCTGCTGCCGCACTTATAACGCGCCTCGGCCTCCCTCTGTGTGGAAAATTCAAATCCACCACCTAATCCCGTACTTCCGGGTTGCTGACGTCACCGGAAGTGACGCACCGGAAGTTGCGCAGAAGCTCCCGTCCGGAATCCGGACCTAATGCCAGCGGGGGCTCCACCGGGACCAGGGACCGCCTGAACACTGCCACAGCGGTCCCTCCAGAAGCCAGAGGGGTGCAGTAAGGGGACAGACTTCGCGGTGGCTTCCTAAGATGACTGAAACCGCACGGGAGATGGCCATACAGTGCACAGACCTGACGTTCCCCAGCCCTCCGGGGTGAAGATAAATGGTAGGGAGTACAATTCTCAGGATCTCCCATCCGGAGACAGGAAACCTGAACTGGGGTGTGGTGGGGGTGTTAACTTTTTATATCCTCAGGTTTCCTGTCCTGGAGGGGAGGTCCTGGGTCACATGGATGCTGTCATGGGGGAGGGGAAATACAATAGGAGATGGACGATAGCGTGTGAAGTTATTGAGGCTGACCCTCTCAGCACTTGTATATACACCTTGAGTGTAATATACACTTTTACGGACAGATTAACACTTGACCTGCAACAGCTGGAACACCAGATTCAGGGTATTGCTATATTGGCAAGTGAATTTCCCCACAGAACAAAATCTATCCTTTGACGGATACTATTAAACTTGTCCAGTCACAGCTGGAACACCAGATTTACTGTATTTCTATCTTGGCAACTGAATTTCTACAGACAGATTTAAACTAAGCCTGCAACAGCTGGAACAACAGATTTACTGCATTTCTATTATTACAACTGAATTTCACAGCAGAAAATAATAAATGCTTTGACAGACACTATTAAACTTGGCCAGCCACTGCTGGGACACCAGATTTACGGTATTGCAATTTTGGCAAGTGAATTTCACCCCAGAAAAAAAAATGTACCCTTTTACGGACAGATTTAAACTAGGCCTTCAACAGCTGGAACACCAGATTCAGGTTATTGCTATTTTGGCAATTGAATTTCACCCCAGAAAAAAATATACCCTTTTTCGGACAGATTTAAACTAAGCATGCAACAGCTGGAACAGTTTTACTGCATTTCTATTTTAGCAACTGAATTTCACCACAGAAGATAATAAATCTTTTGCCGTACACTATTAAACTTGGCCAGCCACTGTTGGGACACCATATTTCCGGTATTGCTATTTTGGCAATTGAATTTCACCCCAGAAAACAAATATATCCTTTGCCGTACACTGATAAACTTGGCCAGCCACAGCTGAAACCACTTATTTATGGAATTGCTATTTTGGCAACTGAATTTCACCGCAGAAAATAATATATCCTATGACAGACACTATGAAACTTGTCCAGTCACAGCTGGAACACCAGATTTACGGTATTGCTATTTTGGCAATTGAATTTCACCCCAGAAAATTATCTATCCTTTGCCGGACACTATTAAACTTGGCAGCCACTGCTGGGACACCAGATTTAGGGGATTGCCATTTTGGCAATTTAATTTCACCACAGAAAAAGCCAGAATTAGACTTACCGGTAATTCATTTTCCATGAGATCACCACGACGGCCTTACAAGGAGATTGACCCTTGAAAATGAATTACCGGTAGGTCTAATTCCGGCTTTCCATAGCATCACCACGACGGCCTTACAAGGAGATATAAAAAAATATCTCTCTTAAGGGGGGGAAACAGACTGAAGGACTTTTTGTCCAAAAGACATATCTGTTTTCCTAAACAGATCCAGCCTGTAATGCTTGGCAAAAGTATGGATACTGGACCAAGTGGCTGCCTTACAAATCTCCTCAAGGGAGACACCTGCCTTTTCAGCTTGTGAAGAGGACATAGCCCTAGTTGAGTGGGCCTTAATTTTATCAGGACAAGCTACATTTTGTAAAGAAAAGCAGGAAGCAATTGTAGCTTTAATCCATCTACCAATCGATGATTTGGAGACCTTCTGTCCCTTGTTCTTTCCTCCAAATTGGATGAATAGACAATCTGATTTCCTAAAATCCTTAGAGGAACTTAAGTAGTCAAGAACTGCACGTCTAACGTCTAGTGAATGAGGGATGACCTTCTGTTCACTGGAAGTATTGCTGGGTAGAGAAGGTAGGGTGATCTCCTGATCTTTATGAAATTTGGAGACTACCTCAGGGAGAAAACATGGATCTAGTTTTAGAACAATTCTATCGTCTAGGACCTGAAGGTAGGGTTCCCTGACTGATAGGGCTTGAAGTTCACAAATTCTCCTAGCTGAGGCAATAGCTACCAAAAAAGCGGTCTTGTAAGTCTTAAGCTTTTAAGAACAATCTGTCAACGGTTCATATGGTGATTGGGATAGTCCTGTAAGGACAATACTTAAATCCCAGGGGAAGTGAGACCTCAGAGTTGGGCGCAGTCTTGTTGTTGCTCTTATAAAGTGTTTGATCCACCTGTGGCATGCTAGTTCTGTGTCATAAAAACAGCTGAGGGATGATATTTGAACTTTTAGTGTAGAGGGTCTCAGTCCCATGTCAAATCCACGTTGCAAAAAATCTAGAATTAGTTGGATATTTGGCGGTGACACATTTGGCGATGTTAGGCCTGACCACGAGCAGAAGCGTTTCCAGATCTTCAAGTAGATTGCAAAAGTAACTTTCTTCCTAGGCTGTTTGAGGGTGGAAATTACTCTGTCTGACAAACCCTGCTGTTTCAGGATCGCGGTTTCGGGATCCAGGCAGTAAGGTTGAGAAAGTTCGGGTCTGGATGAAGAATCGGGCCTTGATGAAGAATGTCCTTCCTCTTTGGAAGGATCCAGGCAACTTCTAAGGAATGGCTGCGCAGAATTGGAAACCAACTCTTTTTGGGCCAGTATGGGGTTATCAGAATGACTGAGGCCCTGTCTTGAATCACCTTTTGACCAGATGAGTGGAAGAGGAGGAAAAGCATAACACAGACCCTGGTTCCACTTGCAGGAGAACGCGTCCTGAACCGCTGGCCTGTCCCTCGGGTTTAGAGAGCAAAATCTCAGAGTCTTTGAGTTCTTGCGTGTGGCTAAAAGATCCATAATTGGTCTGCCCCATCTATTTGTTATCATTAGAAAGATCTCCTCGTTTAAGGACCATTCCGATTGGTCCAACTTCTTCCTGCTGAGGTAATCCGCCTCGACATTATTCAATGACCCCTTTAGGTGGACTGCAGATATGGATTGAACCTTCTTTTCTGCCCAGGCAAAGATCTCGGTTGTCAGCTGCATTAGACTGCATGAACCCGTACCGCCCTGGTGGTTCAAGTATCTTATTACCGTGGTATTGTCTGACAGAACTTTTATGTGCCGATTCTGAAGGTATACTTCGGCTCTTTTTAAAGTTTTCCAGACCGCCATCAATTCCCGGAAATTTGAGGACTGGAGACTGATCGCTCTGGGCCATACCCCTTGGTAGTAGGCATCTCCAACTCTCGCTCCCCAACCTACTTGACTTGCGTCTGTGGTAATTTGAGTGTAAGGGTGTTTTGACCACGATACTCCTCTGGAGATATTGCTCCTGTCTTTCCACCATAGAAGGGAAGCCTTCCCCTTTGAAGGAATGAGTTTCTTCTGATCCAGGGAAGACTCCTTCCTGTCCCATGTTTTGAGAATCCACATCTGTAGTGTTCGGAAATGAATCTGACACCACAGGACTGACGGGATGCATGCTGTCAGATTCCCCAACAGACTCATCAAGTCCCTGATGGAGTAAGACATTTTTGAATTGAATACGGAGATCTCTTTTTTATTTCCTGTATTTTCCCCCAGGGTGAGCAGGTTAACTGCTCCTGAGAGTCTAGGATTACTACCAGGAACTGGATCTTTGATGTTGGATCGAAATGCGACTTTTTCAGATTGATTATCCAACCCAACTCCTCCATGGTCTGGCAGAAGAAGGATAGATCTTTCTGTAGAAGTAACGGTGTGCTGTTTACAATCAGAAAATCGTCTAAGTAAGGGAATATCGTCAGACCCTCTTTCCTTAGAAACGCCACTACTTCTGTCATTAGTTTGGTAAATACGCGGGGGGCAGAGGATATGCCGAAGGGCAGACAGGTGAATTGGTAATGGAGAATTTTCCCTGTATGGTCTTTGATCGCGAATCTCAGAAATTTTTGAGAGTTCGGATGAATCGGGATATGATAATATGCGTCGGTCAGATCGACCGTGCACATTACCGAGTTGGCCTGAAGTAAAGGTACTATCGAACCTAGGGTCTCCATCCTGAACTTCTGGTAACAAATGTAATTGTTTAGCATTTTTAGATTTATTATAGTACGAAAGGACCCTTCTTTCTTTTTTACGAGAAATAGGTTTGAGTAGAACCCCCTTCCGTGCTGATGGTGGAACCTGAACTACTGCCTCTTTTGAGAGAAGTTCCTGGACGCCTAGATGAATGGGGTGAAAGGGGTCTGACTCCGGAATCTTTGTGATGAGAAATCTTCTTGGGGGAGGGTCTGAAAATTGTATTCGGTAACCTGATTGTACAATTCTCAGGGCCCAGGGGTTTGAGGATATCCTCTCTTAACAGGGAAAAAACATCTTCAACCTCCCCCCTACCATGGCGTCACTGATTGTCAGTTCCTTTTTGAGAGGGAGTACCCCTGCCTTTTTCTCCTTTGGGGTAACTGTACTGTCCGGACTTGCCTTTACCACTATACTGCATGTTTTGATTGGAAGGGGCACGAAAGGGGTATTTTCTTTTATACACCTTTTCTTCTGGGAACCCCTTCTTCTTATCAGAAGCCCTCTCTAAGATTTTGTCTAATTCTGGCCCAAATATGTGTTCACCAGAAAATGGGATGGCACGTAGCTTAGCCTTAGAAACTTTATCCCCTGTCCAGCATTTGACCCATAAGGCGCGACGAGCTGCATTGGACAACCCTGCGTCTTTGGCTGCAAACCGCACTGACTCGGCGGAAGCGTCCGCTAGGAAAGCGGTGGCCGATTTTAATAGGGGAATAGCACCCAAGACTTCCTCAGACGAAGGATCATTGGAAGCCCTATTCTCCAATGCAGTGAGCCTGATAAACATAGATCTTGCCACAGAAGTGGCTGCTATGTTGGATTTTAATGTATACATTGCCGCCTCCCAGGACCTTCTCAGTAACCCGTCTGCCTTCCTATCCATGGGGTCTTTGAGTTGTGAGGCATCCTCAAACGGAAGACTAGTTTTCTTATTGACCCTAGCCATCTGGGCATCAATTTTTGGAATGGTATTAAGGATCCTGGCTTAGTCTTCATCAAATCGGAGACGATTTTGGAAGGATCTAGCAATCCCCAATCGCTTTTCGGGATCTGCCCATTCGTCTAAAATCATTCCTTTAAGATTCTCATTAATGGGGAAAACTTTAGACTTCTTAACTCTTAGTCCCCAAACATTTTGTCGTGGACTGTACCTCCTCCACACCCATAGTGGCCCTGACGGCCTTTAAAAGCTAGGCATTTCCTCAGAGGAAAAATAGAATTTCCTTCTGCTCTCTAAGAATTCTTTTTCTGAGAGTTTTTCTTCGTCTTCAAAATTTTTGGAAGAGAAAGCGGATTCCCCAAATTTGTCAGAATACAACATCAATCGATGTCAGAGGATACAACATCAATCGATTTCTGGCATTTAGAAGGAGGTTCCGAAAAAACGGGTTTCTCTCTCTGGAGCGTCGAGATTGCCGCAAGAGAGGACTTAATCTCTTCTTGCATCATGGTCCTAATTTCGTTCATGAGGGACGGCTGTTCCTCACGGACAATTTTAGAGATGCAATCACCACACAGTTTTTTGGGAGGATGGTCATCAGGCAACCGTTTAGGTGATCTTCTGGGTTTTTTCTGCGAGTCCTTAACAGTCTGGAATAGCACGAATAAGCCCATTAGAACCAGAACAGAGTTGGAATAAAAAATCTCTCCCCACTGGGGAACTTACGGACGGCAGAGAAGGAGCCTCATTAGGTTCTGATGCAGACATCCTGACCCAAATCAAGAAAAGGTATCAGGGAGAACATGCAGAGTACAAACCACCAGGACACTGTAGACTGGTAGGTCCCTTTAAACATTCAAAATTCGCGCCATTTCCGAGGCCGGCTGCGTCACTTCCGGTGACGTCATCTCGGACCGGAAGTGATGTTATCATAGAACGCCGAATGACACGGAGCGCGCGGCCTAGCGGCACATCCCGGGACCGCGGGCGCACCAAGGAACAGACCTCAGTCAGACAGAGGCGAGTATATCCTTAGTCTCCCCGCCGGGCACAGGGATCCTAGCCCCAGATAAAACCGTAGGCGAGTCTCTCCCAAATCCCCCCTGCCCAGCGTTAGTACTAGACCGCGGGCGGGCAGGGGGACCCGCTAAAAGCAGGTACGTGGCTCCTCATCAAAATGGATCCTTCATCTCCATGATGGCTGCACATGGAGACCTTTCTCCGCCCCTGTCCTCTGTAGGGACAGGAAACACTGGTGTTTGGTGGTGGGAGGGGGGTATTTAAACCTTTCTCTGCTTCCTGCCCCTACAGAGGTCAGGGGTCAATCTCCTTGTAAGGCCGTCGTGGTGATGATATGGAAAAATCTATGCTTTGCCAGACAGCAGACACTTGGCTAGCCACAGCTGGAACACCAGATTTAGGGGATTGCTATTTTGGCAATTGAATTTCACCCCTTAATAAAATATAGAAATTTCTATCCTGAGTTTCTAGGGGTGACAAGAGGCACAGCCAAGCCCCTGATGTAGGATATAGCAAAAAAAAAAAAAAAAAAAACTAGTATTGATGGATTGATGGACTTGGTGGCAGCTTGTGCACCACAAGACACAAAATGGCCGCCGATCAAAGTGACAGAAAAACGCTCTGTGCAGCCTAAAAACCAGTTAGCAATTAACTAGCAGAAGTTGAATGATTCATAGCTGTAGATCGATCACTTCATTAGGTTTTTTGCTGACTTTTCCCTGCCTAATCTCGCCCTGACAGAAGCTGTGTCCTCTCCCTACTCTAATCAGAGCAGCGTGACGTGCGGTGCTACGTGACTCCAGCTTAAATAGGAGGCTGGGTCACATGCTGCACTTGGCCAATCACAGCCATGCCATAAGTAGGCATGGCTGTGATGGCTTCTTAGGGCAAGAAGTAAAATGCTAGCGGATTGGCTGCTGTGCAGCTCTCCAGAAAGCAGGAAGAAATTGCCGAACAACGGACCCGAACCCGAAATTTTTTGAAAATGTTCGGGTCTGTGTCCCGAACACCCCAAAATTCGGTACGAACCCGAACTATGCTCGAACTGTTCGCTCAACCCTATTCACAATGCGAGTATATGTTCGCATTGCTAATTCAACTTAGAGCTGAGTTCCTGATGGTTGTATTGCTAGAATATAACGAAGATAATGAATATCGAATATAGCACTATATTCTCAATCTTCATTATATTATAGCAAGCTAACCTGCGAACATATACTCACATTGCGAATTCAATTTAGAACTGGGTTCCTAATGCTTGGCTTGCTAGAATATGATGAAGATTGAGAATATAGTGCTATATTCGATATCTTCGTTGATTCTACTAAGCTAACCCTAATAGGAAATTTGCCTGTATACACTGTTCAAAGTTCAAATCACAATACACGAATATAAATTCGCGTAACATTCACAATATATACATTTATGACGAATATTCGATTTTGACGAATATATGACGAATATTCAATCGAATATTTGCAAAATATCGCAAAATCGAATATGGCACCTCCCGCTCTTCAGTATTTGTCAGCTTCGATTCGCTCATCTCTAGTGGTAACGAATCTCATTTTTTGGGCTGCTGCACATGTTAGGACATGGAGCAAAAAACTCTGGGAATGAGTGATCACCCACAATGCCATGCATGCAGCCAATCAGCAGCCAGCCAGCCCCAGTGATGTCAATGCCCTATAAATAGCCTCAGCCATTTTGGATTCTGCCATTTTTCAGTGTGCTTAATGCAGGGAGAGAAGTCAGCAGGCGCTATTAATAATGCTAGAAAACACTTCATTGTGCTAAAAAAACGATTAACAAGGTTAGGGAAAGGTTAGTCTAAGTGTAGGGAAAGGATAGGGAGGCATTAACTACACTATAAAAAGGAGAACAGGGTGATATAGGACCGATTCTATTGCACCTTGCTGCACTTATTGGGGATCCAAATTGCTTTTAGGCTGTATGCACTATATCACACATCACTAATTCCAGCAAACCTTGCTTGGTATTTTGGGTTCAAGTTCTGTTATACAGCCATTTACGGGGTGTATTAATAGGAAAGATATGTACGTCCTATTAGCCTTTCTGCGTGGATTTTACATTGCTTAATTTTTTTTTTAGGGGGAGGAGGGAGTATTAATAGAAAAAAAAAAGAAAAAAAATATATGTCATCAGTGCCATTCAGCGGTTAAGTTACATTGTACTACAGTCATTTACGTGGTATATTAATAGGAAGGATAGGTACGTCCCATTAGCCATTCTGCGGTAAATTGTGATTGTCATATTTCTTATTTTGGGGTGTATAAATAGGAAAAAGAATACTGTCGTTTTATGGTGAATTGTGATATATATATATATATATATATATATATATATATATATATATATATATCAGAAAGCTGGCGGCACCGGAGAATCAAAAAAAAAAAATTATATATATATATATATATATATATATATATATATATATAAAATTTTTTTGGGGGAGTTTATTAATCAGAAAAAAGTAGAATAAAAAAATTAAGATAGATAGATAGATAGATATCGGACTGCACTCCAATTCGTAATCCAAAAAGTATAAAAACTTTTATTGACCCATCGGGTGGCACAAGTGCGACTTTTTGGCTCACATGATATACTTTTTGGATTACGAATTGGAGTGCAGTCCGATCTTTTTCTTTCTATATTTTGGGACAATACCTGGAGCCCGGAGTTGGACATTGCACCCGCTGCGCTACTTTTGTGAATGGTGCTGACTGTTTTTTTTCTAAACTATATATTTGTGGTCAGGGCTACGGACACGAAAGCCGAAGAGCCCTAGTGGGATAAACACTGAGACCCACCGTAACTGCAAGACGCATCTTACCTAACTAAATGGCTAGTGGTGTGCCTGTAGCCATGTCCGTGGGTAGGCCTATAAAAGGGGGGTATACCCTGTAGAAGTGAAAATAGAAAGGGAGGGAGGGTGGGGTAATTGAGAAAACACCCGCCCCTAGGTGGGGCTGTGCCTGGTTTAAGTAGAGCCTCCGCCCCTCCCACAAATGCAGCCTAATCAGACTGCCATACTTGTGGTCAGGGCTACGGACACGAAAGCCAAAGAGCCCTAGTGGGATAAACACCGAGACCCACCGTAACTGCAAGACGCATCTTACCTAACTAAATGGCTAGTAGTGTGCCTGTAGCCATGTCCGTGGGTAGGCCTATAAAAGGGGGTCAAAACAAGCCATGTAGGGTGAAAAGAGACTTGAATGGCCTGTGCAAAGAAACCCCTGATCCAAACTGCGAAGCAATATCTCCCACGAGAGTTTGGGTACAAAAGTCAACCATAATGACACCTGCATCCATCCTGCGGATAGAGCCAGGACAAAATGCTGAATGTCGCAGATACTGCCCCAATGCACGAGGGAGGAACTGGGAAACACTTCAGAAGGAAGCGTGGACGATACTAACTAAACCTGAAGACTTGGTTGTGGTGCAAGCACTGACAAATTCCCCCTAGCCTTATGAGACCGGAGAACTGAGAGCCTAACTGTCTAGACTATGCAAAGAAGGGCCCGAAGAATACCATGTAGGCCAGGAGAGGATGTAAAGCAATAAGCTAAGAACATAGTATATGGAATCCTGTCGATGCCCTCACGTGAGTGAAGGAGTGCGATTGCGATAAGCTGCTGGCGATTTAGTTCGCAGACCTGGCTGATTGAAAACGTAACCGGCATGGTAATACAAATGATAAATATGAGGGTGAACAAGAAAATAAACTATAAAAGTGGCCTGAAGAAAGTACAGGCGGGATTACACCATGGGCCTGACCGATGTGATAGGCGATACTTAAAATAACTACATTTCCTGAAAAAACCTGACAGCCGAATATCGTGAACACGAGACCAGACCAACATTGCCGGTGACACCTAATGAAGAGTGTTATTCGGTACGAGAACCTGAAGGTGGCCGATGACACCAATGACTTGAACTCCGGAAATTGAAGTATGGTCCTGGGGGGGAGCGTAGCCAGACAGGTGATCTGTCGACCAGGCAGGAGTTCGTGAGCTGGCCACATTGATTATTGAACGTGAAGAAAAACATGAGCGGGCAACCAACTATGGTGATTGAAAACGTAGGATGAAGAATGCAACAAGAACAGAAAATAGGTTTAACCCCTTAAGGACACAGGGTTTTTACATTTTTGCATTTTCGTTTTGCGCTCTATGCCTTCCAAGAGCCATAACTTTTTTATTCTTCCGTTCACATGGCCATATGAGGGCTTATTTTTTGCGGGACAAGTTGTACTTTCCAACTCCATCATTTAATAATGCATACGGTGTAGTGGGAAGCGGGAAAAAAATTCCAAATGGGGTGAAATTGCAAAAAAAAAGCAATTTCACCACAGTTTTACGGGTTTCTAAATTACGACGTTTGAATTGCGATAAAACTGACCATTTAGTTTTATTCTACAGGTCAGTACGAATCCGGCGATACCCAATATGTATAGCTTTTCTTGCGTTTTGATAGTGAAAAAAAATTGCAAAGTGGGAAAAATTTTTATTTTTTTTTTTGTCGCCATGTTTTGACCGCTATAACGTATTTGTATATAAGTGTATGGCGTTGAATGGGGGCTTATTTTTTGCGGGGCGATCTTAACTTTTAGTTGATACCATTATGGGGTGTGTAGGACTTTTTGATCGCTTTTTATTTAATTTTTTTTGAGGAAATAAGGCGTCCAAAAACGGCAAATCGGCCATTTGGGCGCTTTTTCCGTTTTTCTGTTTACCGTATGGGAAATATATTTTTATATTTTTATACTATGGGCGTTTTCACACATTGTGACACCCATGATGTGTATTTTTTATTTTTTTATTATTTTATTTTAATTTTGGGGAAAGGGGGTGATTTAAATTTTTAGGTTTTTTTATTTATTTTTTATTTTTTTATTTTTTTATTTTTTTACACTTTTATATAGATCCCATAGGGACCTATATAAATCAGTTACCTGATTGCTTCTATCATAAACTCCAATACACTTGTATTGGAGTTTATGAGCATTATTACTACTTTCCTATGAAGCCCTATTGCTAACAAGGGCTCCATAGGAAATAGTAAGTGATAGCCTCATGCTGAATGAAAGGCTTGAGGCTATCCCTTACAGCGCTCCGATTCTCCCCATCACCACTAGGGGGAGCCGGAGCGCTGCCGAAAGTTTTACTTTCGGTTTTAGCGCGTGCAGATGCCGTGATCAGGATTGATCACGGCATCTGCAGGGTTAAATGATCGCGGTCGGCAGCGCTGCCGACCGCGATCATCAGCTGCGGGGGTCAGCTACAGGAATCAGCCGGACCCCCGCAGCGATGGTGCCCGCAGCGGCCAGGAGCGGGCGCCATCTTTAGGGACTGGACACATGACGTACCCATACGTCATGTGTCCTTAAGGAGTTAAAACAGAAGCCTAAGTATGACATAAATAATTGAATGTGGATGATTGGAATGTAACGGGCTAAGGACATTGAGTTAGAGAACAAGGGCCTAACAAAATGAACAAGAGCCATGACACCCGGGGGTGGCCCACGCTCCTAATGACAATAACGATACCTGTCAGCCGAGCATAGCAAATGACCTACCACAATACATGCCAAGCGCTAAATTGTCTGCAGAGGGAACGGAATGGTAACGAGGAGTGACCAGCAAAGGAAGCAATGCAGAAATGAGGAGCAAACGGAAAGAATCCATGCGGCACCCAAAGTCCGCCAGAAGAAGCCGTGTTGTAGAGAAGCCTGTCCAGAAGAGGGACAGTGTAGTAAAGACTAAACCCGGAGAGTAAGCATATCCACTATCCGGTGAAGGTAGCCGTGCAGTAAAAGATTCTCCAGCCGAGGGAGCAGAGCAGTAAAGCAAGTGCCCGGCAGAGGGAGCAAAGCGACGGTGGAACCAGCAGGGAGAGTGGTGCTATAAGAGGAGAGTCTGGTGGAAAGCTATGACTTGATAAGGAGAGACCAGCCAAGGAAATGACGACTGTGAAGCAGAACAAAATGGTGAATGATAAATGATGTTTGCCGAGGGGACTAGAAGAACAGGAGAGCGCAATGCAAAGGACTGCCTGGCGGGGGTAGCCGCACAGCGATACCGCCTGTGGCATGCGGAACTAATGCATGTACATACGATAACTGAACTGGCAGACCGCAGGAAGTTATGACTATGACAAATGGCCTCGATAATATGCGTACTAATTAAAACCGAGGGTCTAGCCTGAATACCGGACAGGCTAATGTTACTGAAAAAGTCGCCTGACCCACATGACAGGTGACCCTGACCAGGCTGAGCTCCGTTAAGGAAGAGTACACCTGGGGAAGCGTGGCAGACAATGGATGCACCACCAACAGACTTTGGAAAAGTGGCCTGCACCTGGATGAACAAAGAAGCAGATATGGATGTGAGACATTTGGGCCAAATCAACCTGTATGCACAGAAGTTCAACCCACCAGGTAGATCACCAGGCAGGACGAAAAATGGTCATCGGGCCCCCGAAACCATGGAGCCGAAGCAGTCGTCGTGCCCCCGAAGCCATGGAGCCGAAGCAGTCATCGTGCCCCCGAAGCCATGGAGCCGAAGCAGTCGTCGAGCCCTCGAAGCCATAGGGGCAGAGCAGTCATCGAGCCCTCAAATCCATAGGGGCGGAGCAGTCATCGAGCCCTCAAAGCCATAGGGGCGGAGCAGTCATCGAGCCCTCAAAGCCATAGGGGCCGAAGCAGTCAGCGAGCCCTCAAAGCCATGGGGCTGAAGCAGTCATGGGGTCCCCAAGCCATGAAACAAAAGTGAACATGAGGCCCCCGAAATCCTGAGGCCAAGTAATCATAGGGCCCCCATAGCCATGAGGCCAAAGCAAACATGGGCCCCCAAAGCAATGAGGCCACAGAAATCGCGAGGACCTCAAGTCATGAGGCCAAGCAGCCATGGGGCCCACAAGGCATGCGGCCAAGCAGACATGGGACCCCCAGAGCCATGAGACCAAAGCAGTCATGAGGTCCCCAAGCCGTGAGGCCAAGGTAGTCCTCGAGACCCCGATGCCAAGGGGCCGAAGCGGTCATCATGCCCCCGACACCATGGGGTCGAAGTGGTCATGGAATCCCTGCTTCCTGAGGCAAAAGCAGTCATGGGGCCTCCGCAGCCATGAGATCAAAGCAATCGAGGGGCCGCCGCAGCCTTAGCAATTAAGGGGCCCCTGCGGCCTTGCAGCCAAAGAAATCAAGGGGCCCCCAGGGCCATGAGGCCGTCCTAGATGTACGTGATGGGTGAAGGTAAATAAGAGTGAGCCCAATATGATGGAAAAAGCAGCAACTAGGATGATTGGGACATCTAAAAGTGGCCTGGAAAGGAACGTGACTGCTGACAGGTATGGACATTAGTAATCCGAACAACGGACATAAGCATAAAACTGAAACCGGCCATAAAACTTGAAAATGCAAACGTGGAATATGAAACGGAGAAGCGAGAACGACCAAAACCTGAGGCATTGCAATTTGCAAAGTCAAGTCCCTTGTCGCGACAAACAACTGAAAAAGTTGAAAGAAACAGTGGGAGCAATCTTAGTGAATACAAACTAGAAGTAAAGGAGACCAGACAAAAGATTTTTTTTTTTTTTGCTTGCAACTAGAGAAAAGACCCACTTGATGCATACGCGCAGAAAAACCAGATGTAAAGGAAATGACCATTGATGCCTGTCATGTTTGACAGGAGAGTGGCACCGGAGCCGCCAACTGCCTCGGTGTGACTATTCAGTAAAACCACCGTGACGTAGAAACCGACGGAAGAATGCGGCTTGAATGGGAGCATGGTGTGCCAGCAGATGGGTGACTGTGGACCTGGAATGAGTAAAACCTAAAAAACATGGTATAACAAAAATGCAGACCTGAGTGTGAGCGGAGTAAGATAGCGTCGCGACAGCGAACACATGGATGCAGTTCTAGCAGGGAATGGAGTGTAGTACTAGATGTAACAGCAAATGTGGGAACTCAGCTAGAGCGTGAAAGGAGTATTAACTTGCTGTAACGTAAAATGCGGCCATGGATGGGCGGGAACATTGAGACGTAAACGTGAAAGTAAAACCCGGAGTCACAGCGGTAGTTTGAACCCCAACTCTGGCAATAGGCCGAGCGTAAAATTTGGTATGACCGCAGCCTGCAGTGAACGAGGCATAAACAAACTGTAACGGTGACATGAACGCGCTCTTGCAATGGGCCTAAGCAACAGTGGATGTGTGACACCGGTCTGAGTGTGGTGCAAGCAAACATATGAAAGCAAAAGAGGTATGAATGCAAAAAACAAGATGACAGAGAAAAAATAATAAATAAATAAATAAATGCACCGAGAATAAGACAGATTTACCCGCTGTTGTGACCATGCGTGGAGTGTAAACGTGATGCAAGAGCGGACAATAGCACCGCTCAGAAAAATGAGCATGTTGAAAGAGCAGACATGAGAAGGCGGCGTCTCAATTGACAAGGCAAACCTGGCGTAAAGAGTTGAAGCATAAACGCAGCCCTGATTGCGGGGGAGGGGCATGTCACATGGGAAGTAATTGCTATAGCAAGAGCCGTAACAAGCAACAGCTGCATCCAATCTCCAACATGGCATCACATGCAGCCCAGGTAAACCTTCCTTACCGCACACAGGCTGAAGTAACTTTTCAAAACGAAACGTGAACGTAAAAAAAACGTGAGATAGTAGGGGAACTAAATCAGATTACCTAACAAACAAAGGGAAAGGAATTGTTTAACTCCGACAAAACAAACCTGAGAAGCTGAGGCGGACGATTTTGAGGCGATGCCTTCCGCTCACAAGAAAAGTCAGATTCCGGCCGGCCGGAGAGATGGACATGGCTCAATTAACTGACATACATGGCGCACGCGCCCCTACGGTAGCCACGAGCAGAAGAAAAGCTCCATTCCGGCTCCATACTGTAATGAAAGAAACCTCCTAGCAGAGGAGAGTTCACCCTGCTGACACACCAACATCCCCTATGCAACTAAGAAAACACCCGCCCCTAGGTGTGGCTGTGCCTGGTTTAAGTAGAGCCTCTGCCCCTCCCACAACTGCAGCCTAATCAGACTGCCATACATGTCTTAAATTCCGTATTTCCGTTCAGCGGTGCAGTTACATTGTACTACAGCCATTTACGTGTTGTAGAAAAGGAAAATATACGTACGTCCCATCACCAGTTCTGCGGTGAATTGTGATTGTTATTATTATTATTTTTTTCTAGTGTAGAAATAGGAAAAAAAAGGAGAAAGTATATGTCATAATTGGCAATCAGCGGTGAAGTTACATTGTACTAAAGCCATTTATGTGCAGGGGTTCACGGAGGCAGCGGTAGCAATCAGTAGCAATCAGTCAGCACTGAGTGTTGGTGGGAAAATGCCAAAGTCGGCGGTGTGGCAATTTTTAGAGGGCAGGACTGACCACAAGAGAGTTCCTCTGCTGCTGCTACTATAACTCTTTTGCTTGGCTTCCGTTTCCTTTATTTTCTTCCCCAGAACCCCAGCCCTCCCCCAGTTTTTTTTACTACACGAGCTTGCCTATAATCCTCCTGTCCAGTGGGATACACATAGGTAGCTGCTGGCCAGTGGGGCTATGTCTATGTGTTTGAGGAGACAGTCGGTAATGATCTTCTGATACTATCATCATCAGATGAGGAGATCCCTAGTATGCACAGTGTGCTCCCAGTGCCTGCTATAGGCAGATCAATCATGCACCACCCTTCCATCACATTCCCTCAGAAGTATGCCAGTGTCCACAGATGTCCTCCTGCATGTATCCTGACTTGGCCCTGGATTGTCTTCTGGATGACTTCTTCCCTCCCACACAATGCCCTTTATGTCTGTGTAGAGTTCTCAGCCCCTGTGTCTCCACTATCCATGTGGGATCCCTGCTCTATGATGTCTCTCATTCCCAGTCTCTATCTGTGTCCTCATTACCCCCCAGGCTAGTAAGGTTTGTGGATGTGATTAGGCCACTTACCTCTATCTGCAGCTCACTGTTTACCCTCTATTTCCATTGATTGCAGATAAAGAGGAAAGTGCTGAGGATTGGCTGCCCTTATGTAAGCCAGGCAGCAGCATTCTGGATGATGATCAATTACTGCTCTGTTCTCTGCATTGACATGAAGGAATTGTTGCTGGGCTGCCAGCACTGGAAGGGTTAATCTCTGAGGGACACACTGTCATCAGGCCATAGGGCTGTGTCCTGTATGATACTGTACATAGGATTGGATTGTGCAGGGAACCCGCTTACTATCTAGTATATCGTAATGTTCAAATTACAAACACAGCTCTGCTACATCTGGGTGTGATTAACAAACACTGCAGTGATGTGCCATAAAAAGCATCTTTTCAGCCTCTTTGATGAGGAGATGGGAGAGAAGTGACCCTGTTCCCCTCCTCCTCCTGTCCCCCCATTAGTGACCCTGTGTGTTCCTGTACGGAGAGGAGCCTGGCTGGAGTGTGGTGAGGCCTTGCTGTGTTTCTTTCCCTGAGTTTGTGTCTCTGTCCCTGTGTGTGTCTGTGTCTCTGTCCCTGTGTGTGTCTGTGTCTCTGTCCCTGTGTGTGTCTGTGTCTCTGTCCCTGTGTGTGTCTCCCTGTGTGTGTCTGTGTCTCTGTCCCTGTGTGTTTCTGTGTCTCTGTCCCTGTGTATGTCTGTGTCTCTATCCCTGTGTGTGTATGTGTCTCCCTGTGTGTGTGTCTGTCCCTGTGTGTCACCATCACCATACCCACAGTGTTCCTATGTCTTGACGCAGCTGCATCAGGACGTTCTGTGCGGGGCAAGAAGAAGATGGAAGAGGAGGCAGCGCCGCTAGCATGGAGTCCATGGGAGAGACTCAGAGAGGCACACTAAGGACGTAGGTAACACTACCACATTATCTACACTTGTGTTACTGTATCTGTGGTTTTACATAGGACTGCAGGTAACACTACCACATTATCAGCTCTAGTGTTATCTGTACTCAGTGAGTTATCTGTACTCAGAGAGTTATCACTGTTATCTGTGCTGTTACATAGGACTGCATGGGACATCTACTATATTATCTGTACTCAGAGAGTTATCACTGTATAGGGGGGCCCTCTGAGACTTTATCGCACAATGGCCCACATGAACCTGGAGCCGGCGTGGCGCGAAATGTGGGTGTGGCTTGAGGGTGGGCGGGGACACAGGGGGCCCCATAATCTCCTATTGCCTGGGGGCCCCATGAGTTGTCAGTCCACCCCTGGTCCCTTCGGTATCCACGCCTCATTCATCTTAATAAAGGTGAGTTAATCTAGACTTTTTTGACCTAGGCGACTTCTCTTGTCAGTGACAATACCTCCTGCTGCGCTGAAGGTCCTTTCTGACAGGACACTTAAAGCGGGGCAGGCCAGAAGTTCTATCGCAAATTGGGATAGCTCAGGCCACAGGTCAAGCCTGCACACCCAGTAGTCAAGGGGTTCATCGCTCCTCAGAGTGTCGATATCTGCAGTTAAGGCGAGGTAGTCTGCTACCTGTCGGTCGAGTCATTCTCTGAGGGTGGACCCAGAAGGGCTGTGGCGATGCGTAGGACTTAAAAAGCTCTGCATGTCCTCCATTAACAACACGTCTGTAAAGCGTCCTGTCCTTGCTGGCGTGGTCGTGGTAGGAGGAGGATTACTTTCACCTCTTCCTCTGTTAGATTGCCGTTGTGCTGTGACATCACCCTTATACGCTGTGTAAAGCATACTTTTTAACTTGTTGTGGAACTGCTGCATCTTTTCCGACTTACGGTAATTCGGTAACATTTCAGCCACTTTCTGCTTATACCGGGGGTCTAGTAGCGTGGCCACCCAGTACAGGTCGTTCTCCTTCATCCTTTTTATTCGAGGGTCCCTCAACAGACATGACAGCATGAAAGACTCCATTTGCACAAGGTTGAATGCCGAGCTACTCATGTCCCGTTCCTCATCCTCACTGATTTCATTGAAGGTCTGTTCTTCCCCCAGCCACGTACAACACCATGGGTCCAAGATAGGTGACAACGAGCACCCTGGGATGCCTGCTGTGGTTGGTCTTCCTCCTCCTCAAAGCCACATTCATCCTCTGACTCCTCTTACTCGGACTCCTCTTCCAGCATTGCCGCAGGTCCAGCAAGTGATGAGGATAAGGCTGTTTCAGGTGGTGATGGTGACCACAACTCTTCCTCTTCACACTCATCTAAGGCCTGATCCAGCACTCTTCGCAGGGCACGCTCCAGGAAGAAAAAAAATGGGATGAGGTCGCTGATGGTGCCTTTGGTGCGACTGACTAGGTTTGTCACCTGCTCAAAAGGACGCATGAGCCTACAGGCATTGCGCATGAGCGTCCAGTAACATGGCAAAAAAATACCCAGCTCCGCAGAGGCTGTACTAGCACCCCGGTCATACAAATACTTGCTGATGGCTTTTTCTTGTTGGAGCAGGCGGTCAAACATTAGGAGTGTTGAGATCCAACGTATCGGGCTGTCGCAAATCAAGCGTCTCACAGGCATGTTGTTAAGCTGCTGAATAAAGGAAAAGTGCGCCATGGCCGTGTAGGAACGCCTGAAATGGCCACACACCTTCCTGGCCTGCTTGAGGAAATCCTGTAAGCCTGGGTACTTATACACAAAGTGTTGTACGATCAGATTCAACACATGTGCGATGCACGGCACATTTGTCAACTTGCCCAAATTCAATGCCACCAACAGATTGCTTCTGTTGTCACACACCACTTTGCCTGTCTCCAGTTGGTGCGGGGTCAGCCACTGATCCACTTGTGCGTTCCACTCAGTGCTGGTCTGGTGTGACTCTCTGCTTTTAGCCAAGACGGCATGACACTGTCGTATCCGGGATGTGGAATAGCCCCTGGGGAGCTGGGTGGGTGCAGTTGATGATGTGGAGCAAGACGCAGCAGCAGAAGAGGACTCAGCCGAGGAGGTTAGCGAAGAGGATGGAGTAGGAGGAGTAGAGGAGTTGGCAGCAGGCCAGCCTGCAAGCCGTGGCAATGTCACCAATTCTGCTGCAGAGCCACGCATTCCATGCTTGGCAGCCGTCAGCAGGTTTACCCAATGCACAGTGTACGTGATATAGGCGTTTGTGATGTGAGATCATGTGCTTTCGCAAAGCAGTTGTACCGAGGTGGGTGTTGGACTTCCCATGACTCAGTTTCTTTTGGCACAGGTTGCAAATGGCATTGCTGTTATCAGAGGCAGACACACAAAAAAAATGCCACACTGCTGAGCTTTGCAATGACGGCATTCTGGTGGTGGCAACAGCATGCGTTGACTGGTCTGGCTGACCCCGGGTGCCGATACATGCTGTCTGACTGTGCCACTAACTCCTTGCGATGACCTCCCCCTGCTTCAAACTCGTCTCCTCATTCTCTCTGTCTCCCCTTCTGAACTTTCCCCCTCTTCTTCTCTTCGAGCAGGCACCCACATGGCATCCGTGAACACATCGTCATCATCAACCGCTTCACTTGTATCTGACACCTCAGCAAAGGAAGCAGCAGCAGGTACAACATCATCATCATCATCATCATCACACTGTACATCCATGTGTGTAATCCTGCCTGACTGAGACATATTCCTGTAATCTACATCATCTGGCAATAATGGTTGCGCATCACTAATGAGCTGGAGGAGGATGGTGCGTCAAGGTTCTTAGCGGAAGCTGTTGAAGATTGGGTGTCCTGTCTAAGCCAGTCAACTATGTCCTCAGAATTTTTCGGGTTCAGGGTACGTGGCCTCTGAACACTAGGCATTATTCCAGGGACAGTGGAAATCAAAGCACCACGATCACGACGGGCCCTGCGGGGTGGCCTGCCTCTGACTGTCATTTTTTTTTAGATTAGGTACTACGCGTGCTAGGTACTGTGCCACCCGGTATGAGCGGTTGGCACTGGCAGTGGGCACACTACAGTCTGTGAAAGTGGGCCTGACACACACTGCCAGCAGGCAAGCAACTGAAATTAGAATACTGTCTAAAAATGAAATGCCTTATTTATCGGCAAGCTACTGTGCCACCCGGTATCAGTGGTTGGCACTGGCAGTGGGCACACTACAGTCTGTGGAAGTGGGCCTGACACACACTGGCAGCAGGCAAGCAACTGAAATTAGACTAGTGTGTAAAAATTAAATGCCTTATTTATCGGCAAGTACACCCGGTATCAGTGGTTGGCACTGGCAGTGGGCACAACTACAGTCACTACAGACACTACAGTCTGTGAAAGTGGTAGCGGGAAGAAAGCAGAATAGAGAAAGGGTGGCACTACCAAGTATTTCACCCCGTACGCCTATTGTGGCCACCTCCGGTCCGGTGTATATGGCCGTGCGTGGTGCTCAGCTTCCAAGAGGACAATGTGTACTCAAGTACAGGTAAGGAAAAAAGCGGTGCGGCACTCACCCGGCTTCTGAAAATACTATTTATTTTGTCATAGACCAGACATTAGGAGGACTTCAGGTAGCAGGGGCGGACAACGAGCTGGGCGGCTGCAGAGTGGCGACTGCCGTTTCGCGCTTGAACTAGCGCATCGTCAGGCCAATAGGATCGGTGCGCGCATGACGCGCTTTTATGACGTCATCCCGCTGCCGCACTCAGCTGCGTGACACACCATTCAGCCAATCCTGAATAATGATGAAAACATTGCGTGTAGATAGTACTTCTCAACTGCTCTTACTGTGAAGCAGTAATACAGCAGCACAATTGCAGCATATGTGGAAAAATAACTATCATAAATGTAATGGTGCGATTCTTGAACACCCATGCAATTTTCTGACTAAAACAAAGTCAAGCGCTATATGTGAATTGTTTTTTTAAACATGATCTTGCAATGTTTTTATCATTATTCAGGATTGGCTGAATGGCGTGTCACGCAGCTGAGTGCGGCAGCGGGGTGACGTCATAAAAGCGTCATGCGCGCTCCAATCCTATTGGCCTGACGATGCGCTAGTTCAAGCGCGAAACGGCCGTCGCCACTCTGCAACCGCCCAGCTCGTTGTCCGCCCCTGCTACCTGAAGTTCTTCTAATGTCTGGTCTATGACGAAATAAACAGTATTTTCAGAAGCCGGGTGAGTGCCGCACCGCTTTTTTCCTTACCTATACTTGAGTCTGTGAAAGTGGGCCTGACACACACTGGCAGTAGGCAAGCAACTGAAATTAGACTAATGTGTAAAAATTAAATGCCTTATTTATCGGCAAGCTACTGTGCCACCCGGTATGAGTGGTTGGCACTGGCAGTGGGCACACTACAGTGAGTGAAAGTGGGCCTGACACACACTGGCAGCAGGCAAGCAACTGAATTTAGACTACTGTCTAAAAATTAAATGCCTTATTTATCGGCAAGCTACTGTGCCACCCGGTATCAGTGGTGGGCACTGGCAGAGGGCACACTACAGACAGTGGAAGTTGGCCTGACACACACTAGCAGGCAAGCAACTGAAATTACACTAAAGTGTAAAAATTAAATGCCTTTTTTTGATGCAAAGTCCTGTGCCACACGGGATGACAGGGCACACTACAGTCAGTGAAAGTCGGCCTGACACACACTAGCAGGCAAGCAACTGAAATTACACTAAAGTGTAAAAATTAAATGCCTTTTTTTGATGCAAAGTCCTGTGCCACACGGTATGACAGGGGTGGGAACTGGCAGTGGGCACACTACAGTCAGTGGAAGTCTGCCTGACACACACTAGCAGGCAAGCAACTGAAATTACACTAAAGTGTAAAAATGAAATGCCTTTTTTTGCTGCAAAGTCCTGTGCCGCATGGTATGACAGGGGTGGGCACTGGCAGTGGGCCCACTACAGTCAGTGGAAGTCAGCCTGACACACACTAGCAGGCAAGCAACTGAAATTACACTAAAGTGTAAAAATGAAATGCCTTTTTTTGATGCAAAGTCCTGTGCCACACGGTATGACAGGGGTGGGCACTGGCAGTGGGCACACTACAGTCAGTAAAAGTCGGCCTGACACACACTAGCAGGCAAGCAACTGAAATTACACTAAAGTGTAAAAATTAAATGCCTTTTTTTGATGCAAAGTCCTGTGCCACACGGTATGACAGGGGTGGGAACTGGCAGTGGGCACACTACAGTCAGTGGAAGTCTGCCTGACACACACTAGCAGGCAAGCAACTGAAATTACACTAAAGTGTAAAAATTAAATGCCTTTTTTTGATGCAAAGTCATGTGCCACATGGTATGACAGGGGTGGGCACTGGCAGTGGGCACACTACAGTCAGTGGAAGTCTGCCTGACACACACTAGCAGGCAAGCAACTGAAATTACACTAAAGTGTAAAAATTAAATGCCTTTTTTTGCTGCAAAGTCCTGTGCCGCACGTATGACAGGGGTGGGCACTGGCAGTGGGCCCACTACAGTCAGTGGAAGTCAGCCTGACACACACTAGCAGGCAAGCAACTGAAATTACACTAAAGTGTAAAAATGAAATGCCTTTTTTTGATGCAAAGTCCTGTGCCACACGGTATGACAGGGGTGGGCACTGGCAGTGGGCACACTACAGTCAGTAAAAGTCAGCCTGACACACACTAGCAGGCAAGCAACTGAAATTACACTAAAGTGTAAAAATTAAATGCCTTTTTTTGATGCAAAGTCCTGTGCCACACGGTATGACAGGGGTGGGAACTGGCAGTGGGCACACTACAGTCAGTGGAAGTCTGCCTGACACACACTAGCAGGCAAGCAACTGAAATTACACTAAAGTGTAAAAATTAAATGGCTTTTTTTGATGCAAAGTCCTGTGCCACATGGTATGACAGGGGTGGGCACTGGCAGTTGGCACACTACAGTCAGTGGAAGTCGGCCTGACACACACTAGCAGGCAAGCAACTGAAATGACACTAAAGTGTAAAAATTAAATGCCTTTTTTTGATGCAAAGTCCTGTGCCACACGGTATGACAGGGGGGGCACTGGCAGTGGGCCCACTACAGTCAGTGGAAGTCGGCCTGACACACACTAGCAGGCAAGCAACTGAAATTACACTAAAGTGTAAAAATTAAATGGCTTTTTTTGATGCAAAGTCCTGTGCCACACGGTATGACAGGGAGGGGCACTGGCAGTGGGCCCACTACAGTCAGTGGAAGTCGGCCTGACACACACTAGCAGGCAAGCAACTGAAATTACACTAAAGTGTAAAAATTAAATGCCTTTTTTTGATGCAAAGTCCTGTGCCAGCCGGTATGAATGGTGGGCACTGGCAGTGGGCACACTACAGTCAGTGAAAGTCAGCCTGACACACACTGGCAGGCAACTAACCTTAGATTAAAGTGTAAAAATGAAATGCCTTTTTTTGATGCAAAGTCCTGTGCCACACGGTATGACAGGGGTGGGCACTGGCAGTGGGCACACTACAGTCAGTAAAAGTCGGCCTGACACACACTAGCAGGCAAGCAACTGAAATTACACTAAAGTGTAAAAATTAAATGCCTTTTTTTGATGCAAAGTCCTGTGCCACACGGTATGACAGGGGTGGGAACTGGCAGTGGGTACACTACAGTCAGTGGAAGTCTGCCTGACACACACTAGCAGGCAAGCAACTGAAATTACACTAAAGTGTAAAAATTAAATGCCTTTTTTTGATGCAAAGTCCTGTGCCACATGGTATGACAGGGGTGGGCACTGGCAGTTGGCACACTACAGTCAGTGGAAGTCTGCCTGACACACACTAGCAGGCAAGCAACTGAAATTACACTAAAGTGTAAAAATTAAATGCCTTTTTTTGCTGCAAAGTCCTGTGCCGCACGGTATGACAGGGGTGGGCACTGGCAGTGGGCCCACTACAGTCAGTGGAAGTCAGCCTGACACACACTAGCAGGCAAGCAACTGAAATTACACTAAAGTGTAAAAATGAAATGCCTTTTTTTGATGCAAAGTCCTGTGCCACACGGTATGACAGGGGTGGGCACTGGCAGTGGGCCCACTACAGTCAGTGTAAGTCGGCCTGACACACACTAGCAGGCAAGCAACTGAAATTACACTAAAGTGTAAAAATTAAATGCCTTTTTTTGATGCAAAGTCCTGTGCCACACGGTATGAAGGGGTGGGAACTGGCAGTGGGCACACTACAGTCAGTGGAAGTCGGCCTGACACACACTAGCAGGCAAGCAACTGAAATTACACTAAAGTGTAAAAATTAAATGCCTTTTTTTGATGCAAAGTCCTGTGCCACACGGTATGACAGGGGGGGGGCACTGGCAGTGGGCCCACTACAGTCAGTGGAAGTCGGCCTGACACACACTAGCAGGCAAGCAACTGAAATTACACTAAAGTGTAAAAATTAAATGGCTTTTTTTGATGCAAAGTCCTGTGCCACACGGTATGACAGGGGTGGGCACTGGCAGTGGGCCCACTACAGTCAGTGTAAGTCGGCCTGACACACACTAGCAGGCAAGCAACTGAAATTACACTAAAGTGTAAAAATGAAATGCCTATTTTTGATGCAAAGTCCTGTGCCACACGGTATGATAGGGGTGGGCACTGGCAGTGGGCACACTACAGTCAGTGAAAGTCGGCCTGACACACACTAGCAGGCAAGCAACTGAAATTACACTAAAGTGTTAAAAATTAAATGCCTTTTTTTGATGCAAAGTCTTGTGCCACACAGGATGACAGGGGTGGGCGCTGGCAGTGGGCCCACTACAGTCTGTGGGTGTGCAGCTCCTCACACACAGGCAGGCCAGGCTAACGCTTTCCCTATATTAATTCAGCAGCAGCAGCACTCTCCCTGCTCTAACTAACACTGCAGCTTCAGAATGAATCTAAGATAGATGCTGTCCTTGCTTTTTGATAGGAGGTGGGAGGGTCTGGGAAGGAGGGTATACTGATTGGCTGGAATGTGTCTGATCACTGTGAGGTACAGGGTCAAAGTTTGCTCAATGATGATGTATAGGGGGCCGACCGAACATCGCATATGTTCGCCCGCCGCGGTGAACGCGAACAAGTGATGTTCGCAGGGAACTGTTTGCCGATGAATAGTTTGGGAAATCTCTATTTCCAAGTAGTGGACACTGCACTTTTGCTTGTGCCGAGCCAAGGTGAATAGTCCCAAGCCATCATTTATTTGCCAAAAAGGCAGTACCAGCCCTGCACACATATCTAGAAAGAAGGTGTGCCAGTCCTTGAGTCTGTTGGTGTCTGCCAAAGTACAGGCAGCGCTGACATGTGGAGCTGTAACTACGGTCAAGGACAATATATGTCCTTCATTGACACTGGGTAAATGATGTGGTTCTTGCCCAGCCACACCAGAAACTTGATGAGTTGACGCCGCTTCCACCTCCACTTTCTAACGCCGTTGGTCCTGCGACAATGTCTGCCTCTGCCTCCTCATCCTCCACCATGTCCTCAGCCTCCACTGCAGGGACAATGCACAGTGCCCCATGAGCATACCACATGTGCAGGGCACAGAGGTGTCATACTGTTCTGCACCTAGTTTGCCTGGGCGAACGGAGCCACAAAGGAAAGGAACTGCTTTGAGTCTTTAATCAAGAAATCAAATCCTGGCTTTCTCCTCGACAACTCAAAATTGGATCCATGGTGACCGACAACGGGAAGAACATGGTGTCAGGGTCGCGTCAAGGAGGGCTGAGTATTTTAGCCTTGCATGGTGCACGTTTTTAATCTGGTTGTAAAGTCATTCCTGAAGTCTTCACCCCATCTGCAAGACATCTTAAAAATGGCCAGGAAACTTTGCATGTACTTCAGCCGCTCGTACACCGCAAAGCCCACACTCCGGCGTCCCCAACATAGGCTGATATGCGACATTTCCACCAGTTTTAATTCCACCCTCTGTATGTTGGACCAATTATATAAACAGAGAAAGGCCATAAACAATTTCTTGATGATACAGGCGGACAGAGGTACTCCTCTGTGTAA
The DNA here is from genome assembly GCA_033119425.1 of Bufotes viridis. Lineage (NCBI taxonomy): Eukaryota > Metazoa > Chordata > Amphibia > Anura > Bufonidae > Bufotes > Bufotes viridis. Next base: position 250,170,611 of record CM065592.1, on the reverse strand, counting down.
CTTCGATGTTAGCCAGTGGCAGCTCATGCGTGACACCTGCCGTTTGCTCTGGTCCTTTGAGAAGGCCACTTAATTTGTCAGTCACCAGGACTACGGGATGTTCAATGCCCTTCCACTGATTTATGTCCTGGAACAGATGCTGCTAAATCTGCCTGGCCAGGGGACAGGAGACATGGCGACTATATCTCATGGCCACATGAGCCCTGTGGGGGGCTGAACTAGAGGAGGAGGAGGAGGAGGACATTCGAACACAAGCAATGTGTAGAAAAATGGGTGTTTTTTTTACACAGGTGACAGGAGAGGAGGAGAAGGAGGAGCAGGAACAGCCAGAGGAGCTACAGGGCGATGAGGAAGATGAGTCAGAGGGCCCAGACACACCATGGCAGTATGCAGTGGAGATGGAAGCAAGGAGTCCCTTCCATTCACATGCTCAAATGGCCCAAGGCATGCTGATTTGCTTGCGTAGTGACAACTTAATTGTCGCCATTCGGCAGAGCGATGACTACTGACTCTCCACCATGTTAGACCGTCACTACCGATCCAAAATGGGGGGCCTTTATTACACCGTCTGAGAGGAAGGACAAACGAAACTACTATTAAAACATCCTATGTAGTCAGTTGGCCACTGCATATGTGTGCCATCACCTATCCTCACGTAGGTCTGCGCTTACGTTCCACTGTCATAGCTGCTGGGGGGGGGGGGCGGGGCAGGAGCAGTACCAGCTCCATCAGCACCAACTTATGTCTAGAGTTGCTGTTGAGCAGTTTTCTTCACCCACCTACTGAATAAACTACATACCAGTAGCAGCAGGTAGACATGGAGCAGAACCTAAACCAGCAGGTTGAGGCATACTTGGAGTGCACCCTGCCACCCCACATCGAAGATCCCCTGGACTACTGGGCAGCCAAACTCGATTTGTGGCCACAACTGGCTGAATTTGCCCTGGACAAGCTTTCATGCCCAGCCAGCAGTGTGGCATCAGAGCGGGTTTTTAGTGCGGCGGGGGCCATAGTTACCCCAAGGAGAACTAGCCTGTCCACCCAAAATGTAGAGAAACTGACCTTTGTAAAAAAGAAAGAGGCATTGATCAGCCAGGGCTTTCAAACACTAATGCCTGATACATCAGACTAGATCATTCATGGTGCCAGACCAACACTTTGACAAAAGAGACCTGTTTCTTCTGGCTACTTGCTTCTATTCTATTATAGCTAGTATTCTGATTTTGCCACCCACCTGATGCCACACCTGCTGCCAGATGCTTTTACTGTCAGCCACCATCTTCAGCTGGCCATGGTATTGCCCCAAACCTACCCACTCTGTCACTGGGCCACTCTGTGGTCTCCTCATGCTGCTGCCACATCAGCACTATGTCTCTGGGCCACTCTGTGGTCTCCTCATGCTGCTGCCACATAACCAAAATGTCACTGGGCCACTATGTGGTCTCCTCATGCTGCTGCCACCTCCCCACTATGTCACTGGGCCACTTTGAGGTCTCCTCATACTTCTGCCACCTCACCACTATGTCACTGGACCACTCTGTCGTCTCCTCATGCTGCTGTCACTACACCACTCTGTAGTCTCTTCATGCTGCTGCCACCTATTCACTATGTCACTGGGCCACTTTGTGGTCTTCTCATGCTGCTGCCACTTCACCACTCTGTGGTCTCCTCATGCTGCTGCCACTTCACCACTCTGTGGTCTCCTAATGCTGCTGCCACCTCAATACTGTGTCTCTGGGCCACTCTGTGGTCTCCTCATGCTGCTGACACATCACAAACTCTATGGTTGTATGCATCTACCAATTCATCACTCTGTGGTCTCCTCATGCTGCTTCCAAATCACCACTATGCAATTTCCTCATAATGCTGCCACATCTCCACTATGTCACTGGGCCACTCTGTGGTCTCCTCATGCTTCTGCCACTTCATCACTCTGTGGTCTCCTCATGCTGCTGCCACCTCACCACTATGTCAATAGGCCACTCTGTGGACTTCTCATGCTGTTTCCACCCTCCCCACTTCATGACTGGGCCACTATTTTGCCATTTTGGCCTGGTTGACATCATTATTTATTTGACCCTTCTTCTGATCTGTCAGAAGGAACGAAAAATTAGATGCACAATGTATCTTGTCTATGTAGTAGCTGTAAGGCCTGTATTGTCCCATCAGAATTGGCTTATGATTTGATAGCCAAAAGCAGGAGTGGGTACAAAACACAGAAGACATGCAAATATTCTATTCACGTGTCATCTCTGTTTTGGATTCACTCCTGTTTTTTTGGGCTTTAGCAATACTGATGGATTACTGACAAAATGCAAAAGAAAATCCCAGTAGTCGTGTCTAGTATAGTCGTGATGTTTTATTACATCAAATCAATGTGTCCTACAGCCAGGACACGTTTCAGCAAGCATGCCTTTGTCAACAGGTGAAAGTATACTCAAAGGAACTGGTATATAAGGAGATAATACCGCCTATCATGATGTCATACGTCCAAAAAGGGGGCGGACCAACATGAATACAAATATAAACAGAGTATAAAAAGCAAACAGAGAGAGTATCTCAATTGCACATAACAAATACCATATTATCAGGTGTGGGATCCCTCAATGGATAATAGATGTCTGAAAATAATAATAATAATAAAATCATAAATTATATGAATAAATCACAAATTGTGGCCCCGCCCTATGCAAAGAATTGTTTCTGACCCTGAAACACAGTTCACTAGGATAACTGAGATGAGCAGCAGGTTTGAGGAAAGGGGATACCCTCAGTCTATTTTGAGGAAAACCAGAATTGAACTTGATAATCCTAGTAATATTGGGGTAACAAAACCATCTAGAGTAGCAATGGTGCACAAGTTTCATCCCTATAATCAGAGGCTTGACAATATTATACGTAGACACTAGCATTTGTTGGGGAAGGCATACCCTATGATTGAAGAATTTAAGAATCCACTCTTGATATGTAACAAAAGAAACCCTAATTATAAGGATAGACTTGTGCATTCTGTCATTGGGAGTACAAAGGTCACATTAAAACAAATGGTGCTAGCAACCCAAAGTAAGGGCACTTTCCCATGTTTGCACTGCTTCCGGTGCTCCCATATTATTAAGGGTTCTACTTTCCATCATTCACATAATGGGCGGCCATTTCCTATTGAGGGTTTTTTCACTTGTGAATCCACTAATGTGATCTATTTGATAAAATGCCATTGTGGTTTGCTAAACATTGGAGAGACGACACAAACAATTAGAGGTCGCATTGGGAAGCACAAGTCTACAATTAGAACTAAAAATCTAATGTTACCTATCCCGTTCCATTTTGATCAGTGCAAACATACTATAGCCCAGCTTAGGTTCCAGGTATTGGGACAAGCTAAAAGACCGAGGAGAGGTCGAGATTTAAAGAAACTGCTACTATGCAGAGAGGCCTATTAGATTCATATGTTGGATACTCTGCATCCGCGGGGCCTCAACAGGGATTATGAGATCATGCGTATTTGATTTGTGATTTATTCATATAATTTATGATTTTATTATTATTATTTTTTTCAGACATCTATTATTCATTGAGGGATCCCACAACTGATAATATGGTATTTGTTATGTGCAATTGAGATACTCTCTCTGTTTGCTTCTTATACTCTGTTTAATTTTGTATTCATGTTGGTCCGCCCCCTTTTTGGACGTTTGACGTCATGATAGGCGGTATTATCTCCTTATATATACAAGTTCCTTTGAGTATACTTTCACCTGTTGACAAAGGCATGCTTGCCGAAACGCGTCCTGGCTGTAGGACACATTGAATTGATTTAATAAAACATCATGACTATACTAGACACGACTGCTGGGATTTCTTTTGGGTTTCAAGTGAAGATTGCTTCTATCCAGTGCAGCGTGCACTGAGTGAGTGCCGGCTGTTTCCTTAATTACACTGCTATAATGCTGACCGAGTGTTGGTTGTTGTTCTGATGAATCAGAGGAAGGGCAAAAAGATCAGTGATGTCAACACAAACTTACTGCTGACACTCTCTCCACTCTGTGGGGGTCTATACTTGTATCAGCATTTAATAGAACAGGTTCTGTAGACATCTATGTGGAATCAGCTGACAACGGTGTAAAAGGAGTGCACTTCTTCATGATGCTAACATTGACCTGTAAGGCTGAGTTCATATTTGAGTTATTTGGTCAGTTTTGACACTGCCCAAATAAGTGAAGTGTTTAGTGATTCTAAGAGCCATATCTGTCATGTCACAGAGCCATATCTGCAAGGCACAGTGTTCTACACCACTATACAGGCTCTTTGCAGCCAGAAAAAAGCCGTTTTTAAACGCGATTTACCACAAATAAATTTGGATCGAAACAAAAATTTTCTGAAAATTCGGCTAACCCACCAAATCGAATTTTATAGAAATTCGCTCACCTCTAATTACAATGAAAATAACACTGAATCGCACCAATGACAGTGGGTGATGGTCACACCTTCTTCCTCTCCCTTCGTGCCCAATGATCTCTTAACAGGTCACACAACATGCCTTTCATAAAAGTCCATAGGATTTCTATAGCTTAGAGTGAATAGTGCTCACTAGAACCAAAACTGATACAGTATATGATATATTTCCATGGCACATTCTTCATGTCCTATTTAATGTTGAGTAAACACACACATCAGAGTAAAAATAGACAAGATTGGCTACTGTAATTTGTAAGCATATTTTTATTATTATCCTTGCGGACCGAACTCACATAAAAAGCTAAACTGACTACAAGAATAACATGCAAGCTTAATGTAGACTTTATGAATGGTCCTGGTTTTAAGCTTTCGTTTGTACCACTCAGCTGCAGCTTTGAGTTTTGAGTGTATAGAAAGTTAGATAAACCTGCATGAAATTCACATACATATTCATTAAAGCTGCATGTGTAAAGTACTTCATAATGCATGTTATGGCATTTTCTATTCAGGTAAAGCATATCACAAGCAAATTCGAATTTCTGATTATTTTACATCGTAGCTATGCAGCACTCTACTCTGTGAATCTGTCTTCTCCATTGCTCTTAGTTCAACTGTAACATTGAAAGATTCCACTTCAAACTACTAAATCATACATAAATATACACAGCCATCTATCATGAGCAAATGCTCCATTTCTCTATGAGTGCTCACCTCCTCATATATTCGTCAATTAATTGAAAATTGCAAGTTTTCAGTGAGAAGAGTGGCATCAAGAGCAGAGTGATATAGTAGCTCTGGGTAATAACTTAGCAGTGACAAAGCTGATTAGAGAGTAGTCTCTGGAGGACATCCAAATCTTTCTTAGAGAACTAATTGCCTTTAAAAAAAAAAAGCAACAGAAAGGGTAAAATGGCATCTACAACATGTAGCAAGTTGTCAAACATTCAGTCTGCATGGCTGAACTTCATACTACCAGCCAAGAACAAAATGCATTTATTGGGATTTGCTTAATAGTCCATGTATTTCCAAGTACTTGAAGACAGATTTATAGACGGTGTTGCTATCACTGAGGCAATTAAATGAATATCCAAAGGCATTGCTAGGGCACAAAGCCATTAGATTTATTCTGCTGTATGTTCAGATTATTATTGAGCATTTTGAGAAGCTGAAACTATTTTCTGAATTTCTATGGATTTATTTTTATCCCTGTTCTGGCTGAAAACATGAACTTTTGCCTTTCATTCTACTGTTCGTGCTTTTTATATAGTTTCATGTTCTTGTTAACCTTAGTTTTTTTTATTTGTAACAAAATACTATAACTTTTTTGGTTGGTCTAAAATCTACCCTTGGCATAAAAGAAGTCCTTAGAAGTTTGACACAACTCTGATATCAACAGGTTCAGCTCTTTTCCCATTAACCTTTCCCTGTCAGCTTTTAATTCTACTGCTGCTTCAAGCTCGTCAGAAAAAAAGGACAATTATGCTATTTCAATGATCTCATCCTAAATATTAGGGTTTTCTGTATATATACTGAGAAATTAGAGCATGACCTGCTATGTAATTTCCCTACCAATGTTTTCACAAGTGACCCATTGTCAGTGTAAGCTATTAGCTTCCTGACCACAGTCAAGCGCTCTACCTCTCACATCTGAACTTGTGCAATGATTCCTACTTGATCTGCCCTCACTCTTTAGTCTGGCACATTCTTTTCATTTATCTGTCAAAATCCAAGAAACCCTTGTCTTTACTATGGACAAATGATAGATTTGAGTAATAATTAAGGGCATTGTGAGTCAGCTAAATGTACTGCTAACAAGACATAATTATTTGTGTTACACTGAAGAGTATAATCTGCTTTCCTGTCTGTTGCCTCTATTATCTAGATGATTTCTATAATTGGATTTTCTTTACTTTTATCCAAGCCACAGCAAACAGTTTCAAAGCATTTGTCTTAATATACAAATCCCTGGAGCATATTTCTCAATAATGCCAGTACTTATTTATGAAATCTCTATATGAAGGAAGCTGTAGGAAGGCCTCTGAATTCCTTGTAGCCTTATACCACACCATTATAATATGACAATAGCTACAGTATGTAGCATAGCGTCCCCTTTAAACATTCAGCAAGTTATTTTTTATCAGATTCCTTATGCACCCAAAAGAGAAAAAAAAATTGTTTCTTTATCACATTGGAGATATTCGGCAGTATATTATAGTATCAAGGAAACCTATTGGTGCTGTATTACAGTTCAATACAACTTGAAATTTTACAGAGCATGACTCTGGCAATAATATAGCATAATTTGGGGTAATTGGGTCTTGGCTGGTTGTATGACAGCAGTTAGCACGGGAAACCATTTTTGGGCTGTGTTATTTTTGTATATTTTTTATTTAATTTAAGTCCAGTCTATTTTTCCAAAATAACTGGAATCTATCAGTTGCAGTGCCAATTATTACTTTCAGCGCGAATATCCCCCCTGATTAGACTTAGGAGAGCTCGATTTACATCTAAGGTAGAGATATAATGTAGGTAGAGATGGCCCGAACTATCCGCCGGCGAACAGTTCCCGGCGAACATAGCTTGTTCGCGTTCGCCGCAACGGGCGAACACATGCGATGTTCGGTCCGCCCCCTATACATCATCATTGAGCAAACTTTGACCCTGTACCTCACAGTCAGCAGACACATTCCAGCCAATCAGCAGCATACCCTCCCTCCCAGACCCTCCCATCTCCTGAACAGCATCCATTTTAGATTCATTCGGAATTTGCAGTCTTACTGAGAGGAGGGAGAGTGTAGTTGCTGCTGATTTAATAGGGAAATCGATAGCTAGGCTAGTGAATTCAGTGTCCACTCCAGTCCTGAAAGACTCATCTGATCTCTGCTGTAATGACAGCGTCCTGACAACACCCCAAAAAGCTCTTTTTAGGGCTACAACATTAGTCTGCTTTTTTTTTTCCTTTATATACATATTGCAGTTGCCTGGCCTGCCTGTGTGTGAGGAGCTGCAGGCCCACAGACTGTAGTGTGCCCACTGCCAGTGCCCACCCCTGTCATCCCATGTGGCACAGGACTTTGCATAAAAAAAGGCATTTAATTTTTACACTTTAATCTAAGGTTAGTTGCCTGCCAGTGTGTGTCAGGCTGACTTTCACTGACTGTAGTGTGCCCACTGCCAGTGCCCACCATTCATACCGGCTGGCACAGGACTTTGCATAAAAAAAAGGCATTTAATTTTTACACTTTAGTGTAATTTCAGTTGCTTGCCTGCTAGTGTGTGTCAGGCTGACTTCCACTGACTGTAGTGTGCCCACTGCCAGTGCCCACCACTCATACCGGCTGGCACAGGACTTTGCATAAAAGAAGGCATTTAATTTTTACACTTTAGTGTAATTTCAGTTGCTTGCCTGCTGCTAGTGTGTGTCAGGCCGACTTCCACTGACTGTAGTGTGCCCACTGCCAGTGCCCACCCCTGTCATCCCGAGTGGCACAGGACTTTGCACCAAAAAAAGGCATTTCATTTTTACACTTTAGTGTAATTTCAGTTGCTTGCCTGCTGCCAGTGTGTGTCAGGCCGACTTCAACTGACTGTAGTGTGCCCACTGCCAGTGCCCACTCCTGTCATCCCGTGTGGCACAGGACTTTGCATCAAAAAAAAGAATTTCATTTTTACACTTTAGTGTAATTTCAGTTGCTTGCCTGCTGCCAGTGTGTGTCAGGCCCACTTCCACTGACTGTAGTGTGCCCACTGCCAGTGCCAACCACTGATACCGGGTGACACAGTAGCTTGCCGATAAATAAGGCATTTAATTTTTAGACAGTAGTCGAAATTCAGTTGCTTTCCTGTTGCCAGTGTGTGTCAGGCCCACTTCCACTGACTGTAGTGTGCCCACTGCCAGTGCCAACCACTGATACCGGGTGGCACAGTAGCTTGCCGATAAATAAGGCATTTCATTTTTAGACAGTAGTCTAAATTCAGTTGCTTGCCTGCTGCCAGTGTGTGTCAGGCCCACTTCCACTGACTGTAGTGTGCCCACTGCCAGTGCCAACCACTGATACCGGGTGGCACAGTAGCTTGCCGATAAATAAGGCATTTAATTTTTAGACAGTAGTCTAAATTCAGTTGCTTGCCTGCTGCCAGTGTGTGTCAGGCCCACTTCCACTGACTGTAGTGTGCCCACTGCCAGTGCCCACCACTGATACCGGGTGGCACAGTACCTAGCATGCGTAGTACCACTTATCTAAATAAAAAAATGACAGGCAGAGGCAGGCCACCCCGCAGGGGCCGTCGTGGCCGTGGTGCTGTGATTTCCACTGTCCCTGGAATAATGCCTAGTGTTCAGAGGCCACGTACCCTGAACCCGAAAAATTCTGAGGACATAGTTGACTGGCTTAGACAGGACACCCAATCTTCAACAGCTTCTGCTAAGAACCGTGACGCACCATCTTCCTCCAGCTCAGCTTCGGTCACCTGCTCTCAAGTTACCACGCACCCGCCCGCCGCCACCACCACCACTACCACCACAGCCACCACAGCCGCTTCACTTGATCCGTCAGAGGAGTTATTTACACATCAGTTGGATGCAATTAGTGATGCGCAACCATTATTGCCAGATGATGTAGATTACAGGGATATGTCTCAGTCAGGCAGGATAACACACATGGACGTACAGTGTGATGATGATGATGATGTTGTACCCGCTGCTGCTTCCTTTGCTGAGGTGTCAGATACAAGTGAAGCGGTTGATGATGACGATGTGTCCACGGATGCCACGTGGGTGCCTGCTCGAAGAGAAGAAGAGGGGGAAAGTTCAGATGGGGAAACAGAGAGAATGAGCAATCGAGTTGGAAGTAGGGGGACGTCGTCGCAAGGAGTTAGTGGCACAGTCATACAGCATGTATCGGCACCTGGGGTCAGCCAGACAGCACGCCAGTCAACGCATGCTGTTGCCACCACCAGAATGCCGTCATTGCAAAGCTCAGCAGTGTGGCTTTTTTTGTGTGTCTGCCTCTGATAACAGCAATGCCATTTGCAACCTGTGCCAAAAGAAACTGAGTCGTGGGAAGTCCAACACCCACCTTGGTACAACTGCTTTGCGAAGGCACATGATCTCACATCACAAACGCCTATGGGATCAACACATGAGTACAAGCAGCACACAAACTCAAAGCCACCATGCTCCTCCTGGTCCAGCATCTTCAGCCACGTCAACCACTGCTGTCCTCCCTGCCCCATCTCAACCAACCGCCACTCCTCCTCTCACCTTCAGCAGTTCCTGCTCATCTGCCCACAGTCAGGTGTCTGTTAAGGACATGTTTGAGCGTAAAAAGCCAATGTCACAGAATCACCCCCTTGCCCGGCGACTGACAGCTGACTTGACGGAACTCTTAGCCCGCCAGCTTTTACCATACCAGCTGGTGGAGTCTGAGGCCTTCAAAAAATTTGTCGCTATTGGGACACCACAGTGGAAGGTACCCGGACTAATTTTTTTTTCAAAAAAGGCAATCCCAAACCTCTACCATGTCATTGAAAAGGAAGTCATTGCATCTCTGGCATACAGTGTTTTGGCAAGGGTCCATCTGACCACTGATACCTGGTCTGCAAAGCACGGTCAGGGCAGGTATATCACGTACACTGCGCATTGGTTCAACCTGCTGACGGCATGGCTCCGCAGCGGAGTTGGTGACACCGCCACGACTTGCAGGCAGACCTACTGCCACCTCCTCTACTCCATCCTCTTCGATATCCTCCTCGGCTGAGTCCTCTTCTTCTGCGGTGTCTGGCTGCACATCCACTGAATCCCCCCAGCTCCCCAGGGGCTATTCCACATCCCGGATACAACCCACGCTGTCTTGGGGTTGACTTGCCTGAAAGCAGAGAGCCACACAGGACCAGCACTCCTGTCCGCCCTGAACGCACAGGTGGATCAGTGGCCGACCCCGCACCAACTGGAGATCGGCAAAGTGGTGTGTGACAATGGAACAAATTTGTTGTCGGCATTGAATTTGGGCAAGTTGTCACATGTGCCGTGCATGGCACATGTGTTAAATCTCATCGTACAACGCTTTGTGTCTAAGTACCCATGCTTACAGGACGTCCTCAAGCAGGCCAGGAAGGTGTGTGTGGCCATTTCAGGCATTCCTACACGGCCATGGCGCACTTTTCCGATATTCAGCGCCGAAACAACATGCCAGTGAGGCGCTTGATTTGCGACAGCCCAACACGTTGGAATTCAACACTCCTAATGTTCGACCGCCTGCTCCAACAAGAAAAAGCCGTCAACGAGTATTTGTATGACCGGGGTGCTAGGACAGCCTCTGCGGAGCTGGGAATTTTTTTGCCACGTTACTGGATGCTCATGCGCAATGCCTGTAGGCTCATGCGTCCTTTTGAGGAGGTGACAAACCTAGTCAGTCGCACCGAAGGCACCATCAGCGACCTCATCCCATTTGTTTTCTTCCTGGAGCGTACCCTGCGAAGAGTGCTGGATCAGGCTGTAGATGAGCGTGAAGAGGAAGAGGAAGAGTTGTGGTCACCATCACCACCAGAAACAGCCTTGTCATTATTGCTTGCCGGACCTGCGGCAATGCTGGAAGAGGAGTATGAGGAAGAGGAGTCAGAGGAGGAATGTGGCGGCTTTGAGAAGGAGGAAGACCAACCACAGCAGGCACCCCAAGGTGCTCGTTGTTGTCACCTATCTGGTACCCATGGTGTTGTACGTGGCTGGGGGGAAGAACAGACCGTCAATGACATCAATGAGGACGAGGAACGGGAAATGAGTAGCTCTGCATCCAACCTTGTTCAAATGGGGTCTTTCATGCTGTCATGTCTGTTGAGGGACCCTCGAATAAAAAGGATGAAGGAGAACGACCTGTACTGGGTGGCCACGCTACTAGACCCCCGGTATAAGCAGAAAGTGGCAGAAATGTTACCAAATTACCGAAAGTCGGAAAGGATGCAGCAGTTCAAAACCAAACTAAAAAATATGCTTTACACAGCTTATAAGGGGGATGTCAAAGCACAACGGGAATCTAACAGGGGAAGAGGTGAGTGTAATCCTCCTCCTACCACGCCGGCAAGGACTGGACGATTTACAGATGTGTTGTTGATGGAGGACATGCGGAGCTTTTTCAGTCCTACTCATCGCCACAGCCCTTCGGGATCCAGCCTTAGAGAACGACTCGACCGACAGGTAGCAGACTACCTCGCCTTAACAGCAGATATCGACACTCTGAGGAGCAATGAACCCCTTCACTACTGGGTGTGCAGGCTTGACCTGTGGCCTGAGCTATCCCAGTTTGTGATAGAACTTCTGGCCTGCCCCGCTTCAAGTGTCCTGTCAGAAAGGACCTTCAGTGCAGCAGGAGGCATTGTCACTGACAAGAGAAGTCGCCTCGGTCAAAAAAGTGTTGATTACCTCACCTTCATAAAGATGAATGAGGCATGGATCCCGAAGGGGCTGACAGTGGGGGATACGTTTGACTAACAAAAGTCCTGATTAAATGCCTTGGCTTTAAAATGGTCCCCACGCTGCTGTATTTAATGTCTGCATACCGGATGACTTTCGTGAATTCTTCACTAGTGATGAGCGGCAGGTGCCATATTCGATTTCGACGAAATTCGCGAATATTCGAATGAATATTCGTTTCGTATTCGTCGAAATCGAATATTCGTCATTTTTTCTAGTTATCGCGATTAAAATGCGATTTAAATAATCGCATATTGCGATTTGTACTTAAGGCTACTTTCCTATTGGTTTCATATCTAGAATTAGCGAGGATGACGAATATGACGAATGTATTCGTCATATTCCTCAAAACGAAGATAACGAAGTATTCTACATCTTCGTTTTAGCAACCTATTCGTCAACCTCGCTAATTCTAGCAATCAAATAGGAAGGTTGACTATAGAGACAGCTGTGTTAAATTAGCTATGCGATTTTTTTTTAATACAATAATTATATTACTTGATATGATAATATTATTATAAGTATTCTATTTATTAAAAAAAAAAAAAATCGCATAGCGAATTTAACACAGCTGTCTGGTAAGTCAACCTTCCTATTTGATTGCTAGAATTAGCGAATAGCGAAGTTGGCGATGACGAGACGAATAGGTAGCTAAAGCGAAGATGTAGAATACTTCGTTATCTTCGTTTTGAGGAATATGGCGAATACATTCGTCATATTCGCTATTCGCTAATTCTACCAAGCCAACCATAACTTCTGTGCTCATGGAGCGTCCCCATCACCATGGGAGCGTCTCCATATACTAAAATGTACTGTCGGTTTGAGGAATTACGTTGAAATCGCAATGCGATTAATTCAAGTTATATTAATCGCATTGCGATTTCAACTTAGAGCTGGGTTTATAATGGGTCAGCTTGCTAGAATTAGCGAAGTTAACGAATATGGAATATAGCAGCAGTGCTAAGTTGAAATCGCAATGCGATTAATTTAACTTAAAGTATTAGCATTGCGATTTCAACTTAGCACTGCTAGTGCATAGCTATATATTCCATATTAGTTAATTCTAGCCTATGTAAGATAGCAGTGCTAAGTTGTAATCGCAATGCGATTAATATAACTTGAATTAATCGCATTGCGATTTCAACGTAATTCCTCAAATCCGACAGTACATTTTAGTATATAGAGATTTTCCCATGGAAGGGGCGGCTCCATGAGCACGGAAGTCGGCAGAAGCGGCAACGGGCACTGACTGGAGCAGCCAGGAAGCCAGGAATCCTCATGACAGGTAAGAACTACTTTTGGGAAGTGGGAAAGAAAAAAATATAACTAAAAAAAAAAAAAAAAAACGAATATTCGAAATAGCGAATTTATAGCGCTATATTCGAAATATTCGCGAATTAGCGAAGTGCCGATATTCGCTAAAAAAATTCGCTTTTCGAATATTCGCGCTCAACACTATTCTTCACCACCAACTAGGGTTCAAGCCGCAATGATTTAGTCACGGCTGCAACAATGCCATTATTTTTCAGGCATGTGTACATGCCTAATTTTTCTGTCCTATGGTCAAACCAAAAAAAAAAGGCACATACAAGTGTCAATTCTCCTTTGTGATCGTTACCGTATTTTTCGCCCTATAAGACGCACCGGCCTATAAGACGCACCTGGGTTTTTGAGGAGAAAAATAAGAAAAAAAATATTTTTAACCAAAAGGTGTGCTTTTGAAGTAATGGTGGTCTGTGCATGACAGTATTATGGGGGATCTGTGGATGGCACTGTTATGTGGGGAGATGTGGATGGCACTGTGATGGGGATCTGTGGATAGCACTGTGATGGGGGATCTGTGGATAGCACTGTGATGAGGGATCTGTGGATAGCACTGTGATGGGGGATCTGTGGATAGCACTGTGATGGGGGATCTGTGGATAGCACTGTGATGGGGGCATTTATGAATGACACTGTAATGGATTGGATCTGTGGATGACACATATATAGCATCTTATGCTATATGTGTCATCCACAGATCACCTACAGTGTCATCCACAGATGCCCCCTTTCTCACTTATCTGGCCCATGGCTGCTTAGGGGCGGAGCCTGGCAGCACATGGCGGGCGGCCCGCCGCTAACAGCGTGACTGCTTGTATAACATTTAAAATCTTTAATTATGTCCCCTTATTTCCTAAAAGCCTAGGACAGTAGCGCTCTGCTAACCTGCTATAACGATCCTCTAGCAGGCAGAGCGGTGCGGCGGCAGAGCTGGTGTGTAACGTCCTCACTGGCGTCATCTGCCTGCTCCTTTCACTTTATGAATGAAGCAGGAGGAGCAGGCAGATGGCGTCAGTGAGGGCGTTACACACCAGCCTGCCGCCGCACCGCTCTGCCTGCTAGACGACTGGATTAGCAGAGCGCTATCTAGAGCTTGGAAATAAGGGACATAATAAAGATTTTAAATGTTGCCTGGCAGATCACGCTGTGAGCGGCGAGCCGCCGCCGCGTCTTGCCAGGCTCCGCCCTCCCTTCCATGCTGATACATCGCAGGCTGTGCGATGTATCGGCTTCAGCTATAGGAAAATGGTAGTATTCGCCATATAAGACGCACTGCCATTTTCCCCCCACTTTTGGGGGAAAAAAAGTGCGTCTTATATGGCGAAAAATACGGTACCTTGTTGTGGTGAAGGGGCTTGCGTATCACAATGAAGCAATCATCACCTCTATGAGTGTGTTGGCAGTGTTGCCACACCCCAGATGATAAGGCCGTTGCTTCATTATGGTCAGACCAAAAGCGATCGGACGGCTGGATAATATTTCATAGAAAAACATTAATTTACCTTTTTATTTTTTTTTTATGTTGTATGGGTTTTTAATACATAAAATTAAAAATCATAATAAAGTCTCTTAATAGTTTATTGGGAATAATGCAGACAATTAAAAAAATCCCCATCAATTCCAATACAAAGCAAGTACAGAGCTCAGAACTAAGTTATTTCATGATGTCGTAATGGTTCGTTAATTCAACAATGTTTAATAAATTTTGACACACGTTCCCGTATAGGGTCCATAACAGGGATTAAACTGATAGGAATAGTACTAGTTAAGACACCACTCATATAGGGTGCCACAGCACATTGCTCTGTGCACGCGCAGTGCCCCAATTTGGGAGTAAGAGGACCGATTAAGCTGCTTTTATCATTTCCCGGTTCCTGAAATCAATTCAGTTTGGTGTATGAAAGTTTGGTCTTTCACTGTGAAGGCAGTCGAAGGTACCCGGCCTAAATTTTTTTTCACAAAAGGCAATCCCTGATATGGGATGTTAGAGGGATTAAACTGATGAGAATAGTACTACAGAAAATACCACTCATATCGGGTGTGACAGTAAATTGACGGCACAGACGCAGTCACCGTGGATAAAAACAAAGGGGAGGGAGCCAAAGTTTTTTTAACCATCTCCCCGTTCGAAAAATCAATTCAATTCACCTTTCGGGGACCCTTGGTGTTGTACGTGGCTGGGTGGAGGAAGAAACCTTCAATGACATCACCGGGACATGGCTAGCTTGGTATCCAACCTTGTGCAAATGGGGAGTTTGCGGTTGTGCAAATGAACTGTTTGCGGTTGTTTGCGGTCTGTCAATGTCTGTGAAGCGGGTGTAACCCTTATCGATACAACCCCGTAACCCTGATCGATACAACATCATACCTGATCGTATACACACACTAGATGTTTTAAACCACGTTGTTCAAAAAAATTTAGGATTGTTAGGTGATTTATGCCTTTTATGGATTAAAACCCAACTCTGCGTCAACTATGTAATTTTCCATGGAAGTTTTACCATGGATCCCCCTCCGGCATGCCACAGTCCAGGTGTTAGTCCCCTTGAAACCACTTTTCCATCACTATTGTGGCCAGAAAGAGTCCCTGTGGGTTTTAAAATTCGCCTGCCTATTAAAGTCTATGGCGGTTCGCCCAGTTCACCCGTTCGCGAACATTTGCGGAAGTTTGCGTTCGCGAACGGAAAATTTTATGTTCGCAACATCACTAAATGTAGGTAAGGAAGTTAAAGGATGCAGTAAAAGATATTTGCTTTTAAAGCCCAGTAGCAGGTATCTTCTGAGGGACCTCGATCACAATATCTGACATTTTAGTACAAATACCCAACTACATCCTGAAATACATGGAAAAAGTCAGACAACTGTCTAAACCTCTCAGCTATTTCTCTTATGGACTTATTACTAAACAACCTGCGTTCTCCAAAAGTTTTATAAAGGTAACTATTCATCCCATCTTGCAGGTCACTTTCAGGCCTTTTGACGTTTCACATTTTATGACCATTTCCTCTTTGTCTAGAAAATTTCCTGGCCCCAAGCCAGTTTAAGTATCAAAGGCAAAGAGAATAAAAACAGAGTCCCAAGGAAGCCAGGGTAAGAGTCATAGAACCACAAGGGTCAACAGTACAAGAGAGTAATAAATAGGTTAGAGAGAAGTCAAAGAGTCAGCGACAATGAGGCAGTTTGGAAACAGCTTGGCTCAACAGATAGAGACAAGCACAAAACTATAATCTGGCAAAATCTGCAGACAAGTAAGCAGTTTTAAAGCTACCACCAATGGCATCTTCTTCAGGCACTGCAACAATTTGTCTCCGGTTTGAGATAAATCTCGCACAGCAGTGCAGAAGACTTGAACTAGAGTCCAGTGTAGGCAGAATACGTAGAAGAGCCAGCCCAGAACCTGGATGGATAAGAAACTGATCATTTGTGATACAGTGGTGATTATTTTCGGTACGTGTGAGTATATCAGTCAATATGATAAAGAATGCCATTCTGTTCCACATTATTATCTTCTGTACTGATATATCACATTTTTGCAGATGAAGGAGGCAGCCTACTCCCATGCTCATTGAAATATCTATGAGGGGCTTAGAAGACACTTGACACACTTATTGTTATTGTTTTCTTGTTGCATGGTCCTTTTCAAACTGATAAACTTCCTTCTATATTACACTTTATTCTCTTCAGAATATATAAGGCAGATTTACTAATACTGACATTTCATATTTCAGTTTCAGTGAAGTTTAGTCAAGTTAATCTTGGTTTTATGCATGGTCAAAGACCTGAATAGACCTCCTCAGTGTTCTCTAGCTCAGTGTTCTGCTATTAATATAACATTTAGCACTGGCGCAGATATAGACAGTAGAGGCCCCTGTGCAAGAAAAGTATGTGGGCCGCTTGGTGTATAACAGCTAATTAATTAAAAGTGCAGGGTTCGTTAGAGTGCTCCTTACTTCTTTCCATGACTGTAGTCCATCCTTGATCTGATGGATCAGAATCAGAGAGGAACACATTTTCTAAAATTAATTTTAGGTTGATTCGTCCAAATCAAGCAAAAGATTCAATTTGAGGACAAATCGATTCTAAACAAATCAAAAGTACTTTGATGGAAATTCTCACACTGGAACAACAGAGATTATCTCTCTAGTTTCTGCTTGAGTGGTGTTGTCACAAATAGTGCCCTATTGGAGCACTATGAAGCCGCTGGAAGCAGAGGAGTGCACAGCCTTTCATGAAGGGGAAACCTCTAGTCAGGTTTATGAGGAGAAGTCATCTGTCTGCCCCAATTGTATGTCCACCCCTAATGTAGTATGTTGTTGTACTCATACACGTACTATTTTTAATTTGAAAAGTTAATAATACCGAGCTATCTGATTTCAAGTATTCTGCCAAGTATCTGTCATTGTTTTGTTATTTTGTCATCTTTGTCATATTTTGTACAATTGCTTACTGTAATTGGCACTCTTAAAGGATATAAAAAAATAATGAAAAAAAATAAATAAATATTTTCCTTCCAAAACTTGCTTATGCATTTAAATACGAATGCTAGGATAAGTGAATAATTCAGAGAACAAAGAGCCACATAACTAAAAAGTATGAATCAAAATAAAGAAAAAATTGGTGTTAAAGATTTGCAAAAATGTTACTGTACTAAAATATGTGTCAAACTAGACTGTAAATAGAATGTGACATGCAGACTAGAAAATTGTAAAATCGCACAAATATTTTTATCCTTAATGGTAATGTTCATATTTAATTCAATTTCTTCACAGATTGCTTTCAGCTGTACGTCAGAAATTTCTACCATAATTGGCTCCTTCTGCACGAACTCTATCAGATTAGTCTGATTCCAGTAGGTTAATTTGTGTATTTTAGCAGTGTTTCTACCAGTGTTTACTGGAATCTCTGCAGTATAATCATTAGATATCATGAGCAATTTACAATATCAAGAATAATTCAATAAGTCAATTGCCAGGGTTATATTTGTCAAGTGGTGCACTTCAGAAATAAAGATGATAAATGTGTGGAATTCACATGATCTTTTCAGTAGGCAGATTAGTAAATGATCTTGTTATTTTATCCTGATTTACCAACACAGCATAAAACAGAACTCTGTTGAGCAGGTTTTGAAGCCATTTGTATCAGCCACCTGTTACACTCTTTAAGAACTATGTATAAAATGTAATTGTATCTGATTGTGTGCTACTTAAACCATGAAACCAAGGGACAAAGAAAATCCTAGACCTATGTCTAGATCTGTAGTATATGGCCCCATAGGAAATACATTTGGGGAGCTCATACCAGAGGCAAATATGGCAATTGCGCCATATGTCACTGCGCACGAGATTTCGCCTGGGATCTTTAATCAAGATGTCTGCGACGGCCTCTTCATGCTCAAATGGATGAGGCAAGTATGTTTGTTTTTGTTTTTTTATGCAATTTCAGGGAAAATTGATTTGTTACTACAAAGCAAGAGGAAATTCAGCTTCACAGTGAATCGAATTTTCCCTGAAATTCGGATTGAAGTCCACTTTGGATTTCAATTCACTCAACACTAACTTTAGTCTAAGGGAGTTCATAAAAAATGCTGCCTACAAAGAAATGTGCTTTGTGAAAAAGTAATTCTTCACTAATTGAATATCTTTCTGAAATTTGTTGAAGCAGCCAAATTGAAGTTTTCATAACTTCGCTCAACTCTAACGGTAATGGGTGTATTTGGCAATAAATACACACAAGACTCGGATTATGCTGCGTATTTCGAATACTGGCATAAATTATATTTATACTCATGTGAATAGCCCAATTCATTAACATTAGCAGGGGATTCTGGTACACAAAATATGAGGCATATACACTTGTGTGAAAAATCTCTGCCCCCTATATATAAATTATAAATAAATGTGTACTCCATCAGATGCTCTGTGTACAAAGATATTCTCCTCAAGAAGTATTGCTTTTATCCTAAAATGCTTCTTTTAATTTAGCCCACTGGCCTCTGATATTGCCCATACAGCACAGGTAGGTGAGTGTTAGGACCCGAGCTACTTGAGAAACCTTGGCACGGTGCTCGGGCTCAGACATATCTTCCACAGCAAGATATGTTTGCTAATTCTTAATTTTAACATCAGAATGAGGGTTAGTAAGACCACAGAGTGCACCTGTCTTTTCTATTGCTAGTGTTATATTGTTAGAATGCTTCTATGCCCAAATTACATGATCGGAACCTGTATGCCATCACATGGAGGTCACATGTCTCTGTATCGGGGAGCAATAAAGCCTCTATTTACTACAGAACAAGCTCTGTGAAAATGGGGACATAACAAACTGGAGATCTGATTTGCTTTTTTACCATATTTATTTTTATTTATTTAGAACTAGGCACAATAATTATTAAAAGTAGACGATATTGAATGCCACAAAATGCAGTTATTGGTATTTATTAATGAAATCAAAAAAGAAGTAATAAAAGAGGACATTTATCAAGCTGAAATACTCCTAAATTAAGAGTATTTCAGGTGCAAATTGAAATGCAATGGTTAGTTATGCCGCAATCTGTGACTTTTCCCCATTCATTCCAGATTTTAAAAAGTGGCGTGGGCAGGGAAGAGAATTGGCTGGCAGGCCTGTCTCATTTACCATTCTTTAAGCCTGTTTTAGACCTAAAAAAAAAATTAGAACTGGCGCTGGATGTGCCGATATTATGGAGAGGCCTGTGCCTCTTCATAACTTCGGTGATCAACCGAGAGTGATGGGGCTTCATTAAGACCAGAGTCTAAAATGCCGGTCTTAATAAATGTGCCCCAAAATCTTTAAATATGAAAGTTCAGAGTTTACATTATAAATACTAATATAATTAAGAAATAGTCTTTTATGTAATTTAATAAAGGTGAAAGGCTAAAGCACACATTGTTCAGACGATAAACCCGTCACATAGGGGGAAACAAGGTTAAACTTACATATTTTATAATCTCCCTGATTCATGTAATAACATTTATAACAACAACAGAACCACTTGATATCTCCATTTTCAAGAAGTAATAAATGTAACTATTATGTCTACATGGTGATGTTACATTAATAGAAATGCACACTGTAAAAACAAAGCACCTGCAAATAAATGCAAAAATCTTCTTTGCTTTATTATAATGGATCCTTTAATACAAAGATTAAAGATGACAGTGCACAAAAAACATGCGCTGCCACTGTGTATTTGAATATAAATACATTTCTGTCAGATTTCATCATATACTGCTTATACACCAGTCTTACCATAAAACCAGTGAACCAGAAAGACCCTGTGAAAATTAACCATGCTGTTTTCTCACTCATAAAAATAATTTATTTATGTCTTCTGCATTGAAATGTTAGTATAATAGAACTTTCCCTGGGGGCATGATCAGCATAAGATAATGCCAGTGAATGAATATGATGATGTACATGGAAACAGTGTGGCAATTTGTAGATATACTTTAATTTACTGAATGTTTATCAACTTTCTGAGGTTTATAGAAACTAGAGATCCCCATAACACACAATTATTACATATAACCTCAAAAGAGTAGTCAAGAGAGATTGTGCGAGAAAAAAGAATAACTGAAATCATTGCTATCTCTAAGCAAATCATCTGTCCTTTAAAGGGACTATCCAAGAAATGAAAAAAGGGAACTTATTTTGTCCAGGACAAGTGCCACAATTGTTCATGATTTTGTCTGGCATTGCAGCTCCGCTCCATTCAAGTGAATGGGTCCAAACTGTAACATCCGACAAAGTCCATGGATAAGGCTGGCAGAAATATCCATACCACCTCCCAAATAGTAATAAAGTGTAACCTTTCTAAGCAAAGTGAATTTTGCTTAAGTTGTCTTTTGCCTTTTGCTAGAAATTACTACTGGCTGTCATGCATATTGGGGTAGTTATAATATTCCTGTCTTAAATATAAACTTATAAATAAGAAGACAAAAGATCCACCAAGTTTATCACAGTGGCTTAGACTGGGGGTTTCATTTCATGCTAAGCCAAGACAGTCACATAAAATTAAGCGAGTGCAGGCCCAGCATGCATGCTGGATCAACCCTGCTTTTTAACCTTTTTAGTGCCATAACAGCCTCCATTAAATCCAGGAATGCAGGTACCAACATGCATGCTGAGCCCACTATGTACTCCTCCTGGAGCCAAACGGCTACTAGTAGGTACTATGAGTGCAAATTAAGTTTTATACTTACTCTGATTAAAACCAGGCTCTAGGGCAGACAAACTAGTCAGGTGTGCACGGATTTTATGTAGCTGTCATGGCACACAACAGGTAGGATTTAGCGTTAGGACCACTCATAGAGGCGGCCTTGGCACAGCGAGTGGCTTATTACTTTTTGATCAAAATGTACACTGACACCTCTGTTAACTTCTATCATAGAGGTAGGGCAGAGTGCTGGTTGCAGAGTGCTGTTGCATTTCTGTGTTTGTATGTACTGTATATTTTGCCATGACTACATGCACCTGCATACAGGGACATGCTGACTGATCCCCTCTCTTTTTTTCTGTACAGCCATATAGCTGTCTCACTTTGTCTGTCCTTACCTTGGTTCTTAGTTTAAAATGTCCTAATATGAGTGGCAGGAGATGACCAGCTTTTGGAAACAAAAAACTTGTGAAATCATGTGTTTTAAGATGTGTCTCCTAGAAAGCAATTGCAGGCATAAGCTAGAGATACATGTGATAGGGAGAGTAAAGGGAGAGTATAGTAATTTAATTAGGTAGATTTAGGGTTTTATCAGAGAAAGCATAGAGAGGAAAGTATAGAAAGTAAAGGAACTGGTCACTCAGTTCTGTGTTTGTTTTTCATACAGTGTTTGTCAAGTTCTGGCTTAAATAATCCAGCAAAAAAAATTTTTTTTTTGCAAATGGTCAATCAGCCAGCTTTAAAAAAAAATAAAAACTGAAGTTTATACAGTGCATATTCGTACTTCCAGCAACTCCAGCATTAATAGCATACATTCTGATGCAAATGCTGAGCAATTGCCCCTTTTTTTTTGCTAAAAAACTATTTCCTCAATTTATGGACCGTTTGAAATTGGGTATTTCAGCGCACTTCAATAACATGTTGTATTATTTCAAGATACCATGCAGTTATAGTAAAAGCATTTTACTGCAGTACCTGCATTATTATACCCACATTAGTGAATGCATTTTACAGCAAAAACTGCATTACTATACCTGTGTAAGTGAACTTATCTTACTGCAAAAACTGTATTAATATGACCATTTTAGTGAACACATTGTACTACTTCATGATGCTGTGTAGTTAGGCTATGCCACACATTTTTTTTTTTGATGCAGCTATGGAAGCCAAAATCAGGAGTGAATCCAAAACAAGTAAGTCTTATCTATCTTTTCTACTTTCTCTACTTTTATTATTTGCCTCTAATCTTGGCTTCCAAAATCATGATCAAATAACTACATTAGTATATACTTCAAGATGTTTTTTACTGCAACTGCATTATTACCATTGTAAATAGCCAATACCAGTGTGCAGTGTGCTGATAGAAGATGAGGAAAGTATAATAGTGCCACTATCTGTAAATTGCAGGAAAAACACTTGCAATTTTGCTACTGTTTAATAATATGTGAAGCACAACTCTAAGACTTTACATTTATATAGGCCTCCTTAAATGTGTGATAAACAGAAGATTTTAAAATGAAAGATCCATTCCTTGTCATCTTGTCAAAATGTGGGTAGTAATGCTTGTTCTCAACAAGCCACTGTTGTTTTTTCTGATAACACTATGTGCGCTTAAAAACCATCTGCCCCCAGTAAGGGAAGATTTTTGGAATGCTTATATTATTAAAAAGTATAACCAATGTGATGGTATAGTGTGTTTTTAAACAAGATTTTTCTTAACACTATCAATGTCAGTGTAACTTGAAGGGGGAAAGCTAATTAAAGAGCAAAAATTTGTGAAAAAAGAAGAGAACTGCAAGAGAGAAAAAATTTGAATACTAAAAGACCTCAAAGTGTCATATACCAATTTTCAGGTTGATAGGAGAACTTTTGATTTGTGTAGAATCTATTTGGCCAAGTTAGACACAAAATGAAGTTCAAGAAATTAGCTAATCTCTAGTAGAAATAAGAATGTGCTAGATATTTAACTGTGCTAACAAAAGGTATATAAATCAAGAAATGAAATACTTATGCACAGAGCAACACATCGATTGTAGTAGCGATGTTTAAAAAAAATTTGTAAGATTTCCAGCGTGTAGTAGAATTAGAATACTAATAACTTATAGATGCCTTGGTGATATTGATCAATAGGAATTAAGACTGAGCTAGAATCATCTGACAATTTTGATGAAACCATTTCCCTGAGCACTTTATATGCAGTACATATAAGACAGAGTGCAGAGTGCTGGTTGCAGTAGGGCAGAGTGCTGGTTGCAGAGTGCTGTTGCATTTCTGTGTTTGTATGTACTGTATATTTTGCCATGACTACATGCACCTGCATACAGGGACATGCTGACTGATCCCCTCTCTTTTTTTCTGTACAGCCATATAGCTGTCTCACTTTGTCTGTCCTTACCTTGGTTCTTAGTTTAAAATGTCCTAATATGAGTGGCAGGAGATGACCAGCTTTTGGAAACAAAAAACTTGTGAAATCATGTGTTTTAAGATGTGTCTCCTAGAAAGCAATTGCAGGCATAAGCTAGAGATACATGTGATAGGGAGAGTAAAGGGAGAGTATAGTAATTTAATTAGGTAGATTTAGGGTTTTATCAGAGAAAGCATAGAGAGGAAAGTATTAAAAAGCATAACCAATGTGATGGTATAGTGTGTTTTTAAACAAGATTTTTCTTAACACTATCAATGTCAGTGTAACTTGAAGGGGGAAAGCTAATTAAAGAGCAAAAATTTGTGAAAAAAGAAGAGAACTGCAAGAGAGAAAAAATTTGAATACTAAAAGATCTCAAAGTGTCATATACCAATTTTCAGGTTGATAGGAGAACTTTTGATTTGTGTAGAATCTATTTGGCCAAGTTAGACACAAAATGAAGTTCAAGAAATTAGCTAATCTCTAGTAGAAATAAGAATGTGCTAGATATTTAACTGTGCTAACAAAAGGTATATAAATCAAGAAATGAAATACTTATGCACAGAGCAACACATCGATTGTAGTAGCGATGTTTAAAAAAAATTTGTAAGATTTCCAGCGTGTAGTAGAATTAGAATACTAATAACTTATAGATGCCTTGGTGATATTGATCAATAGGAATTAAGACTGAGCTAGAATCATCTGACAATTTTGATGAAACCATTTCCCTGAGCACTTTATATGCAGTACATTAATGCATACAGGGAGTGCAGAATTATTAGGCAAGTTGTATTTTTGAGGATTAATTTTATTATTGAACAACAACCATGTTCTCAATGAACCCAAAAAACTCATTAATATCAAAGCTGAATATTTTTGGAAGTAGTTTTTAGTTTGTTTTTAGTTTTAGCTATTTTAGGGGGATATCTGTGTGTGCAGGTGACTATTACTGTGCATAATTATTAGGCAACTTAACTAAAAACAAATATATACCCATTTCAATTATTTATTTTTACCAGTGAAACCAATATAACATCTCAACATTCACAAATATACATTTCTGACATTCAAAAACAAAACAAAAACAAATCAGTGACCAATATAGCCACCTTTCTTTGCAAGGACACTCAAAAGCCTGCCATCCATGGATTCTGTCAGTGTTTTGATCTGTTCAACATCAACATTGCGTGCAGCAGCAACCACAGCCTCCCAGACACTGTTCAGAGAGGTGTACTGTTTTCCCTCCTTGTAAATCTCACATTTGATGATGGACCACAGGTTCTCAATGGGGTTCAGATCAGGTGAACAAGGAGGCCATGTCATTAGATTTTCTTCTTTATACCCTTTCTTGCCAGCCACGCTGTGGAGTACTTGGACGCGTGTGATGGAGCATTGTCCTGCATGAAAATCATGTTTTTCTTGAAGGATGCAGACTTCTTCCTGTACCACTGCTTGAAGAAGGTGTCTTCCAGAAACTGGCAGTAGGACTGGGAGTTGAGCTTGACTCCATCCTCAACCCGAAAAAGCCCCACAAGCTCATCTTTGATGTTACCAGCCCAAACCAGTACTCCACCTCCACCTTGCTGGCGTCTGAGTCGGACTGGAGCTCTCTGCCCTTTACCAATCCAGCCACGGGCCCATCCATCTGGCCCATCAAGACTCACTCTCATTTCATTAGTCCATAAAACCTTAGAAAAATCAGTCTTGAGATATTTCTTGGCCCAGTCTTGACGTTTCAGCTTGTGTGTCTTGTTCAGTGGTGGTCGTCTTTCAGCCTTTCTTACCTTGGCCATGTCTCTGAGTATTGCACACCTTGTGCTTTTGGGCACTCCAGTGATGTTGCAGCTCTGAAATATGGCCAAACTGGTGGCAAGTGGCATCTTGGCAGCTGCACGCTTGACTTTTCTCAGTTCATGGGCAGTTATTTTGCACCTTGGTTTTTCCACACGCTTCTTGCGACCCTGTTGACTATTTTGAATGAAACGATTGATTGTTCGATGATCACGCTTCAGAAGCTTTGCAATTTTAAGAGTGCTGCATCCCTCTGCAAGATATCTCACTATTTTTGACTTTTCTGAGCCTGTCAAGTCCTTCTTTTGACCCATTTTGCCAAAGGAAAGGAAGTTGCCTAATAATTATGCACACCTGATATAGGGTGTTGATGTCATTAGACCACACCCCTTCTCATTACAGAGATGCACATCACCTAATATGCTTAATTGGTAGTAGGCTTTCGAGCCTATACAGCTTGGAGTAAGACAACATGCATAAAGAGGATGATGTGGTCAAAATACTCATTTGCCTAATAATTCTGCACTCCCTGTATAGGCAGTGAGGTATAGAACAATAACATAGTTTGTTGAGCTTAGTATGAGCTGGCAAGAGATATGTACTGGCAGCCTTTTATTTGATCAACCATTTTAGATTTCGTGACAGCTGTAGTGCAATAGAATTACAGAAAAACCAATCTTTCACTAAGGTTTTTGATTAAAAAAAGTATTGTTCATGTGAATAGAAAAATTAATTTGCAATGCATTTTATGTGATATTTTAAATGAGGTCAGGTCCATCTTCACTGTAAAAACTAAATTAAATACTTGGGGGCAAATTTTCTAAAATATGCCATTCTTAGTATAAAGTCTGCTAGCACAAGATGCACCAAAATGATCAAGAACAGCACGGCTCTTAATAATTCTGTAGCATCATGGGAGATCCATGTGCAAGAAGCTAAAATCTTTGTCAGCTAAGATCTGGCATAAATTTCTGGTTTAACGTCCATCACTTTTCTGGGGTAAGTATAATAAATAAGTTGGGATACACATGCCCTTCTGTCAATGCTCCAACCAAAAAAAGTCAAATGAAATACCTTATGCAAACATTTCTTTCTACACCAGAAAACTGGCATAGAACCATTGATAAATTCCCTCCTGGTCTTCCTCTTCTCCTGGCACCCACGCTGCACAGTTCCTTTCCAGTGTACGTAACCTTTTTTTTAATACTAATGTCTTCTTCTATGACAGAGGGGTTGCACGCCCCTGACTAAAGATGTCTGCGCAGAAAACTCGGCAGTCTTCAAATATACAGTCGTGGCCAAAAGTTTTGAGAATGACACAAATATTAGTTTTCACAAAGTTTGCTGCTAAACTGCTTTTAGATCT
This sequence comes from Bufotes viridis, assembly GCA_033119425.1. NCBI lineage: Eukaryota > Metazoa > Chordata > Amphibia > Anura > Bufonidae > Bufotes > Bufotes viridis. Next base: position 250,143,631 of record CM065592.1, on the reverse strand, counting down.
TTGTTTCAGTTGTTTCTGTGATGTAGTGAAATATAATTACACGCACTTCATACGTTTCAAAGGCTTTTATCGACAATTACATGACATTTATTCAAAGAGTCAGTATTTGCAGTGTTGGCCCTTCTTTTTCATGACCTTTGCAATTCGACTGGGCATGCTCTCAATCAACTTCTGGGCCAAGTCCTGACTGATAGCAACCCATTCTTTCATAATCACTTCTTGGAGTTTGTTAGAATTAGTGGGTTTTTGTTTGTCCACCCGCCTCTTGAGGATTGACCACAAGTTCTCAATGGGATTAAGATCTGGGGAGTTTCCAGGCCAGGGACCCAAAATCTCAACGTTTTGGTCCCCGAACCACTTAGTTATCACTTTTGCCTTATTTCACGGTGCTCCATCGTGCTGGAAAATGCATTGTTCTTCAGCAAACTCTTGTTGGATTGTTGAAAGAAGTTGCCGTTGGAGGGTGTTTTAGTACCATTCTTTATTCATGGCTGTGTTTTTGGGCAAAATTGTGAGTAAACCCACTCCCTTGGATGAGAAGCAACCCCACACATGAATGGTCTCAGGATGCTTTACTGTTGGCATGACACAGGACTGATGGTAGCGGAGTCCGGACAAGCCTTTTTCCTGATGCCCCAAACAATCGGAAAGAGGCTTCATCGGAGAATATGACTTTGCCCCAGTCCTCAGCAGTCCCTTCACCATACTTTCTGCAGAAGATCAATCTGTCCCTGATGTTTTTTTTGGAGAGAAGTGGCTTCTTTGCTGCCCTTCTTGACACCAGGCCATCTTCCAAAAGTCTTCGCCTCACTGTGCGTGCAGATGCGCTCACACCTGCATGCTGCCATTCCTGAGCATGCTCTGCACTGGTGGCAATCCCGCAGCTGAATCCTCTTTAGGAGACGATCCTGGCGCTTGCTAGACTTTCTTGGACGCCCTGAAGCCTTCTTAACAAGAATTGAACTTCTTTCCTTGAAGTTCTTGATGATCCTATAAATTGTTGATTAAGGTGCAATCTTAGTAGCCACAATATCTTTGCCTGTGAAGCCATTTTTATGCAACGCAATGATGGCTGCACGCATTTCTTTGCAGGTCACCATTGTTAACAATGGCAGAACAATGATTTCAAACATCACCCTCCTTTTAACATGTCAAGTCTGCCATTTTAACCTAATCAGCCTGACATAATGATCTGCAGCCTTGTGCTCGTCAACATTCTCACCTGAGTTAACAAGACGATTACTGAAATGATCTCAGCAGGTCCTTTAATGACAGCAATGAAATGCAGTGGAAAGTTTTTTTGGGATTAAGTTAATTTTCATGGCAAAGTAGGACTATGCAATTCATCTGATCACTCTTCATAACATTCTGGAGTATATGCAAATTGCTATTATAAAAACTTAAGCAGCAACTTTTCCAATTTCCAATATTTATGTAATTCTCAAAACTTTTGGCCACGACTGTATATATATATATATATATATATATATATATATACACTTACCTAAAGAATTATTAGGAACACCATACTAATACGGTCTTGGACCCCCTTTTGCCTTCAGAACTGCCTTAATTCTAAGTGGCATTAATTCAACAAGGTGCTGATAGCATTCTTTAGAAATGTTGGCCCATAATGATAGGATAGCATCTTGCAGTTGATCGAGATTTGAGGGATGCACATCCAGGGCACAAAGCTCCCATTCCACCACATCCCAAAGATGGAGTTGAGATGTGGTGACTGTGGGGGCCATTTTAGTACAGTGAACTCATTGTCATGTTCAAGAAACCAATTTGAAATGATTCGAGCTTTGTGACATGGTGCATTATTCTGCTGGAAGTAGCCATCAGAGGATGAGTACATGGTGGTCATGAAGGGATGGACATGGTCAGAAACAATGCTCAGGTAGCCCGTGGCATTTAAACGATGCCAAATTGGCACTGAGGGGCCTAAAGTGTACCCAGAAAACATCCCCCACACCATTACACCACCACCACCAGCCTGCACAGTGGTAACAAGGCATGATGGATACATGTTCTCATTCTGTTTACGCCAAATTCGGACTCTACCATTTAATGTCTCAACAGAAATCAAGACTCATCAGACCAGGCAACATTTTTCCAGTCTTCAACAGTCCAATTTTCGCCCACAGGACTGCCGCATACTAGATGTTTTTCCCTTTTCACACCATTCTTTGTAAACCCTAGAAATGGTTGTGCGTGAAAATCACAGTAACTGAGCAGATTGTGAAATACTCAGACCGGCCGCCCGTCTGGCACCAACAACCATCCACGCTCAAAATTGCTTAAATCACCTTTCTTTCCCATTCTGACATTCAGTTTGGAGTTCAGGAGATTGTCTTGACCAGGACCACACCCCTAAATGCATTGAAGCAACTGCCATGTGATTGGTTGACTAGATAATTGCATTATTAAGAAATAGAACAAGTGTATATATATATAGTATAGAAGAATGACGGCACTGACAAAAAATGGTTGGGAAGGTTGGGTGCACCTTCATCGGGGAATGGGCTGCTTACCCCTTAGTATAGAGATGGAAAAACTAACAGCATTGCTGGGATCCACAAAAAGGTTTTTTTTTTATTCACCCATGTGATGCAACGTTTCGGCTCTGAACTAGAGCCTTTCTCAAGAAAGGCTCTAGTTCAGAGTCGAAACATTGCATCACATGGGTGAATAAATGAAAAACCTTTTTGTGGAATCCAGGAGTGCTGTTCATTTTTCCATCTAGATAGATAGATAGATAGATAGATAGATTTTTTTCTTTTTGTTCTTTTAAAATAGTATTGCCAGACATATCATATACAGGGTAAAGTAAGTTCAGTAGCATTCCTTATGTGAATTTTAATATGGTTTTTATTTAGTTATTTTTTCTGCTCAATTATTGAAAGTATTTGAATTAGTACTTACTCTATTATGCAAAAAAACAACATTAAAATCCAAAATTTATTTATTAGGATTGTCTCAACAATAGTAGTTTGTCTAGTCAAACATATGGTTAACCAGTTAAAGCGGACCTGACACTAAATGTCACTGAATGACCAGCATGCTGCTACAGTATTTGTCTGAACTGTTAAAATCTTCTGTTTTCACTATAAATAAAAACAAAATAAACTTGCGGCACTCACCAGGCACGATCATACTTTATCCTTGATTTCTTCATTGTAAAAGAATACATCGCTTTGGGGGTATGGACAAAAAATTACAGCCAGTCGGCGGCTACAGCCGTTTCGCGCCTACACTCGTGCTTCGTCAGGCCGCACTGACGTCCCGGTGTGGTTTCACTCAATATTAAGGAAGTGTTCCACTTGAAGCAGAGATATGATGAGGAGGAGATTGAATGTGTGAAATTTTTGGTCGATGTGCAATCAGAGGAGCCAGTTAGTGGTAGGAGCGAGGTGGAGTAATTTGTAGGTGGCATCAAGTCCTCCTTCCTCCTATGCCGGCCGGCTCAGCGATTGACTTATTCTACAAGAGGGTATTGAGGGATATACGTGCGCTTATATATCCAGTGGCACGCCCTGGAGGGGTTTAAAAAACAGGACAATATTATAATAAAGCCGGCTGACAAGGGAGGAGATGTGGTCCTGATGACCAGAGAATATTATTTGGAAAAGGCGTGTAGGCAATTAGGGGATACCAATGTGTATCAGGGACTGAAGGAGGACCCCCTTCCTCTGATAGTATCCAAGTTGAGGTCCCTTTTGGAGAAATATAATGAAGTCCAATTTTTACCCCGAGCAATAATGAACAAATTGTCCCCCTTTCCTAAAGTACCTGTGTGGTACTTCGTACCGAAAATTCACATATCACCGACCCGACCTCCCGGCCTCCCTATAGTGGCAGGGATTGGGTCGTGACAGAGCCAATTTCGCGCTACGTGGACTGACTCATCAGGCCATTATTGCTTAGCACTCCGACGTATCTCAAGGACACCGGCAATTTCCTTTGCTCACTCAGGTTTTTTGAGTGGCGTGAGGAATATCGACTGGTGTCCTTGGACGTCGAAAGCTTGTACACCAAAATCCCCTATAATCTGGGCCTGGCAGCGATAGACATTGTACTGGCCAGGTCAGGTAAGGGCAAACTTTTCTGCAGCTTCTTACGAGAGTCGCTGGACCGAGTGCTGTCCAATAACGTATTCCAGTTCAATAAAAAATGGTACCGCCAGGTATTAGGAATGGCAATGGGCACGCCGGTGTTGTGCACATTTTCCAGCCTATACCTGGCAGTACCTTTCTTAGGTACATTCATCTGTTTTTGCGGTACGTCGATGACGTGTTCCTGGTCTGGTCAGGCAGTGAGGAAGAATGTAGCGAGTTTGTTGATTATTTAAACACACGGAACCAGATGAACATGAGGTTCACCCTTAATTTTGGGGGTGAATCTCTGGACTTTCTGGATGTACGTGTAACAGTAAAAAATGGCGAGTTGCATACTGCAGGGTACCGCAAGCCTACAGCTACCAACTCACTGCTCCACCGGACCAGCTTTCACGCATCGACTGTTAAGGATGCGGATCCCTTTAGACAGTTTGTCAGGCTAAGCCGCATCAATGATACAGATGAGGGGTACTATAGACAGGCAGGTGAGTTGACAGACCGTTTGTTGGAATGGGGTTAACCACTGAAAAAAGTCTTGGATGCCATTAAAAAAGCGACACAATTGAACCGTGATAGTCTCCTTAGTGAAACAAAAAAGAAGAATGCAGAAAGTCATTTTGCCTTTGCATTTAAGTACAGTCCTGCTGCTGAACTGGTAAAAAAAAGGTCATTTTGGACAACTGGGACCTACTCAAAGGGGACACAAGTTTGAAAGATATTACAGTCAATAAACCATTGATTGTGTTCAGGAAGTGCCACACGTTATAGGACAAGCTGGTCCATACCGTGTTGCACCAACCCGAACGTAATACTTGGCTGTCTAGCCACAGATTAGCTGGTAACTATGAATGCGGTAGATGTTCTTTTTGTCCCTTAAATTTACAAAGCAAGTGGCTACAAATAGGAGGAGTAACATATAAGGTAAAAGAGTTCATAAATTGTCGCACCTCTTATGTAGTGTAGTCTTTTGTCCCTGTAGAATGTTCTATTTTGGCAAAATGATGCGCCCCTTGTTTGAGCGCATACGTGAACATGTTAACTCTATCCGCACGGGGAAGGGATCCCCGCGGCTGATCGAGCATGTTCGCGATGTGCATGGCGGGAGTCCACGTTGCCTGTCTTTTGCAGGAGTGGAACTGGTGCGACCCATCCCTAGAGGTGGGGATCGGCACCGGCTACTGCAGCAGAGGGAGGCTAGGTGGATCTTACGTACAGGGGCAATGGGTGCGAACGGATTAAATGACAAAAATGATATGGCGTTTTTGTAATGCCTGTAATGCCTGCGCTCCTTTAGCATATTGAGATATGCCCGCGCCCCTTTAGCGTGTTAAAAAAAACAGTCTGTCAGTTCTATTGGTTGGAATAAAGGTCCCCTTGACACTTATGCATACCGCACATTTGTGTATCCATCATAAGTATTTAATCACATCTTCGCATGATTAACTATTTGTACACTGTATAACATTGTTGCTGAGCTCCTCTTGTTCTCACTTGATGGTTTTTAAAGTCCTGTATTTGTAAAAGCGTCCAGGTGTCACTATGACAACCGAGGTGACGCTTCCTTTATATTGCGTGAAACCACGCCAGGACATCAGTGTGGCCTGACGAAGCGTGATTGTACATGCGAAACGGCAGTAGCCGCCGACCGCCCCATACCCTCAAAGCGATGTATTCTTTTTCAATGAAGAAATAAAGGATGAAGTTTGATCGTGCCTGGTGAGTGCCGCAAGTTTATTTTCTTCTGCTTCAGATTGAATATTTGATCTATCTGTCACTTTTTGCTTTCTGCTGAGCACCGCTGATCGGGCACTTTGGACTGGGTCCGCGCTGATGCACTGATCCATGGACTTTTGACAGTTTAGGTGGAGTAATTAAGGCAGTGCCACCATGCTTCTTCTCTTTTTGAAATTGAAAGAAAAACAAAAGTTTATAAAACAGCTGTTCACATTTCCCACCATTAGTCATCTGGACAGTGCTGCAGTAGTGACTAGCCACAGTGTGCTTGCTGTTAGCATGCTCACCTTGCCTGCCTAGCACTGGCTTCACACCATGTGATTCATCAATCGAGGCAGAGATGCTTTACTAACAGCAAGGACACCATGACTAGTCACCGCCCAGATGACTATTGGTGAGTGCCACGTGCTGCACAGTAGTCATTTTGTTTCTTTCCCCGGGTTCTCTACAGTGAAGTCACTGCCTTCATTGCTTAGTGTGAATAAATGAGAGAGATTCAAGCATGATTCAGTACTTAAGGAGAGATAAGGAGGAGGTATTATCTGTGCCTATGTCTCTTGATAGACAAAAATGCATAGCTCCCCCTAGAAAGATGACAATGGAATTAGATTATAAACAAAGCACAGGCATTCAGGTGTTTTCTTATTTACATATATAGAGCTAACATATTCCATAGCACTTTTCAGTTATTATTCATCTCTCACTGTCTCCAGTGGAGCTCACAATCTAGATTCCCTATGAAAATGTATTTGGCATATGGGAAGAAACCAGAATACCTAGAGGAAACTGAACCAAACACATGGAGAACATATGCATAGGTTGTCTATGGTTGGATTTGAACATAGAAACCCAGCTCTACAAGACAACAGTGCTAACTACTGACACAATAGCTCCAATTTTCTGTAACTATATGTAAAATAGTCTTCATAAATGCAACATAATATATGTTATTATCTAACACTCCTACAACAGAATGTTACTGGATATTGCAGTAGTAAGAATCGGCACTTGCAGCATACGTGTCAATACTTACATTGAAATCATGTATACTTCCAGCAAAATATTTAATTTATACAGATCACTATCTTTGAAGGAGCTGTGCTTACTGCAGAACTGGATTCATTCGGATCTCAATGGAATTCCAATAAAGGAAACTCTCTTAGGATTATGCAGTATGGGAGTAGTCAGCAATTTGTTTTGAAATATTTCTTTCTTTTTTTTTTTCATTTAACTTATCAAATAAACCACCCATAAAGACAATGAAGATTGCGTATAAAATATGCAAACAATGCCGTCGATTCTGAACATCTTATTGAAAGCCTATTCATGGCACCAGCAATTTAGTTATGCATTAATATGAATTACTGTCTAGAAATTTAATTTAAAATTGTAAGTGATGCTAATTGCGGTACAAGGATAATAGATTTATGTATTCTGTTCCACAACGAAAGCCCCAGACACCAAAGTGGATACTAACCTTTCTGATCCTAAAGTCTCCTCCTTCCCCTAGTCAATTGTTTCCTTTGTTAGAATATCAAAAAGCATATTACAGTAACTACATGGATCAAATAATTTTAAGTGGTAAAAATGAATGGAAATTAAAAACACACATTTTTCATTTTAAAGGGAAATAACATTGCTTTAGTGTGTATAGGACCTAGGTTGCTTCCAAACTATATTTGTTTAAAATACAAATATTAATGCTTTCATATCGCAGCGATTTTCTCATTTTCGTTCCCTGCCTTCCCAAAGCCATACCTTTTTTATTTTCCCTTCCACATAGCTGTTTGAGGGCTTGTTTTTTGAAGAACAAGTAGTACTTTCCAATGTCACCATTTAATATTGCATACAATTTGAGATGAGTAGCCCAGTTACATTATGGGAGGGTGGAAACCACAAGAGGAGTCAACACAATGACCCAGTCACAGAGTGCTGAGGTGGCAACCGAATGAGGGGTCAACCTAGTAGCCCAGTTACAGAGTGGTGAGGTGGCAACTGGATGAGGAGTCAACATAGTGGTCAGTCACAGAGTGGTGAGGGTGGCAACCGCATGAGGAGTCAAAATAGTGGCCCAGTCACAGAGTAGGTAGAGTGGCAACTGCATGAGGACTCAAGATAGTGGCCCAGTCACAGAGTGGGGAGGGTGGAAATGCATGAGAAGTCAACATAGTGGCCCAGTCACAGAGTAAAGAGTTAAGGGGCAACAGCAGTGGCAGTAACAGCACAAGATGGTGGGTGGCAGAAGGAGAAGATGGCGTCAGAGACAGCAGATGTGTGGCATCAGCTGGGAGGCAGCATCAAAAGAGTGGATGAAGCAGGTGGCCAGAAGAAACGGGTCTTTTTTCACAAACTTTTAGTGTGGCACCCAAAATGATCTAGTCTGATTCATCATGCACTGGTGTGTGAAAATCCTGTCTAATCCACACCTGTTTCATCTTTACAAAGGTTAATCTCTCAACATTTTGGGTGGAAAGGTGAGTCCTCCTTGGGGTAACCATTCCCCCCGCTGCACTAAACACCCCCTCTGATGCAACACTACTGGCCGGCCAGGAAAGCTTGTCCAGGGTAATCTCGGCCAGTTGCGGCCACAAATCTAGTATGGCTGCCCAGTAGTCCAGGGGATCTTGGATGTGGGGTGGCAGGGTGCACCGCCTGCTGGTTCAGGTTCTTCTCCATGTCCTGCTGCTGCTGGTGGGTGGTTTCTTCAGTAGGCGGGTGAAGAAAAGTGCTCATTAGAGACTCCAGACTTAAAGGGGTATTCCCATCTTGCCTTTTCACTCTTCCCAGCAGTAGATGTCCTGGTAACTTCCTGGTTTGGCTGAGTGAAGGCTGGCCACGCCTCCTCATGACTCACCCTGAGAGCTCAGTTCTAACGTGCTCGTTCATGTGGATGAGTCATCAGTCAGGCAGCCTGCAGAGTATGTAAAGCCTATCCCCAGCAGGGGAATTACTCAGTGACCAATGCTAGTGAACTCATGGAGTAACTTGTAGCTGTCCTGCATTATAATACACTTTTACACATAAAACCTGTGTTACAAACCCATTCTGTGCAGCAAAAACAATAAATCACTACAGCCCAAATGCATGTTAGCTAGTAGCCATATGATCTGTGCTAGATATAGATAGATATATTCATTGACTTATTACCCAGCTTTCCCGGTATCAGATATTATCACTGACCTATTACCCAGCTTATGGGGGGGGATCTGTGGATGGCACTTGGGGGGAGGGGGAGTCTGTGTATGGCACTTGGGGGAACTGTGGATGGCACTTCTGGGGGTGGATTCTGTGGATGGCACTTGGGGGTGGAGTCTGTGGATGGCACTTGGGGGTGGACTGTAGATGGCACTTGGGGGGTGGAGTCTGTGGATGGCACTTGGGGGGGGACTGTGGATAGCACTTGGCGCGGTGGAGTCTGTGGGTGGCACTTGGGGGGGAAACTCTGGATGGCACTTGGGGGGGTGGAGTCTGTGGATGGCACTTGGGGGGGTGGAGTCTGTGGATGGCACTTGGGGGGGAACTGTGGATGGCACTTGGGGGGTGGAGTCTATGGATGGCACTTGGGGGAGGGGGAACTGTGGATGGCACTTGGGGGATCTGTGGATTGCCACCAAGACTTCTGGGCACCAGAGCGCACGGCGTCCTTGGTTGCTCTGACGCCGTGCGCTCCCTCCTGTCTCCGCAATACAGTGATACAGTGATGCGCAGGAGGGAGCGCACAGCGTCATAGCAACCAAGGACGCCGTGCGCTCTGGTGCCCAGAAGGAGTCTAGGTGGCAATCCACAGATCCCCCCCAAGTGCCATCTACAGACTCCTGCCCCCCCACACGGGCCATCACATATGGTCCCGACTCTGGAGCGCACGGCATCCTCGGTTGCTATGCCGCTGTGCGCTCCCTCCTGCAGCCGGAATACAGTGATACACTCCTATAGATTATAGCAGTGTATTACTGTATTCCAGCGGCAGGAGGGAGTGCACGGCGTCATAGCAACCGAAGACGCCGTGCGCTCTGGTGCCCAGAAGGAGTCGGCCCGGGACTAATAGGTAACATATCAATCACTAAACTCGGCCACTGTGGTCTTCCAGGGCCCTCCCTCCTCCTCTAGCATCTGCAGGACAGCAGCGTGGCAGGCGGACCGTTTTTCTCCCCGACACTATTTCCAGCATGCAGGGCCAGACACGGCTGTTTCACAAGTGATCTCTTTGGGCATGCGCGGCCTCAGCCAGCGTGCGCATTCTTGAGTGGCGGGCTGGGGAGAAGGTAGGACATTTTACGCAGGCGCGGCCCATACAAGCCCCGCAAGTATGTGGCCGTAACCAAGGGATACAGGTAGACAACACAGGCGCAGATAAAGGGGTTTTTCAGGAGAACGGTGCAAGTTAGGAAAGAGAAGTTATTTAGAATATTATTCAAGGACACTTGGGGAAACTAATTAACAGCAATTAATAAGATGGGAATACCCCTTTAAGTTGCTGCTGATGGAGCTGGTGCTGCTCCTGCCACCACCCCCTCAGTAAGTGAGCATGAGCACAGATGGCCGCCCCGGTCAGATCTCCGTGAGGATGGGCGATGGCGCACATAGGCAGCTGCCAACTAAATACATGGATAAATTTGGATGATACCGTAAAAACTTCTTATTGTGGGACTGTTTCTGTCGGACGTCTGTCTATTAATATGAAAAGATACAACAGAGGTATAATGGAATAACATATCAGCGTGACCCAGGAGGACATATAATCTACCTAACTGGACATATAAAATACACTGCACAGAATACAGTATATGTATTTATAACAGACTGCTGCTTATTATTGCGGTGGTCTGTCTGGATTTAAAAAGGCAGCTATCTATAATAAGACGCTATTGCTATTATTATTCGACTGGATTATACCGACGTCAGACTGTTGCTATCCTATGAGTATTGTGCTGCTATTGACTTTTATGAATTGAATTTATCCACTAGATTGCTGCTATTTGTTTGTATATTTTGTTTTGTGTTTTTATTGATAGATTTTTTGGCGATTTTACATGTATGAAAAATAAACATTACTTGTTCAGATAAACCACCCACTTCTTTATACAATACTTGTGCATATAGGTCCTCCTCTGCCAGTTCAGCCGACACAGGCCTCAGGTAGCCTGATGTTGGCGCCATGTCTCCAGTCCCCTGGCCAGCCAAATTTATTAGCATCTGCTCCAGGACATGAAGGAGTGGAATGATGTTGTTCATCCCATAATCCTAGAGACTGACAATAAAGTGGCCTCCGCAAAGGGCCTGAGCAAACGGAAAGTGTCACTCATGAGCTGCCACTGGCAAACGTCAAAGTTACACAATGGAGTGCTCCTTTCTGCCTACATCATCAATAAATTGTTTACTGCCTTGCTCTGCTTATATAGTCGATCCAACATGTGGAGGGTGAAGTTCCAACAGGTGCAAATGTTGGGGAACGCCATTCTGCCTCTGCAGTTCAAGGAGGGCGTGTTCTGTAGGGTAAGAGTGGCTGAAGTACATCCACAGTTTCCTGGCTATTTTCAGGATGTCTTGCATTTGGGTGGAATACTTCAGGAATCGCTTTACTACCAGATTAAAGACATGCACCATGCAGGGCACATGGGTCAGCTCTGCTTGACGCATCGCTGACACAATGTTCTTCCCGTTATCAGTGACCATGGTCCCAATCATCAGTTGGTGAGGTGACAGCCAGGATTCAATTTCTTCTTGAAGGACTTGGAGTAGTTCCTCCCTGGTGTGACTCAATTTGCACAGGTAAACCAGGTGCAGAACAGCATGACACCCCCATGCTCTGCATAAGTGGTATGCTAGAGGAGTATTCCAAATTGTTCCTGCAGTGGACACTGATGACAAGGTTGAGGATCAGGAGGCAGAGAAGGACATTGGAGCAGGACTCACAGCTTGAGAACGCAGAGGCAGCAGTTCCATCACCTGGCCAAGTTGCTGGGGTGGCTGGGACGGAAACCACATTTACCCAGTGGGCCATAAAGGACATATACTGTCCTTGACCGTAGTTACAGCTCTACATCTTGGCGCTGCCGGGAACTTTAGCAGACACCAACAGGCTCAAGGATTGGCCCACCTTCTTCACACATTATTTGGGCGGTCATGGGGCCAAAACTGATCAAATATTCAGCATGGTTCCGATTTTCAGTTGTCGCAGAGAAAGCCAGGATTCGATTTCTTGATGCATCACATGTAGCAGGTTCTCCACTGTGTGACTCCGATCGCTAAGGCAAACCAGGTGCAGAATAGCGTGACACTGCCGAGCCCTGCACATGTGGAATGCTGGAGGAGCACTGTGACTTGTCCCTGCAGTGGAGACTGAGAACATGGTGGAGAATGAGGAGGCGGACATTGTCACAGGACCAATGGCATGACAACGTGGAGGCGGAAGCGGTGTGACCTGTCCAAGTTGCTGGTGTGGCTGTGCAGAAACTACATTCACCCAGTGGGCAGTAAAGGACATGTATTGTCCCTGAATGTAGTTACAGCTCCACACATCGGTGCTGCCATGCACTTTGGCAGACACCTACATGCTCAAGAACTGGCCCACCTTCTGTTCTACATGTGTGTGGAGGGTTGGTGCTCCCTTTTTTGCAAAGAAATGACGGCTTGGGACTCTCCACCTCGGCTCGGCACAAGCCATCAGTTCTCTGAAAGGTGCAGAATCCACCACTCGAAAAGGAAGGAACTGAAGCACCAGCAACTTGGACAGGAGCACGTTCAGCTTCTGCGCAGTTGGATGCATGCACGCATACTGTTGTCTCTTGGCAATCGCTTGGGTGATTGATTGCTGACGTAATGACTGACAAAGCGTAGGAACAAGAGCAGCTGGACCAGCAGAAGATGGGATTGACAGACAGCTCCCTTCGGCTGAGGTGGTGGAGCCTTAACTGCCTGAATCTGGGTGCATGCCACTGGGTTATATAGCAGTAGCTGCGGCAGGCTGGACTACCAGGTAAGAGCCACGGTTCTCCCCGGCCACTTGTTGGTGACGCAGCATAGGCTGACGCAGGGCTGTGGTGCCAACATTGGCATCCTGGCCACGCTTTACCTTCTGCCCTCCTATTCTACATATGTCCATGTTGACCTGCTCCGGTGGCTCCACAAAAAACTGCCACACCACCGAGTACCTTATTTTCCCTCAACACTACTCACTGGCTGACTGCTAACAAAGCTGCTTACGTGAACCCGTGCACCACTCCTTTCCGGGCAAGTAGGCTGCTGCAAAGCGGGTGGTCTACCCCATGCCCGATTAGCTCCTGACCTCCCACTGCTGCCACCCTGCTGACTCCTGGCCATGCTAGCGACTTGCTGGCTCTGCCGCTGCCTGATGGGCAAGCTGCTACCCTTTTCTCCTGATGTTGACGAAGCCCCTTTTTCAGCCGGCTCCCAAGTGCGATCGGCTTCATCATCATCGAGGGATGACGTGGATAAACGAGTTAACCAATCAAGAACCGCTGGGTTACTGGTCGAGATACGACGTTTATGTTTTTCGTGTATTACTGAAATACCTCCTTAAACTCTTTCACCACAAATGACTGCAAACGTGCAGTACGTTTATATTTTTCGTGTATTACAGAAATACTGCCCTAAACTCTTTCACCAGAAATGACTGCAAATGATTTTAGCGTAAATAACAACAAAAGTGACCTGCGCATATATTTATCTTTTTCCAGAGATAAAAGTCACTAAAGGCTTTTCAACATAGCACTTGCACCCCAATAACTTATTGCTGGAATGACAGAGCTGTATTATGAGACTATCTGTATCCCCAAGTAATGTTTCCCTGCACTTGTAAATTGCTTTTTTTCACAATGAGGATTTTCATATGACTCTCCCTAGCATCTGCACACGTCTCTCCCCGCCTGTGAAAGGATTCCTCTCACTATCCTTTCCCTTCACTAGTAAATCGATTCCTTCCTTTATTTTTATTTTTTTACTCTCCCTAGCGCCTGCATACACATCTGTCCCTCAACAAAGTACGATTGTGAATGGCAGAATCTAAGATTAGAGATGTCTCGAACTATTCGCCGGCGAACATAGCTTGTTCGCGGCGGCGGGCGAACATATGTGATGTTCGCGTTCTCCCCTATACTTTATCATTGAGCAAACTTTGACCCTGTACCTCACAGTCAGCAGACACATTCCAGCCAATCAGCATACCCTCCCTCCCAGACCCTCCCACCTCCTATCAAAAAGCAAGGACAGCATCCATCTTAGATTCATTCTGAAGCTGCAGTGTTAGTAGTTGTAATCGCAATGCGATTAATATAACCTGCATTAACCGCATTGCGAATTCAACTTAGAGCTGGGTTCCTAATGGTTGTATTGCTAGAATATAACAAAGATTGAGAATATAGTGCTATATTCTCAATCTTCGTTATATTCTAGCAATACAACCATTAGGAACCCAGCTCTAAGTTGAATTTGCAATGCGATTAATACAGGTTATATTAATTGCATTGCGATTACAACTTACATCTGAGTTCCTAATGGTTGTATTGCTAGAATATAATGAAGATTGAGAATATAGTGCTATATTCTCAATCTTTGTTATATTCTAGCAATACAACCATTAGGAACCCAGCTCTAAGTTGAATTTGCAATGCGATTAATATAACCTGTATTAATCGCATTGCGAATTCAACTTAGTGCTGGGTCCTGGATTTGAACCAGTGACCTTTCGTTTGGGAATCAACCTAATATCACACTGAGCTATTAAGGAATGTGAGAATTGTAATTTGTAATATACAAGAAGAAAAAGATTGTTCCACCACCAGGAGCAAAACAGTAATAATGCAGTTGTTGCTAATTAGTTGCAAGTCCAATTTATGTATGAGATGGCCAAGATGACTGTCTATAAAATGATGGTCTCCCATTCAAAGCTGTAGTGGATGGAGAAATACAGAGCAAGGAAGTCAAAAGTTCAAAACATTGTTACCATTTTCCTCGTCAGTGTATGTATGAAAGAAGGTGAACATCTCAAAATCTGTAGTATCAGACCGCAATGTCACCCCAATAAGAGAATCAAGGATTATTTGAATTATTTATGTATAAAAAAAGCAAATAACCTAAAATCAGTAGTATTAGAACACTTTTTAACTCCAATTAGAGCAGCAAGGTGTAATATAATAGCTCCTATTAGCCAAGCTTTACACTGTTCTATTGGTCCCTGTTCTCTTCCCTATAGCAGCAGAGGCCGTTTAGACAGCACAATCTGCTGCCAGCAATCAATGTTTTAGGTGACTCCACCAACGATCCTATTACTGAATGAACAATCATTTTTGCTGATTCATCTGGTAATAGGCGGCCCCTTTACACCACCACAAACTATTGCTAACAAGCATTTATATGAACACTTGTTAGCAATAATCTGCCTGACCTGGTAGTGTAAAGCCCATTTAACTGTCAAGTTCTCCCACAGATTACAGCTGATCCCTTGATATCCCAGACAGCAAGTGGACACTTTGCAATCAGCTTTTAGTCAAGCAGCCCTTTTAGGTAGGAATTGTTCAAAGCAGACAGCTCTATTTGTTTGCACATTAGGTGTCAATAAAAAATAATGAGAACCTATTTGGAAAAGTTGCAAAATACTTAACACCTTATAAAAAAAGATACATTAGCAGATTACTTTATATTTTTTATAATCCCCATTACAACTTTAATGTCAGAAAGAAAGGGATGGTTTGATCATTTTGTTTCAGTACTAACAAAATGTTGAAGAGCCTATTAATTTACCATAATAATAATGCAATAGATGCTATAATGTGAGAAATGGACATGGCCATAAATTGGTTGAACTTTCACATAATTACCATGCGTTAAGACAGATTTGTTGATATAAATGTCTATGACCTCTTATTTTAATGGTTTGCTTTTCCACTTTCTGTCTACCTGTCATCTGTCCAAGTATTTTCCTGCATATCATTTGCTGTAGACATTTTTCAAAGGAAATACTTACTATACTTATGTTGTTTCATAAGATCTAATGGCAGATATATTTTTCCGCAGTGTTTCCAGGTTTTAAAAAATGCTAATGAGTGGGATATGGGTGAAATAGTAAATAAAGATGTACTCACCTGTCCCCTGATAGGTTATAATGCTGCTATGATGATTGGTGGCATTAGTGACATAATTGTAATAGCATAGTGACATAATTGCAAGCAAAGACAGGGAGAACCATTGAATCAGCAACCTGAGAGAAGTAGGGGATATAAGAGGTGATGAGATCATTTTTATTAATTGAACCCTTTTCCAGTTTATTAGCAATTTTTCTTAAAAACCCCTTTAACGAGAACCTGCTACCACAATATACAGAGCAATCTGCAGGCAGCATGTTGCAGAGGAGAAGGAGCTGAGCAGATTGATTTAGTTTTCTCAAACAATATTAAGTAAAACTTGTAATTTACACATTTAAATCTCTGCTCTTTTTGGGCACAGTTACTAACTGGATCTTAGTGGTAATTGACAGGCATTCCTGTATGAATTTAATAGCCAGGTGTCAGTAACTGGTAAGTGACCCACTTGGACAACTGAGCTCAGAAAGAGCAGCGATTTCAACATATAAATTACAATTTTGATTAATCTGTTCACACAAAACGATTCAAATGTAGCTAAGCTAAACTTAATGGTTAACATGTTAAGTAAATAATGGCAAGAAAATGTTAATTTACTTTTTTAATGGATTTTAATTGTCATGAGATAACACTGTGACGTGTTATCAGAGTAAATTTTAGCTCGGCTACATTTGAATATCAATCTGCTCAGCATGTTCTATAACATGCTGCCTGCAATATTATAATTCATCTCATGGTGAAAGGTTCTATGCAGCTTAGTCTCGGTATGGTGCTTTTGCAGACGTTCTTCCCATAGCCATCTCCTTTGGAGTATAAAACTCCTGAATAACATCTGTGTACAGTTAAAACAAATGCTAAAGATAGCTGAAAAATGTGAATAATGGTAATAATACCACTAAAATACATTGCCTTGCGCATCCAGTTAAATGAGTTAAAATAATGCAGAGACTTTACTACCGGAAGAGTTATAGCTACAGGAAGCGTTCCTTTAGCCAATTATTCATCATTAGGGTTGAGCGATCCCGAACTGTACAGTTCGGGTTCATAGCGAATTCTGGGGTGATCTGGACACGGACCCGAATCCAAACATTTTTAAAAAGGTTCGGGTCCATTGTTAGGTGATTCTTTCCGCTTTTTGAAGGGCTGCGCAGCAGCCAATCAGCAAGCGTTTTGCATCTTTGCCCTAAGAAGCCATCACAGCCATGCCTACTAATGGCATGGCTGTGATTGGCAGCATGTGACCCAGCCTCTTTATCCACATCAGCCCCCCTAGCTTAAACACCCTTAATGACCAGGCCACTTTTTACAATTCCGCACTACACTACTTTCACCGTTTATTGCTCCGTCATGCAACTTACCACCCAAATGAATTTTACCTCCTTTTCTTCTCACTAATAGAGCTTTCATTTGGTGGTATTTCATTGCTGCTGACATTTTAACTTTTTTTGCTATTAATCAAAAATGACCGAAATTTTTGCAAAAAAATGACATTTTTCACTTTCTGTTGTAAAATTTTTCAAAAAAACTACATTTCTATATAAATTTTTCTCTAAATTTATTGTTCTACATGTCTTTGATAAAAAAATCCAATAAGTGTATATTTATTGGTTTGGGTAAAAGTTATAGCGTTTACAAACTATGGTGCAAAAAAGTGAATTTCGGCATTTTGAAGCAGCTCTGACTTTCTGAGCGCCTGTCATGTTTCTTCAGGTGCTAGAATGTCAGGATAGTATAAATACCCCCAAATCACACCATTTTAGAAAGAAGACACCCCAAAGTATTCACGGAGGGGCATGGTGAGTTCATGTATCATTTCATTTTTTTCACAAGTTAGCGGAAAATGACACTTTCTGAGAAAAAAAAAAAAAAAAAGTTTCAATTTCTGATAACTTCTGGCAAAAAAAAAAAATCTCAGACGGACTCACTATGCCCCTCAGTGAATACCTTGGGGTGTCTACTTTCCGAAATGGGGTCATTTGTGGGGTGTGTTTACTGTTCTGGCATTTTGGGCGGGGCTAAATGTGAGCCGCCATGTAAAACCTAAAGGTACTCGTTGGAATTTGGGCCCTTTGCGACTCAGGCTGCAAAAAGTGTCACTCATGTGGTATTGCCGTACTCAGGAGAAGTAGGGCAATGTGTTTTGGGGTGTATTTTTACATACACCCATGTTGGATGAGAGAAATATCTCTGTAAATTGTCAACTTTGTATAAAATTTTTAAAAGTTGTCGTTTACAGAGATATTTTTCACACAAAGTATGGGTATATATAAAAATACACCCCAAAACACATTGCCCTACTTCTCCTGAGTACGGCGATACCATGTGTGCCACTTTTTGCAGCTTGAAGCGCAAAGGGCCCTAAACCAATGAGTACCTTTAGGATTTCACAGGGCATTTTTACGCATTTGGATTCCAGACTTCTTCTCACGCTTTAGGGGCCCCTAAAATGCCAGGACAGTATAAATACCCACATGTGACCCCATTTTGGAAAGAAGACACCCCAAGGTATTCTGTGAGGGGTATGGTGAGTTCATGTAAAATTTTATTTTTGTCACAAGTTAGTGGAATATGAGACTTTTTTTTTTTTTTTTTTTTTTACAATTTCCGCTGACTTGTGCCAAAAATAAAAATTCTGTGGACTCACCATGCCCCTCACAGAATACCTAGGGTGTCTTCTTTCCAAAATGGGGTCACATGTGGGGTATTTATACTGTCCTGGCATTTTAGGGCCCCTAAAGCGTGAGAAGAAGTCTGGAATCAAATGCGTAAAAATGCCCTGTGAAATCTAAAGGTACTCATTGGTTTTAGGGCCCCTTGCGTATCCAGGCTGCAAAAAGTGTCACTCATGTGGTATCGCCGTACTCAGGAGAAGTAGGGCAATGTGTTTTGGGTGTATTTTACATATACCCATGCTGCGTGAGAAATATCGCTGTAAACGACAACTTTTTAAATTTTTTATTCAAAGTTGTCAATTTACAGAGATATTTCTCTCACCCAGTATGGGTATATGTAAAAATACACCCCAAAACACATTGCCCTACTTCTCCTGAGTACGGCGATACCACATGTGTGACACTTTTTGCAGCCAAGATGCTAAAGGGCCCTAATTCCAATGAGTACCTTTTAGGAGGGCATTTTTACGCATTTTCTTCTCACGCTTTAGGGCCCCTAAAATGCCAGGGCAGTATAAATACCCACATGTGACCCCATTTTGGAAAGAAGACACCCCAAGGTATTCCATGAGGGCATGGCGAGTTCATAGAAGATTTTTTTGGCACAAGTTAGTGGAAATTGATTTTTATTGTTTTTCTCACAAAGTCTCCCTTTCCGCTAACTTTTGACAAAAGTTTAATTTTCATGGACTCATTATGCCCCTCAGCGAATACCTTGGGGTGTCTTCTTTCCAAAATGGGGTCACATGTGGGGTATTTATACTGCCCTGGCATTTAGGGGCCCTAAAGCGTGAGAAGAAAATGCGTAAAAATGCCCTCCTAAAGGTACTCGTTGGAATTTGGGCTCCTTGTGCATCTTGGCTGCAAAAGTGTCACTCATGTGGTATCGCCGTACTCAGGAGAAGTAGGGCAATGTGATTTGGGGTGTATTTTACATATACCCATGCTGGGTGAGAAATATCTCTGTAAATTGACAACTTTGAATAAAAAATTTTAAAAGTTGTCGTTTACAGCGATATTTCTCACACCCAGCATGGGTATATGTAAAATACACCCTAAACCACATTGCCCTACTTCTCCTGAGTACGGCGATACCACATGTGTGACACTTTTTGCAGCCAAGATGCTAAAGGGCCCTAAAACCAATGAGTACCTTCAGGATTTCACAGGCCATTTTTACGCATTTGGATTCTCACGCTTTAGGACCCCTAAATTGCCAGGGCAGTATAAATACCCACATGTGACCCCATTGTGGAAAGGAGACACCCTAAGGTATTCTGTGAGGGGTATGGCGAGTTCACAGAAAAAAAATTTGGCACAAGTTAGCGGAAATTGTTTTTTTTTGTTTTTTTTTACAGTCTCATATTCCACTAACTTGTGACAAAAATAAAATTTTGCATGAACTCACCATACCCCTCACGGAATACCTTGGGGTGTCTTCTTTCTAAAATGGGGTCACATGTGGGGTTTTTGTACTGCCCTGGCATTTGAGGAGTCTCCGCAGTCATTACACGTATGGCCAGCATTAGGAGTTTCTGCGATTCTCCGTATATTGAGCATACGGGTAATGAGATTTTTTCCGTTCAGCCTCTGCGCTGAAAAAAAAATGAACGGCACAGATTTTTTCATTCGCATCGGTCAATGTGGATGAAAAAATCTCTGCCAAAATCAGTGACTGCGGTGCGGTGGGCTGGGCGCTAACTAACTGGTGGTGATAGGGGACCCTTATGCCCCATTCACACGTCCGCAATTCTGTTTGCGGAATGGAATTGCGGACCCATTCATTTCTATGGGGACAGACTTTGTCCCGCTCGGATCCGGAATTACGGATCCTCGCTTCCAGGTCTGCACTTCCGTTCTGCAAAAATATAGAACATGTCCTTTTCTTGTCCACAATTTCGTACAAGAAAAAGCATTTTCTATATAGTTCTGGCAATGTGCGGATCTGCAAAATGCGGAAAGCACATTGCCGGTGTCCGTGTTTTGAGGATCTGCGGATCGGATCCGCGGATCGGATCCGCGGATCCGTGAATCCACAGATCCGTGAATCCACGGATCCGCAAAACACATATGGACGTCTGAATGGAGCCTTACAAGGGTGTGATCAATGACAGGGGGTGATCAGGAGGTCTAGATGGGGTGATCAAGGGGTTAATAGGTGAGGAGGGGGTGGGGGGGTTAGTGTAGTGTTTGGTGCAACTTTACTGTGTTACCTGGTCCTCTGGTGGTCGATCCCAGTAAATGGGACCACCAGAGGACCAGGTAGCAGCTATATCAGACGCTGTTCATAAAACAGCGTCTGATATAGCAGTTTGATGCGATTTTATTCGCATCTACAGCCTGCCAGCGATGGATCATCGCTGGCAGGCTGAAGCCGAACTGCTGTGCCGCGCTTCCCTGCTGTGCCGCGCGTTCACAGGAAATCTCGCCTCTCGCGAGATGACGCGCCGATGCGTCGGAACAGAGCTACAGGGCCGCCCGCAGGACGCATCCCTGCGTTAGGCGGTCCTGTAGCGGTTATAAGCTGGAGTCACGTAGTGCCGCACATCACTCTGTTGCTGTTAGTCTAGGGAAAGGTTGCTGCCAGCGCTCTCAGGGAGAGATTAGGGAAGAAATCTGTAGAACCTGTTGTTGTGCAATCCTCAAGATACAGCAAATAATGTTGAGCGAACAGTTCGAGAATAGTTCGGGTTCGTACCGAATTTTGGGGTGTTCGGGACACGGACCCGAACCCAAACATTTTCAAAAAACTTTGGGTTCGGGTTCGTTGTTCGGCGATTTCTTCCCGCTTTCTGAAGGGCTGCACAGCAGCCAATCAGCTAGCGTTTTACTTCTTGCCCTAAGAGCCCATCACAGCCATGCCTACTAATGGCATGGCTGTGATTGGCCAAGTGCAACATGTGACCCAGCCTCTATTTAAGCTGGAGTCATGTAGCGCCGCACGTCACACTGCTCTGATTAGTGTAGGGAGAGGACGCAGCTGCTGTGTGGGCGAGATTAGGCAGGGATAAGTCAGCAAAAGCACCTAATGAAGTGATCGATCTACAGCTATGAATCATTCAACTTCTGCTAGTTACTTGCTCACTGGTTTTTAGGCTGCACAGAGCATTTTTCTGTCACCTTTTTCTGGGGTGATCGGCGGCCATTTTGTGACTTGTGGTGCACCACACAAGCTGCCACCAAGTCCATCAATCCATCAATACAAGGTTTTTTTTGCTATATCCTATATCAGGGGCTTGGCTGTGCGAATTGTCACCCCTAGAAACTCAGGATAACCAATTTCTATATTTTATTAAGGGGTTAAATACAATTGCCACAATACCAATCCCCTAAAACTGGTGGTCCAGCTTTGGCTAGCCAAGTATAATAATAATATATTTTGTTCTGTGGTGAAATACAATTGCCAAATTAGCAATACCATAAATCTGGTGTATCAGCACTGGCTGGCAAACTATAATAGTGTTCGCCAAAATATAAATTTTGTTCTGGGGTGAAATTCACTTGCCAAAATAGCAATCCCCTAAATCTGGTGTCCCGGCACTGGCTGGCAAACTATAATAATGTCCGCCAAAACATATATTTTGTTCTGGGATGAAATTCAATTGCCAAAATAGCAATACCATAAATCAGTGGTTTCAGCTGTGACTGGCAAAGTATAATAGTGTCCGCCAAAACATATATTTAGATCTGGGGTGAAATTCAATTGCCAAAATAGCAATACCCTGAATCTGGTGTCCCAGCTGTTGCAGGCCAAGTGTTAATCTGTCCGTAAAAGGGTATATTTTGTTCTGGGGTGAAATTCAATTGCCAAAATAGCAATACCATAAATATGTGGTTTCAGCTGTGGCTGGCAAAGTATAATAGTGTCTGCCAAAACATATATTTTGTTCTGGGGTGAAATTCAATTGCCAAAATAGCAATACCATAAATCTGGTGTCTCAGGACCGGCTGGAAACTAGAATAGTGTCCGCCAAAACATATATTTTGTTCTGGGGTGAAATTCACTTTCCAAAATAGTAATCACCTAAATCTGGTGTCCCAGCACTGGCTGGCAAACTATAATAGTGTCCGCCAAAACATATATTTTGTTCTGGGGTGAAATTCAATTGCCAAAATAGCAATACCATAAATCAGTGATTTCAGCTGTGGCTGGCAAAGTATAATAGTGTCTGCCAAAACATATATTTTGTTCTGGGGTGAAATTCAATTGCCAAGATAGGAATACCCTGAATCTGGTGTCCCAGCTGTTGCAGGCCAAGTGTTAGTCTGTCCTTAAAAGGGTATATTTTGTTCTGGGGTGAACTTCAATTGCCAAAATAGCAATACCATAAATAAGTGGTTTCAGCTGTGGCTGGCAAAGTATAATAGTGTCAGCCACAACATATATTTTGATCTGGGGTGAAATTCAATTGCCAAAATAGCAATACCCTGAATCTGGTGTCCCAGCTGTTGCAGGCCAAGTGTTAGTCTGTAGGTAAAAGGGTATATTTTATTCTGGGGCGAAATTCAATTGCCAAAATAGCAATACCATAAATCAGTGGTTTCAGCTGTGGCTGGCAAAGTATAATAGTGTCCACCAAAACATATATTTAGTTCTGGGGTGAAATTCAAGTACCAAAATAGCAATACCCTGAATCTGGTGTTCCAGCTGTTTCAGGCCAAGTGTTAATCTGTCCATAAAAGGGTATAATTTGTTCTGGGGTGAAATTCAATTGCCAAAATAGCAATACCCTGAATCTGGTGTCCCAGCTGTTGCAGGCCAAGTGTTAGTCTGTCCGTAAAAGGGTATATTTTATTCTGGGGCGAAATTCAATTGCCAAAATAGCAATACCATAAATCAGTGGTTTCAGCTGTGGCTGGAAAAGTATAATAGTGTCCGCCAAAACATATATTTTGTTCTGGGGTGAAATTCAATTGCCAAAATAGCAATACCCTGAATCTGGTGTTCCAGCTGTTTCCGGCCAAGTGTTAATCTGTCCATAAAAGGGTATATTTTGTTCTGGGGTGAAATTCAATTGCCAAAATAGCAATACCCTGAATCTGGTGTCCCAGCTGTTGCAGGCCAAGTTTCAGAGTGTCCGCAAAAACATATATTTTGTTCTAGGGTGAAATTCAATTGCCAAAATAGCAATACCATAAATCAGTGGTTATAGCTGTGGCTGGCAAAGTATAATAGTGTCCGCCAAAACATATATTTTGTTCTGGGGTGAAATTAAATTGCCAAAATAGCAATACACTGAATCTGGTGCCCAGCTGTTGCAGGCCAAGTGTTAATTTATCCGTAAAAGGGTATATTTTGTTCTGGGGTGAAATTCAATTTCCAACTTAGCAATACCATAAATCTGTGGTTTCTGCTGTGGCTGGCAAAGTATAATAGTGTCCGCCAAAACATATATTTTGTTCTGGGGAGAAATTCAATTGCCAAAATAGCAATACCCTGAATCTGGTGTCCCAGCTGTTGCAGGCCAAGTGTTAGTCTGTCCGTAAAGGGTATATTTTATTCTGGGGCAAAATTCAATTGCCAAAATAGCAATACCATAAATCAGTGGTTTCAGCTGTGGCTGGCAAAGTATAATAGTGTCCGCCAAAACATATATTTTGTTCTGGGGTGAAATTCAATTACCAAAATAGCAATACCCTGAATCTGGTGTTCCAGCTGTTTCAGGCCAAGTGTTAATCTGTCCATAAAAGGGTATATTTTGTTCTGGGGTGAAATTTAATTGCCAAAATAGCAATACCCTGAATCTGGTGTCCCAGCTGTTGCAGGCCAAGTGTTAATCTGTCCGTAAAGGGTAAATTTTATTCTGGGGCGAAATTCAATTACCAAAATAGCAATACCATAAATCAGTGGTTTCAGCTGCGGCTGGAAAAGTATAATAGTGTCCGCCAAAACATATATTTTGTTCTGGGGTGAAATTCAATTGCCAAAATAGCAATACCCTGAATCTGGTGTTCCAGCTGTTTCAGGCCAAGTGTTAATCTGTCCATAAAAGGGTATATTTTGTTCTGGGGTGAAATTCAATTGACAAAATAGCAATACCCTGAATCTGGTGTCCCAGCTGTTGCAGGCCAAGTTTCAGAGTGTCCATAAAAACATATATTTTGTTCTAGGGTGAAATTCAATTGCCAAAATAGCAATACCATAAATCAGTGGTTATAGCTGTGGCTGGCAAAGTATAATAGTGTCCGCCAAAACATATATTTTGTTCTGGGGTGAAATTAAATTGCCAAAATAGCAATACACTGAATCTGGTGCCCAGCTGTTGCAGGCCAAGTGTTAATTTATCTGTAAAAGGGTATATTTTGTTCTGGGGTGAAATTCAATTTCCAACTTAGCAATACCATAAATCTGTGGTTTCTGCTGTGGCTGGCAAAGTATAATAGTGTCCGCCAAAACATATATTTTGTTCTGGGGAGAAATTCAATTGCCAAAATAGCAATACCCTGAATCTGGTGTCCCAGCTGTTGCAGGCCAAGTGTTAGTCTGTCCGTAAAAGGGTATATTTTATTCTGGGGCAAAATTCAATTGCCAAAATAGCAATACCATAAATCAGTGGTTTCAGCTGTGGCTGGCAAAGTATAATAGTGTCCGCCAAAACATATATTTTGTTCTGGGGTGAAATTCAATTACCAAAATAGCAATACCCTGAATCTGGTGTTCCAGCTGTTTCAGGCCAAGTGTTAATCTGTCCATAAAAGGGTATATTTTGTTCTGGGGTGAAATTCAATTGCCAAAATAGCAATACCCTGAATCTGGTGTCCCAGCTGTTGCAGGCCAAGTGTTAATCTGTCCGTAAAAGGGTAAATTTTATTCTGGGGCGAAATTCAGTTACCAAAATAGCAATACCATAAATCAGTGGTTTCAGCTGCGGCTGGAAAAGTATAATAGTGTCCGCCAAAACATATATTTTGTTCTGGGGTGAAATTCAATTGCCAAAATAGCAATACCCTGAATCTGGTGTTCCAGCTGTTTCAGGCCAAGTGTTAATCTGTCCATAAAAGGGTATATTTTGTTCTGGGGTGAAATTCAATTGCCAAAATAGCAATACCCTGAATCTGGTGTCCCAGCTGTTGCAGGCCAAGTTTCAGAGTGTCCATAAAAACATATATTTTGTTCTAGGGTGAAATTCAATTGCCAAAATAGCAATACCATAAATCAGTGGTTATAGCTGTGGCTGGCAAAGTATAATAGTGTCCGCAAAACATATATTTTGTTCTGGGGTGAAATTAAATTGCCAAAATAGCAATACACTGAATCTGGTGCCCAGCTGTTGCAGGCCAAGTGTTAATTTATCTGTAAAGGGTATATTTTGTTCTGGGGTGAAATTCAATTTCCAACTTAGCAATACCATAAATCTGTGGTTTCTGCTGTGGCTGGCAAAGTATAATAGTGTCCGCCAAAACATATATTTTGTTCTGGGGAGAAATTCAATTGCCAAAATAGCAATACCCTGAATCTGGTGTCCCAGCTGTTGCAGGCCAAGTGTTAATCTGTCCGTAAAGGGTATATTTTGTTCTGGGGTTAAATTCAATTGCCAAAATAGCAATACCATAAATCAGTGGTTTCAGCTGTGGCTGGCAAAGTATAATAGTGTCCGCCAAAACATATATTTTGTTCTGGGGTGAAATTCAATTGCCAAAATAGCAATACCCTGAATCTGGTGTCCCAGCTGTTGCAGGCCAAGTGTTAATCTGTCCATAAAAGGGTATATTTTGTTCTGGGGTGAAATTCAATTGCCAAAATAGCAATACCCTGAATCTGGTGTCCCAGCTTTTGCAGGCCAAGTGTTAATCTGTCTGTAAAAGGGTATATTTTGTTCTGGGGTGAAATTCAATTGCCAAAATAGCAATACCATAAATCAGTGGTTTCAGCTGTGGCTGGAAAAGTATAATAGTGTCCGCCAAAACATATATTTTGTTCTGGGGTGAAATTCAATTGCCAAAATAGTAATACCCTGAATATGGTGTCCCAGCTGTTGCAGGCCAAGTGTTAATCTGTCCATAAAAGGGTATATTTTGTTCTGGGTTGAAATTCAATTGCCAAAATAGCAATACCATAAATCAGTGGTTTCAGCTGTGGCTGGCAAAGTATAATAGTGTCCGCCAAAACATATCTTTTGTTCTGGGGTGAAATTCAATTGCCAAAATAGCAATACCCTGAATCTGGTGTCCCAGCTGTTGCAGGCCAAGTGTTAATCTGTCCGTAAAAGGGTATATTTTGTTCTGGGGTGAAATTCACTTGCCGATATAGCAATACCCTGAATCTGGTGTCCCAGCTGTTGAAGGCCAAGTGTTAATCTGTCCGTAAAAGGGTATAATACACTCAAGGTGTACATACAAGTGCTGAGAGGGTCATCTTCATTAACTTCACACGCTTCCATGCATCTCCCATTGTATTTCTGTCCTTTAATGGGTATATTACACACAGTGTTAAAATACAAGTGCTGAAGGCATAATCCTACATATTTATTCTCATGCTTCTGTGCATCTCCAAGTGTAAATTTGTCCATAAAAGGATACCTTTCATCCATGGCCTAAATACTAGCCCTAAAAGAGATATTCCCCTAAATCAGTGGTTACTGCTGTGCCTGGATTAGTGTAATACGCTACATAAATAAATAGGCAGATAGTGTTAGGTGCCTGTAAAAAAAGGCCTGAATTTGAAATCAATACATCGGGCCAAATAATTTTTTTCTTATTGTGGTGCTTGGTGAACGGTAACAATGAGGAAAACATCAAGTAAGGGACGCGGACGCAGTCGTAGTGGTGTTAGTGTACCCTCTGGTGCTGGGAGAGGACGTGGCCATTGTGCCACAGCCACACGTCCTAGTGAACCAACTACCTCAGGTTCCAGTACCCGCCAGAATTTACAGCGATATTTGGTGGGGCCCAATGCTGTTCTAAGGACGGTAAGGCCTGAGCAGGTACAGGCGCTATTCAATTGGGTGACCGACAGTGGATCCAGCACGTTCACAACATTATCTCCCACCCAGTCTTCTGCAGAAATCGCAAAGGTGGCGCCTGAAAACCAAGCCCATCAGTCTGTCACATCACCCCCATGCATATCAGGGAAACTGTCTGATGCTTAAGTTATGCAGCAGTCTCTTATGCTGTTTGAATACTCTGCTGGCAGGCTTTCCCAAGGGAATTCACCTAGCCCTTCCCCAGTGGTGGAAGACATAGAATGCACTGATGCACAACCACTGATGTTTCCTGATGATGAGGACATGGGAATACCACCTCATCGGAATCCGCACGTCTCTGATGATGACGAAACACAGGTGCCAACTGCTGCGTCTTTCTGCAGTGTGCAGACCGAACAGGAGGTCAGGGAGGAAGACTGTGTGGAAGACGATGCAGGGGACGATGAGGTCCTAGACCCCACATGGAATCAAGGTCATGCCACTGATTTTCATAGTTCAGAGTAAGAGGCAGTGGTGAGACCGAGCCAACAGCGTAACAAAAGAGGGATCAGAGGGCAAAAGCAGAACAGACGCCGCTAAGAGAGTTCGCCTGCAACTGGCCACCGCCACCAGGGACCGAGCACCGCAAAGGCAGCTTCAAGGAGTTCCCTGGCATGGCACTTCTTTAAACAATGTGCTGACGACAAGACCCGAGTGGTTTGCACGCTGTGCCATCAGAGCCTGAAGTGAGGCATTAACGTTCTGAACCTTAGCACAACCTGCATGACCAGGCATCTACATGCAAAGCATGAACTGCAGTGGAGTAAACACCTTAAAAGCAAGGAACTTACTCTGGCTCCCCCTGCTCCCTCTTCTGCTGCTGCCTCGGCTACTTCCCCTGCCTCAGGAGGAATATTGGCACCTGCCGCCCACCAAACAGAGGATGCGCCATCGACACCACCACCTACATCACCAAGCATCTCCACCATGTCACACGGCAGCGTTCAGCTCTCCATCTAACAAACCTTGGAGAGAAAGCGTAAATTCCCACATAGCCACCCTCCAGCCCTGGGCCTGAATGCCAGCATTTCTAAACTACTGGCCTTTGAAATGCTGTCATTCAGGCTGGTGGACACAGACAGCTTCAAATAGCTGATGTCCATGGCTGTCCCACAGTATGTTCTTCCCAGCCGCCACTACTTCTCCAAGAGAGCCGTGCCTTCCCTGTACAACCAAGTATCCGATAAAATCAAGTGTGCACTGCGCAACGCCATCTGTGGCAAGGTCCACCTAACCACAGATACGTGAACCAGTCAGCACGGCCAGGGATGCTATATCTCCCTAACTGCACACTGGGTAAATGTAGTGGCGGCTGGAAGTCCTTCCGCCGCCAAGGATCGCAGGGCATCATTCTTTGCCTCCTGTAGCCTCCTCCTCCTACTCGGCTTACTCCTCCTCTGCTTCCACCTGCTCATCAGTCAGCCACACACCTTCACCACCAACTTCAGCACAGCCCGGGGTTAACGTCAGCAGGCCATTCTGAAACTCATATGTTTGGGGGACAGGCCACACACCGCGCAGGAGTTGTGGCGGGGTATTGAACAACAGACCGATGAGTGGTTTTTGCAGGTGGGCCTCAAGCCCGGCCTGGTGGTGTGTGATAATGGGCGAAATCTCGTCGCAGCTCTGGGACTAGCCGGTTTGAAGCACATCGCTTGCCTGCCGCATGTGCTGAATTTGGTGGTGCAGAAGTTCATTCACAACTACCCTGACATGACAGAGCTGCTGCATAAAGTGCGGGCCGTCTGTGCGCGCTTCCGGCGTTCACATCCTGCCGCTGCTCGCCTGTCTGCGCTACAGCGGAACTTCGGCCTTCCCGCTCACCGCCTATTATGCAACGTGCCCACCAGGTAGAACTCCACCTTGCACATGCTGGAGAGACTGTGCAAGCAGCAGCAGGCCATAGCGGAGTTTCAGCTGCAGCACGCACGAGTCAGTCGCACTGCTGAACAGCACAACTTCACCACCAATGATTGGGCCTCCATGCGAGACCTGTGTGCCCTGTTTGCGCTGTTTCGAGTACTCCACCAACATGGCCAGTGGCGATGACACCGTTATCAGCGTTACAATACCACTTCTATGTCTCCTTGAGAAAACGCTTAGGGCGATGATGGAAGAGGAGGTGGCCCAGGAGGAGGAGGATGAGGAGGATGAGGGGTAATTTTTAGCACTTTCAGGCCAGTCTGTTAGAAGTGGCTCAGAGGGAGGTTTTTTGCAACAGCAGAGGCCAGTTACAAATGTGGCCAGCCAGGGCCCACTACTGGAGGACGAGGAGGATGATGAGGAGGATGAGGATGAAGCAGATTTACAGCTCAGGCCCAGGCCGATGACGATACGCCTCCCACAGAGGACAGCTTGTCCTTACCTCTGGGGAGCCAGGCACACATGAGCGACTACATGCTGCAGTGCCTGCGCAACGACAGCAGAGTTGCCCGCATTTTAACATGTGCGGACTACTGGGTTGCCACCCTGCTGGATCCCCGGTACAAAGACAATGTGCCCACCTTACTTCCTGCACTGGAGCATGATAGGAAGATGCGCGAGTACAAGCGCACGCCGGTAGACGCGCTCCTGAGAGCATTCCCATATGTCACAGGGGAACAGGTGGAAGCCCAAGGCGAAGGCAGAGGAGGAGCAAGAGGTCGCCAACGCAGCTGTGTCATGGCCAGCTCCTCTGAGGGCAGGGTTAGCATGGCAGAAATGTGGAAAAGTTTTGTCTCCATGATACAGCTAACAGCACCACCACCTGATATGGAACGTGTTAGCAGGAGCAGAATTACACTAACATGGTTGAACAGTACATCTGCACACCCCTCCACGTACTGACTGATGGTTCGGCCCCATTCAACTTCTGGGTCTCCAAATTGTCCACGTGGCGAGGGTTAGCATTTTATGCCTTGGAGGTGCTGGCCTGCCCGGCGGCCAGCGTTTTGTCTGAACGTGTATTCAGCACGGCAGGGGACGCCATTACTGACAAACACAGCCGCCTGTCCACAGCCAACGTGGACAAGCTGACGTTCATAAAAATGAACCAGGCATGGATCCCACAGGACCTGTGCCTCCCTTGTGAAGAATAGACATTTATAACTGCCTCCCCCTCAACCATGTATTCTTGTACTCCGGGGCACTTCTTTATTGAATCCTCATTTTTTTAACTTTTCCATGATCTTGCGATGCAACCCAAAGTTGAATGAACCTCTCCTCAATCTGGGCGCTGGGGCCTAAATAACTGAAAGTGGCCTTCTCCAGTGGTGGGTGATATAACGCCATATTCCTTACTGTTGGACCTCTTTCCTCTGTCTGGGTGCTGGGGCCGAAATAACTGAAAGTGGCCTTCTCCAGTGGTGGGTGATATGACGCCTTATTCCTTGCTGTGGGACCTCTCTCCTCTGTCTGGGTGCTGAGCCTAAATAACTGAAAGTGGCCTTCTCCAGTGGTGGGTGATATGACGCCTTATTCCTTGCTGTGGGACCTCTCTCCTCTGTCTGGGTGCTGAGCCTAAATAACTGAAAGTGGCCTTCTCCAGTGGTGGGTGATATGATGCATGATTTCTTGCTGTGGAACCTCTCTCCTCTGTCTGGGTGCTGGGGCCAAAATATCTGACAGTGGCCTTCTACAGTGGTGGGTGATATGACGCATGATTCCTTGCTGTGGGACGTCTCTAATCTCTCTGGGTGCTGGGACAGCAATTACTGAGTGGACTTCTCCAGTGGTGGGTGATATGACGCATGATTCCTTGCTGTGGCACCTCTCTCCTAAGTCTGGGTGCTGGGGCCGAAATAACTGAGTGGCCTTCTCCACTGGTGGGTGATATGACGCATGATTCCTTGCTGTGGGACCTCTCTCCTCTGTCTGGGTTCTGGGGCCGAAATAACTGAGTGGCCTTCTCCATTGGTGGGTGATATGACGCATGATTCCTTGCTGTGGGACCTCTCGCCTCGGTATGGGTGCTGGGCCGAAATAACTGAAAGTGGCCTTCTCCAGTAGTGGGTGATATGACGCATGATTCCTTGTTGTGGGACCTCTCTCCTCTGTCTGGGTGCTGGGGCCGAAATAACTGAAAGTGGCCTTCTCCAGTGGTGGGTGATATGACGCATGATTCCTTGATGTGGGACCTCTCTCCTCTGTCTGGGTGCTGGGGCCGAAATAACTGAAAGTGGCCTTCTCTAGTGGTAGGTGAAATGACACATGATTCCTTGCTATGGGAACTCTCTCCTCTGTCTGGGTGCTGGGCCAAAATAACTGAAAGTTGCCTTCTCCAGTGGTGGGTGATATGACGCATGATTCCTTGCTGTGGGACCTCTCTCCTCTGTCTGGGTGCTGGGGCCAAAATAACTGAAAGTGTCCTTCTCCAGTGGTGGGTGATATGACGCATGATTCCTTGCTATGGGACCTCTCTCCTCTGTCTGGGTGCTGGGGCCGAAATAACTGAGTGGCCTTCTACAGTGGTGGGTGATATGACGCATATTTCCTTGCTGTGGGACCTCTCTCCTCTGTCTGGGTGCTGGGGCCGAAATAACTGAAAGAGGCCTTCTCCTGTGGTGGGTGATTTGATGTATGATTCCTTGCTGTGGGACCTCTATCCTCGGTCTGGGTGGCCTTCTCCATTGGTGGGTGATATGACGCATGATTCCTTGCTGTGGGAACTCTCTCCTCTGTCTGGGTGCTGGGCCTAAGTAACTGAAAGTGGCCTTCTCCAGTGGTGGGTCATATGACGCCTTATTCCTTGCTGTGGAAACTCTCTCCTCTGTCTGGGTGCTGGGGCCGAAATAATTGAAAGTGGCCTTCTCCAGTGGTGTTAATATCGCCTTATTCCATTGCTGTGGGACCTCTCTCATCTGTCTGGGTGCTGTGGCCGAAATAACTGAAAGTGGCCTTCTCCAGTGGTGGGTGATATAACTCCATATTCCTTGCTGTGGGACCTCTCTCCTCTGTCTGGGTGCTGGGGCCGAAATAACTGAAAGTGGCCTTTTCCAGTGGTGGATGATATGACGCATGATTCCTTGCAGTGGGACCTCTCTCCTCTGTCTGGGTGCTGGGCCAAAATAACTGAAAGTGGCCTTCTCCAGTGGTGGGTGATATGATGCATGATTCTCTGCTATGGGACCTCTCTCCAATTGATATTGCTTAAGTTTTATTTATTTTATTTTAATCCATTTCCCTATCCACCTTTTTTGCAGGGTATTTACCTACATGTTGCTGCCTTTTGCAGCCCTCTAGCCCTTTCCTCGACTATTTTAAATCCTTTTTAGTGCCCAAAAGTTCGAGTCCCCATTGACTTCAATGGGGTTCGGGATCGGGATAAAGTTCGTGTCGAGTTCGGATCCCGAACCCGAACATTTTCGGGAAGTTCGGCCGAAATACTCGAACCTGAACATCCAGGTGTTCGCTCATCTCTAGATATGAGGCATGACTCCTTGCTGTGGGAACTCTCTCCTCTGTCTGGGTGCTGGGGCCTAAATAACTGAAAGTGGCCTTCTCCAGTGGTGGGTCATATGACGCCTTATTCATTGCTGTGGGACCTCTCTACTCTGTCTGGGTGCTGGGCCTAAATAACTGAAAATGGCCTTCTCCAGTGGTGGGTAATATGACGCATGATTCCTTGCTGTGGGATCTCTATCCTCGGTCTGGGTGCTGGGGCCGAAATAACTGAAAGTGGCCTTCTCCAGTGGTTGGTGATATGACGCATGATTCCTTGCAGTGGGACCTCTCTCCTCTGTCTGGGTGCTGGGGCCGAAAAAACTGAAAGTGGCCTTCTCCAGTGGTGGGTGATATGATGCATGATTCTCTGCTATGGGACCTCTCTCCAATTGATATTGGTTAATTTTTATTTATTTTATTTTAATTCATTTCCCTGTCCACATTTTTTTGCAGGGCATTTACCTACATTGTGCTGCCTTTTGCAGCCCTCTAGCCCTTTCCTCGACAATTTTAAATTCTTTTTTAGTGCTCAAAAGTTCGAGTCCCCATTGACTTCAATGGGGTTCGGGATCGGGATAAAGTTCGTGTCGAGTTCGGATCTCGAACCCGAACATTTTCGGGAAGTTCGGCCGAAATACTCGAACCTGAACATCCAGGTGTTCGCTCATCTCTAGATATGACGCATGATTCCTTGCTGTGGGACCTCTCTCCTCTGTCTCGGTGCTGGGGCCTAAATAACTGAAAGTGGCCTTCTCCAGTGGTGGGTTATATGACACCTTATTCCTTGCTGTGGGAACTCTCTCCTCTGTCTGGGTGCTGGGGTTGAAATAACAGAAAGTGGCCTTCTCCAGTGGTGGGTGATATGACGCATGATTCCTTGCTGTGGGACCTCTCTCCTCTGTCTGGGTGCTGGGGCCAAAATAACTGAAAGTGGCCTTCTCCAGTGGTGGGTGATATTAAGCATGATTCCTCGCTGTGGACCTCTCTCCTTTGTCTGAGTGCTGGGCCGAAATAACTGAAAGTGGCCTTCTCCAGTGTAGGGATATATGACGCATGATTCCTTGCTGTGGGAACTCTCTCCTCTGTCTGGGTGCTGGGCCTAAATAACTGAAAGTGGCCTTCTCCAGTGGTGGGTCATATGACGCCTTATTCCTTGCTGTGGAAACTCTCTCCTCTGTCTGGGTGCTGGGGCCGAAATAATTGAAAGTGGCCTTCTCCAGTGGTGGGTGATATATCGCCTTTTTCCTTGCTGTGGGACCTCTCTCATCTGTCTGGGTGCTGTGGCCGAAATAACTGAAAGTGGCCTTCTCCAGTGGTGGGTGATATTAAGCATGATTCCTCGCTGTGGACCTCTCTCCTTTGTCTGAGTGCTGGGCCGAAATAACTGAAAGTGGCCTTCTCCAGTGGTGGGTGATATGACGCATGATTCCTTGCTGTGGGAACTCTCTCCTCTGTCTGGGTGCTGGGCCTAAATAACTGAAAGTGGCCTTCTCCAGTGGTGGGTCATATGACGCCTTATTCCTTGCTGTGGAAACTCTCTCCTCTGTCTGGGTGCTGGGGCCGAAATAATTGAAAGTGGCCTTCTCCAGTGGTGGGTGATATATCGCCTTATTACTTGCTGTGGGACCTCTCTCATCTGTCTGGGTGCTGTGGCCGAAATAACTGAAAGTGGCCTTCTCCAGTGGTGGGTGATATAACTCCATATTCCTTGCTGTGGGACCTCTCTCCTCTGTCTGGGTGCTGGGGCCGAAATAACTGAAAGAGGCCTTCTCCTGTGGTGGGTGATATGATGCATGATTCCTTGCTGTGGGATCTCTATCTTCGGTCTGGGTGCTGGGCCGAAATAACTGAAAGTGGCCTTCTACAGTGGTTGGTGATATGACGCCTTATTCCTTGCTGTGGGACCTCTCTCCTCTGTCAGGGTGCTGGGGCCGAAATAACTGAAAGTGGCCTTCTCCAGTGGTGGGTGATATGACACATGATTCCTTGCTGTGGGACCTCTCTCCACTGTCTGGGTGCTGGGGCCGAAAAAAATGAAAGTGGCCTTCTCCAGTGGTGGGTGATATGATGCATGATTCTCTGCTATGGGACCTCTCTCCAATTGATATTGGTTAATTTTTATTTATTTTATTTTAATTCATTTCCCTATCCACATTTTTTTGCAGGGTATTTACCTACATGTTACTGCCTTTTGCAGCCCTCTAGCCCTTTCCTGGACTATTTTAATTCCTTTTTAGTGCCCAAAAGTTCGAGTCCCCATTGACTTCAATGGGGTTCGGGATCGGAATAAAGTTCGTGTCGAGTTCGGATCCCGAACCCGAACATTTTCGGGAAGTTCGGCCGAAATACTCGAACCTGAACATCCAGGTGTTCGCTCATCTCTAGATATGACGCATGATTCCTTGCTGTGGGACCTCTCTCCTCTGTCTGGGTGCTGGGGCCTAAATAACTGAAAGTGGCCTTCTCCAGTGGTGGATGATATGACGCATGATTCCTTGCAGTGGGACCTCTCTCCTCTGTCTGGGTGCTGGGCCGAAATAACTGAAAGTGACCTTCTCCAGTGGTGGGTGATATGATGCATGATTCCTTGCTGTGGGACCTCTCTCCTCTGTCTGGTTGCTGGGGCCGAAATAACTGAAAGTGGCCTTCTCCAGTGGTGGGTCATATGACGCCTTATTCATTGCTGTGGGATCTCTCTCCTCTTTTTGGGTGCTGGGCCTAAATAACTGAAAATGGCCTTCTCCAGTGGTGGGTGATATGACGCATGATTCCTTGCTGTGGGACCTCTCTCCTCTGTCTGGGTGCTGGGGTTGAAATAACAGAAAGTGGCCTTCTCCAGTGGTGGGTGATATGACGCATGATTCCTTGCTGTGGGACCTCTCTCCTCTGTCTGGGTGCTGGGGCCGAAATAACTGAGTGGCCTTCTCCAGTGGTGGGTGATATGACGCATGATTCCTTGCTGTTGGACCTCTCTCCTCTGTCTTGGTGCTGGGGCCGAAATAACTGAAAGTGGCCTTCTCCAGTGGTTGGTGACATGACGCCTTATTCCTTGCTGTGGGACCTCTCTCCTCTGTCTGGGTGCTGGGGCCGAAAAAACTGAAAGTGGCCTTCTCCAGTGGTGGGTGATATGATGCATGATTCTCTGCTATGGGACCTCTCTCCAATTGATATTGGTTAATTTTTATTTATTTTATTTTAATTCATTTCCCTGTCCACATTTTTTTGCAGGGCATTTACCTACATTGTGCTGCCTTTTGCAGCCCTCTAGCCCTTTCCTCGACAATTTTAAATCCTTTTTAGTGCTCAAAAGTTCGAGTCCCCATTGACTTCAATGGGGTTCGGGATCGGGATAAAGTTCGTGTCGAGTTCGGATCCCGAACCCGAACATTTTCGGGAAGTTCAGCCGAAATACAGGTGAACATCCAGGTGTTCGCTCATCTCTAGATATGACGCATGATTCCTTGCTGTGGGACCTCTCTCCTCTGTCTGGGTGCTGGGGCCTAAATAACTGAAAGTGGCCTTCTCCAGTGGTGGGTCATATGACACCTTATTCCTTGCTGTGGGAACTCTCTCCTCTGTCTGGGTGCTGGGGTTGAAATAACAGAAAGTGGCCTTCTCCAGTGGTGGGTGATATGACGCATGATTCCTTGCTGTGGGACCTCTCTCCTCTGTCTGGGTGCTGGGGCCAAAATAACTGAAAGTGGCCTTCTCCAGTGGTGGGTGATATTAAGCATGATTCCTCGCTGTGGACCTCTCTCCTTTGTCTGAGTGCTGGGCCTAAATAACTGAAAGTGGCCTTCTCCAGTGGTGGGTGATATTAAGCATGATTCCTTGCTGTGGGACCTCTCTCCTCTGTCTGGGTGCTGGGCCTAAATAACTGAAAGTGGCCTTCTCCAGTGGTGGGTCATATGACGCCTTCTTCCTTGCGGTGGGACCTCTCGCCTCTGTCTGGGTCTGGGCACGAAATAACTGACCGTTGCCTTCTCCAGTGGTGGGTGATATAACGCCTTATTCTTTGCTGTGGGACCTCTCTCCTCTGTCTGTGTGCTGGGTCCGAAATAACTGAAAGTGGCCTTCTCCAGTGTTGGGTAATATGACGCATGATTCCTTGCTGTGGGACCTCTCTCCTCTGTCTGGGTGCTGTGCCTAAATAACTAAAAGTGGCCTTCTTCAG
This sequence comes from Bufotes viridis, assembly GCA_033119425.1. NCBI lineage: Eukaryota > Metazoa > Chordata > Amphibia > Anura > Bufonidae > Bufotes > Bufotes viridis. Next base: position 250,106,449 of record CM065592.1, on the reverse strand, counting down.
TGGTGGGTCATATGACGCCTTATTCCTTGCTGTGGAAACTCTCTCCTCTGTCTGGGTGCTGGGGCCGAAATAATTGAAAGTGGCCTTCTTCAGTGGTGGGTGATATATCGCCTTATTCCTTGCTGTAGGACCTCTCTCCTCTGTCTGGGTGCTGGTGCCGAAATAACTGAAAGTGGCCTTCTCCAGTGGTGGGTGATATAACTCCATATTCCTTGCTGTAGGACCTCTCTCCTCTGTCTGGGTGCTGGTGCCGAAATAACTGAAAGTGGCCTTCTCCAGTGGTGGTTGATATGACGCATGATTCCTTGCAGTGGGACCTCTCTCCATTGTCTGGGTGCTGGGCCGAAATAACTGAAAGTGGCCTTCTCCAGTGGTGGATCATATGACGCTTTATTCTTTGCTGTGGGACCTCTCTCCTCTGTCTGGGTGCTGGGCCTAAATAACTGAAAGTGGCCTTCTCCAGTGGTGGGTGATATGACGCCTTATTCCTTGCTGTGGGACCTCTCTCCTCTGTCTGGGTAATGGGCCGAAATAACTGAAAGAAACCTTCTCCAGTGGTAGGTTATATGATGCATGATTCCTTGCTGTGGGACCTCTCTCCTCTGTCTGGGTGCTGGGCCTAAATAAATGAAAGTTGCCTTCTCCAGTGGTGGGTCATATGACGCCTTATTACTTGCTGTGGGTCCTCTCGCCTCTGCCTGGGTCTGGGCCCGAAATAACTGACAGTTGCCTTCTCCAGTGGTGGGTGATATAAGGCCTTATTCCTTGCTGTGGGACCTCTCTCCTCTGTCTGGGTGCTGGGGCCGAAATAACTGAAAGTGGCCTTCTCCCGTGGTGGGTAATATGACGCATGATTCCTTGCTGTGGGACCTCTCTCCTCTGTCTGGGTGCTGTGCCTAAATAACTGAAAGTGGCCTTCTCCAGTGGTGGGTCATATGACGCCTTATTCCTTGCTGTGGGACCTCTCGCCTCTTTCTGGGTGCTGGGCCCGAAATAACTGAAAGTGGCCTTCTCCAGTGTTGGGTAATATGACGCATGATTCCTTGCTGTGGGACCTCTCTCCTCTGTCTGGGTGCTGTGCCTAAATAACTAAAAGTGGCCTTCTTCAGTGGTGGGTCATATGACGCCATATTCCTTGCTGTGGAAACTCTCTCCTCTGTCTGGGTGCTGGGGCCGAAATAATTAAAAGTGGCCTTCTTCAGTGGTGGGTGATATATCGCCTAATTCCTTGCTGTGGGACCTCTCTCATCTGTCTGGGTGCTGGGGCCGAAATAACTGAAAGTGGCCTTCTTCAGTGGTGGGTGATATAACTCCATATTCCTTGCTGTGGGACCTCTCTCCTCTGTCTGGGTGCTGGGGCCAAAATAACTGAAAGTGGCCTTCTCCAGTGGTGGTTGATATGACGCATGATACCTTGCAGTGGGACCTCTCTCCTCTGTCTGGGTGCTGGGCCGAAATAACTGAAAGTGGCCTTCTCCAGTGGTGGATCATATGACGCTTTAATCTTTGCTGTGGGACCTCTCTCCTCTGTCTGGGTGCTGGGCCTAAATAACTGAAAGTGGCCTTCTCCAGTGGTGGGTGATATGACGCCTTATTCCTTGCTGTGGGACCTCTCTCCTCTGTCTGGGTAATGGGCCGAAATAACTGAAAGTAACCTTCTCCAGTGGTAGGTGATATGATGCATGATTCCTTGCTGTGGGACCTCTCTCCTCTGTCTGGGTGCTGGGCCTAAATAAATGAAAGTGGCCTTCTCCAGTGGTGGGTCATATGACGCCTTATTACTTGCTGTGGGACCTCTCGCCTCTGCCTGGGTCTGGGCCCGAAATAACTGACAGTTGCCTTCTCCAGTGGTGGGTGATATAACGCCTTATTCCTTGCTGTGGGACCTCTCTCCTCTGTCTGTGTGCTGGGTCCGAAATAACTGAAAGTGGCCTTCTCCAGTGTTGGGTAATATGACGCATGATTCCTTGCTGTGGGACCTCTCTCCTCTGTCTGGGTGCTGTGCCTAAATAACTAAAAGTGGCATTCTTCAGTGGTGGGTCATATGACGCCTTATTCCTTGCTGTGGGACCTCTCGCCTCTTTCTGGGTGCTGGGCCTTAAATAACTGAAAGTGGCCTTCTCCAGTGTTGGGTGATATAACGCCTTATTCCTTGCTGTGGGACCTCTCTCCTCTGTCTGGGTGCTGGGGCCGAAATAACTGAAGTGGTCTTCTTCAGTGTTGGGTGATATAACGCCTTATTCCTTGCTGTGGGACCTCTCTCCTCTGTCTGGGTGCTGGGACCGAAATAACTGAAAGCGGCCTTCTCCAGTGTTGGGTGATATGACGCATGATTGCTTGCTGTGGGACCTCTCTCCTCTGTCAGGGTGCTGGGCCTAAATAACTGAAAGTGGCCTTCTCCAGTGGTGGATCATATGACGCCTTATTCCTTGCTGTGGGACCTCTTTCCTCTGTCTGGGTGCTGGGCCTAAATAACTGAAAGTGGCCTTCTCCAGTGGTGGGTGATATGACGCATGATTCCTTGCTGTGGGACCTCTCTCCTCTGTCTGGGTGATGTGGCCGAAATAACTGAAAGTGGCCTTCTCCAGTAGTGGGTGATATGACGCATGATTCCTGGCTGTGGGACCTCTCTCCTCTGTCTGGGTGCTGGGGCCGAAATAACTGAATGTGGCCTTCTCCAGTGGTGGGTGATATGACGCATGATTCCTTGCTGTGGGACCTCTCTCCTCTGTCTGGGTGCTGGGGCCGAAATAACTGAAAGTGGCCTTCTCCAGTGGTGGGTGATATGACGCATGATTCTCTGCTATGGGACCTCTCTCCAATTGATATTGGTTAATTTTTATTTATTTTATTTTATTTTAATTAATTTCCCTATCCACATTTGTTTGCAGGGCATTTATCTACATTCTGCTGCCTTTTACAGCCCTCTAGCCCTTTCCTGGACTATTTTACAGCCTTTTTAGTGCCTAAAAGTTCGGGTCCCCATTGACTTCAATGGGGTTCGGGTTTGGGATAAAGTTCGGGTCGAGTTCGGATCCCAAACCCAAACATTTTCGGGAAGTTCAGCCGAACTTCTCGAACCCGAACATACAGGTTTTCGCTCATCTCTAACAGCAAATTTTGAGGGAGGGTGCTTCTGCAACCCTACATTTATATATCCAGCCACTGCAAAGGAATTATTTTTTTAATCCATCTGTTACTGAGGTGGGGGCCGGCGGCCATTTTAGCCACTGCAGTGTTCTGCTTGTGTGACAGCCTGCCAGGGACATCAGTCAAATCCTTTTTGGTAGCTCAGTGAAAAAAAAAAAGAAGCTTTTTTTCTGGCAGGACATTACCTTTTGTATAATTAAGGGGTGACACAGTCCAATTCTGTAGTCTGGGACTTATGGTGCTATAGAGCCCTTGTGTATACAACGCACAAAACCTTATATTCAATTTCAGCAGTCAAATAGTGCATCAGTGTATTTTTGTAAAAAAAAAAGCGATAATCCTGATCCACAAAGCAGTTTTAAATACACCGCCCAAATACATATTTGACATTTCTGCAGTGAAATAGATAATCAGTGTACTTTTGAGAAAAAAGCGGTATTACTGGTCCACAAAACAGTTGTGCAGACAGCGTACAAATTCAGTGTAAAATTTTATATTTCTGCAGGGAAATAGTGCATCAGTGTGTTTCATGGAAAAAAGCGTTATTCCTGAACCACAAAACAGTTTTAAATACACCGCCAAATACCAATTTTACATTACAGTTGTGAAATAATGCATCCGTTTTTTTGTGGGAAAAAAGCCATATTCATGCTTCACAAAGCATTTGTGCATACAGTGTACAAATACCTATTTTAAATAGCAGCACGGAAATAGTGCTTTAGTGTGTTTTAGTGAAAAAAGCAATTTTCTAGGCCTAAAAAACTGTTGTGCATAAAGCGTAGAAATACCTACGTTTAATTTCCAGCAGTTAAATACTGCATTTCTGTGTTTTAGTGAAAAAAGCCGTGTTGTGGGTCCACAAAGCAGTTGTGCATACAGCGTACAAATACCAATTTCAAATTACAGCACGGAAATAGTGCTTTAGTGTGTTTTACTGAAAAAAAAACATGTTCTAGGCCAAAAAAACTGTTGTGCATAAAGCGTAGAAATAACTACGTTTAATTTCCAGCCTTTAAATACTGCCTTTATGAATTTTGGTGACAAAAGCCGTGTTCCTAGGTCCCCAAACCAGTTGTGCATACAGCGTACAAATTCCTACGTTTAATTTCCAGCAGTTAAATAATACATTTGTGTGTTTTAGTGAAAAAAGCCGTGTTCTGGGTCCCCAAAGCAGTTGTGCATACAGCGTACAAATACCAATTTTAAATTGCAGCATCGAAATAATGGTTTAACCCGTTAGGACTCAGCCTTATTTCACCCGATTTCACCCTAAGGACCCGGCCATTTTTTGCAAATCTGACCAGTTTCACTTTATGTGGTGATAACTTTTAAATGCTTTAACTTATCCAGGCCATTTTGAGATTGTTTTTTTTTTTTATCACATATTGTACTTCATGACAGTGGTAAAATGGAGTCAAAAATTTTTGAAAAATGTGCAATTTTCCAAGTTTCAATTTCTCTACTTCTATAATACATATTAATACCGCCAAAAAAGTTATTGATTTACATTCCCCATATATTTATACATTTTGGGAATCCTATTTTATTTTTTGTGGACGTTACAAGGCTTAGAAGTTTAGAAGCAAATCTTGAAATTTTTCAGAAATTTTCCAAAACCCACTTTTTAGGGACCAGTTCAGGTCTGAAGTCACTTTGTGAGGCTTACATAATAGAAACCATCCAAAAATGACCCCATTCTAGAAACTACACCCCTCAAGGCATTCAAAACTGATTTTACAAACATTGTTAACTCTTTAGGTTTTCCACAAGAGTTATGGCAAATGGAGAAAACATTTCAGAATTTAAAATTTTTGGAACATTTTCCATTTTAATCCATTTTTTTCAGTAACAAAGCAAGGGTTAACAGCCAAACAAAACTCAATATTTATTGCCCTGATTCTGTAGTTTGCAGAAACACCCCATATGTGGCCGTAAAATGCTGTATGGCCAAACGGAAGGTCGCAGAATGAAGGGAATGCCTTATGGTTTTTGTAAGGCGGATTTTGCTGGACTGGATTTTTGACACCATGTCCCATTTGAAGCCGCCCGATGTACCCCTAGAGTAGAAACTCCATAAAAGTGACTCCATCTAAGAAACTACACCCCTCAAGGTATTCAAAACCAGTTTTATAAACTTTTTTTCACCCTTTAGGTGTTCCACAAGAGTTATTGGCAAATGTAGATGAAATTTCCGAATTTCTATTTTTTGTTACCTTGCCTCAAAAAAAGTGCAATATAGAGCAACGAAAAATCATATTTACCCTAAAATAATACAAACAAAACTGCCACCTTATCCCGTAGTTTCCAAAATGGGGTCACTTTTTTGGAGTTTCTACTGTAGGGGTTTGGCACATAGTGTCAAAAAACCAGTCCAGCAAAATCTGCCTTCCAAAAAACATATGGCGTTCCCTTCCTTCTGCGCCCTGCCGTTTGGCCAAACAGCAGTTTATGACCACATATGGGGTGTTTCTGCAAACTAGAGAATCAGGGCAATAAATATCGAGTTTTGTTTGGCTGTTAACCCTTGCTTTATTACTGGAAAAATTGATTAAAATGGAAAATTTGCAAAAATAATTGCTGTTTTGGGACCGTTTTGTATTTTTTTTTATTTACATCATTAAACTGACAGGTTAGATTGTGTGCTATTTCTATAGAGCAGGTTGATTGGCACTATCTTGGCGTGCATATGACATTTTGGTCGCTTGCTATTACACTTTTTGTGATGTAAGGTGACAAAAATTACTTTTGACACGGTATTTATATAATTTTTTTTTCTGTGTTCATCTGAGGGGTTAGTTCATGTGTTATTTTTATAGAGCAGGTTTTTACGGATGCGGTGATACCTAATAAGTATTCTTTTTTATATTTATTTAAGTTTTACGCAATATTATTTTTGAAACAAAAAAAATCATGTTTTAATATCTCCATAGTCTGGGAGCTTTTTTTTTAAATTTGTTGGGCAATTGTCTTATGTAGGGTATCATTTTTTGCGGGATAAGATGACGATTTGATTAGCACTATGTTTGGGTGCATATAACTTTTTGATCGGTTGCTATTACAGTTTTTGATATGTGAGGTGACAAAAATGTTTTTTTTACATTGTTTTTCTTTTTTTACGGTATTTACCTGAGGGGTTAAATCATGGATATTATTATAGAGCAGGTTTTTACGGATGCGGCGATACATAATATGTATACTTTTTTTAACATTTATTTTACTTTAACACTATAAGGCCTCTTTCACACGAGCGTGTCCGGATTAGGTCCGGATGCGTTCAGGGAAAACTGTGCGATTTCACAGGCAAAGCCATTCAGTTTTGCCTGCGATTGCGTTCAGTTCTTCAGTTTTTTCCGCGCGGGTGCAATGCGTTTTGATGCGTTTTTCACGCGCGTGATAAAAAACTGAAGGTTTACAAACAACATCTCCTAGCAACCATCAGTGAAAAACGCAACGCATCCGCACCTGCTTGCGGATGCAATGCGTTTTTCACGCAGCCCCATTCACTTCTATGGGGCTAGGGCTGCGTGAAAAACGCAGAATATAGAACATGCTGCGATTTTCACGCAACGCACAAGTGATGCGTGAAAAAAAACGCTCATGTACACAGACCCATTGAAATGAATGGGTCAGGATTCAGTGCGGGTGCAATGCGTCCTCCTCACGCATTGCACCCGCGCGGAAAACTCGCCCGTGTGAAAGGGACCTTACAGCATTTTAGAAAACAAAATTATGTTTTAGTGTCTCTATAGTCTAAGAGCCATATTTTTTTTATTTTTTTGGGCCATTGTCCTATGTAGGGGCTCACTATTGCTACTATTTTGAGAGGCATATGACTTTTTGATCGCTTGTTATTACACTTTTTGTGATGTAAGGTGACAAAAAATGGCTTATTTTACACAATTTTTTGTAGTTTTTTTACAGTATTTGCGTGAGAGGTTAGGTCATGTGATATTGTTATAGAGAAGGTTTTTATGGATGCGGCGATACATAATATGTGTAGTGTATTTTATTTTTTTTATTTTTATTCAGTGATATGTGTTTTTTTATTTTTATCTTTTTTTTCACTTTGTTACATTTCTTTTGGACCCAGACCCACTTGGTTCTTGTAGATCCAGTGGATCTGGTGTCTATATAATTCAGTACAGTACACTATACAGTGTACTGTACTGTATTTTATTTACTTTATATAGTCTAAGCAGACTTGTGCCTTTAGCACAAGTCTGCTTAGACTTTCTGGACCATGGAGAGCAGGACGCTTCTAAAAGCGTCCTGCTGCCATGGTAACCATCAGTTCTGTTCTGGCAGCTCAGTTCTGGCAGCGGGTGATGGGGAGGGAGGGGGGCTCCCTCCCTCTGCGATCCCATCCTGTCGGGGGGGTTGCAAAGGCACAGCAGCCCCCTATGGGAGAGGGAGCTCACTCACTCCCTGTTAACCCCTTCCATACAGCGGTTAGTATGGACCGCGGCATGGAAGGGGTTAATACTGCTGACATCTGCAGCACAGATGTCAGTGTTTTTTTTAGCAAAGTGTCAGCAATGTGCTAACACTTTGCTAAAACCACTAGACACCAGGGAATAATACAGAGGAGGCGGGCGGGGGATCGCTATGGCGATCCCGTCTGCCATGTTGCCCGCTTCCCACCCCACACAGACTCCTGCCGCCTGCAACCACACCCCCTTCACCCCCGCAGCCACAATATGATTGGGGGCTGCAGGGGGGGGGGTTAAAATTTGGGGTCATTTAGTTTCTGCAAAATAAATGTGGAGCCCCAGTATGGGGTCTACAATACAATGAAAGCCAGATATCCCTCAAAGGAAGGAAAACCGAGCAAAGGGGTGTCTCCATTACAGAGATCACCAAATCCACCATATTAAGTGGCCCCTATATTAAGATCTCGCTTTTTTACAAGCTTTAAGGATGTGACGGGGAAGACCTAAGCCAGTTATCCATCCACAGACAGATGTTTCGGGGTGTTGCCCCTCATCAGTGTGGAGTAGGATTCTGGCTAACCGGGAGCAATGCCTTGGAGAGTAGCATATTACTGTCTGCCAGGGAGCTTTGCACTTTGGATTGCTGTGTTGAGTCTCTTAAATGAGGCTCCGCAGTGTTTTCTGTTGCTGGTCTCCCTAAGATCAGCTATTGTTTTGTTTGAGTAGTCGCCAAGGCATTGCTCCTGGTTAGCGAGAACCCTACTCCACACTGATGAGTTGCAACACCCCGAAACAGCTGTCTGTGGATGGATACCTGGCTTAGGTTTTTACCTGTCACATCCTTAAAGCTTGTAAAAAAGTGGTATCTTGACATAGGGGCCACTTAATATGGTGGATTTGGTGATCTCTGTAATGGAGGCACCCCTTTGCTCGGTTTTCCTTCCTGGAATATTTATCATTTATAGCGTGAATATGAAATTTTATTCTGCCAGATTTTGGTCCTACAAAATGGGGTTGCTTTGAGATTTTATTACAGGGCCACTTTAAGTTACCAGTCCTCCCCTGTGTGAACATACCATATTAAAGAAATAGATGGATCTTGCAACCCACATTCTGGCAGATTATGGTCCTGCAAGTACTCTGGAAGCAGAGCTTCACTGTAAAGTGCTCTGCATTAAGCCACTTTACAACTCCTCCATCCAACAAGGAGACAGCTACAGCTGTCACTCAAAGCACAGGGTAAAGCAGCTAAATGCAAAGAACAGAGAGCACTTTATAGTAAACTTCCCTTCCTGGTTACTTGCAAGAGCAAACTCTGATGCTCATCCTGCTCTCCCCAATCCCTACCTAGTTCTGTCAGCAGTTTAGCATAGTCAAAGCTGCTGAAAGACTCCCTTTAAAGTCTACTTCAATTCACAAAATTATGAAGAATCTGCAGAATCTTTAAAAAAAACACACATATGTCATACAGTGATATCACAAAGAACAGTGCCAAATGGAAACTCAGACCCACTGCACATAAATGCATGATGATGAGTCCACATAGGCACTTTTATTGCCAGGATATTCTGACTGAGAATATGATGCAGAAGTGTCTGTTAGACCTAAAGCAAAAACATATCTGTTATGCACATTGACAATAGACCAAACACTGAGAAATGATACTCGTGCTGCCATGTGTTGTACCTTGGAAACCATATGAAGTACTGACTCATCAAGTTTCATATAATTTTATGTAGTATATGGGGGCCAGTGAGTTTTATATAATATCTAGAAGAATACAGTTTAAAGACATTTTTTATTTCATAGAAAGCTGGGTGAGCAGTAACGGGAAAGCTTAACACTGGAAGAGAACTAAGCTTGGGTGAAATTATGTAGCACTAACAGCAAAGCAAGTGGAAATTGTATTCTTAACAGATCTAGTGATTACACATCAATAACACCATTGCCTGGGCTGATGACCAACCTGAGTACTCAATTATATCACAGGAAAACTCAGATACTTCAAAGATTTTAAAATTTTAAAAGGAAATGGTGATAAACAAATCAATTACAGCTCTGGGTTAGCATAGCAAATTATTCATTGAAAGCAAAAATGAGATCTTAGTTCAGTGATTTGGGGATGTCAATATCAGAAATGAGAAATCAATTATTATTTGTGTTCCTTTCATTAATCACAGCACTGGAACAGCAGAAGTCTAATAACGGAAAAACAGGAAATACTTTATTGAGCTGGAGGACTTATAGGAAAATTGTCACTCACACTTAGAAAATAAGAGCTCCCAGGCCTCTGACAGTGGTTTATCTGTTGTCATTCTACCACTTGTTATTATTTTGCTATGTGTCTTACAGTGCCAAGATTTTCTCTTGGAGATCAATACAGCTTGACCTTTAATAAAAAGGCTCCATGTCAGCAACTTTCCTTTATTCTTCTGCAGCAAGCCTTCACTATTAATGCTTATAAGTTGCTAAGCACCTAAGGCATACTGGTTTTATCAATTTCATCTGTTTTTAATTTTCAAAGATGCTGCCAAGTTTAAATAGGAGACGGTCTTCTCGAAGAGGTGATATTTTGGAGATGTTTCACTATATACATATTTTTGGAATCTTGTGTTATAAAAGCAGTCAAACAAATGCAATGAACATGAATTAAACACTGAAGTGATTTTTCTAAGCAAAATTTGGCAGACTAATGGAAAATTATGTATTTTTGCAGCTTGAAACAGAGAAGAGAGTTCAGCTGAATTTTGCTGTCATGCACACATCACCTCTGCATCTCCTTCCAGTTCCTGGTCAATTTAAGCAGCACCTGCCTGGATATAGTGCCATATTGTAAAAGGAACTGTAATTAACCCCTTCCCGACATGTCAGGTACTATTACGTCATGGAAGTCAGTGACAACTCGCATTTTGACATAATAGTGTGTCATGGTGATCGGGCGGGCACCTGAGCTGTGCGTGTCCGATCACGGCAGGGGTCCATCAGTCCCTGGTAGCCGGGCCCCTGCTGTACTCGTAGGCATCGCTGTTTCTATGCTGCGGTCAGCTCTGACCGTGACATAGTAGTGGTTTGCAGCGGGTGAAGGATCGCGCTGCTGTGGCAGGGACCCGCTGCATGACAAGGCAGCCTGCTGTGCAGAGGCTGCCCAGTGCCTTGCACGGCATCGGGACCTGCCTTCTACAGGTGCCCAGGAGATCCAGACTAAGGCTGGGTCTCCTAGGCAACCTATTAGTGTATGAGTCAGTGTCTTACACTAACAGGCAATGAATTACAATACAGATGTATTGTAAAGCATTGCAGAGGGGATCAGATCCCCAAAAGTTGAAGTCCCAGAGTGTAACAGAAATTAAGTTTAAAAAATAAATTAAAAAAAGTGTTCTTAATAAAATATAAAGTCTCAAGTAAAAAAAATAAACAAAAAATAAAATTTCCCCAGATTTCCTAATAAAAAATAGAAAAAAAAGGAAAAACACACATATTAAGTAACGCTGCGTCCGTAACAACCGCCTCTATAAATATATCACATGATCCACCGCGTCCGATAAACACCATAAAAAAAAAACTGTGTCAAAAAACCATTTTTATCACCAAGCGATCAAAAAGGCGTATGTGGAACAAAATGATACCAAAAAAACCTTCACCTCATCCCGCAAAAAACTGAGACCCTATATAAGAAAATTGCTAAAAAAAATATAAAAGCTATAGCTCTCAGAAAATGGAGAAACTAAAACATATTTTTTTTCTTTCAAATATGCTCTTATTGTGTTAAAGTGAAATAAATAAAATAAAAAGTATATGAGACGGATACCAAGCCTTGCTCCCGCTGATGTCAACTACGTGGAGCTCACGAAACAGGTATAGTCACTGGTTACCAAGGCGTAACGTTGCTCACTCCCAAAGGAACACGTAAGGTCACCTTGGCTCCATTTTATACTGACTCCTCCTGTCCACGCGGGCCCAGAGAGGCAACAAGCTGAGGGCGCTGGTCACTGCCACAGTGAAACAGCACTTCCTTAACTCGGTAGTACTGCCACCAGCTTCTTGTTTGATATAAGCCTGGTCTGCTAACAGGATTATATAGGGTCAGAAGCCAAAACACAGATGTAGTGATTCATGATCGAGATACCAGACAGCACAAGATTAAATTATATATATAATTGCCTTAATGGCACATTAGACACTACACACGATACACAAGGAACATATATATAGTGGCCTGAGGAAACAAATACAGGTGATAGGGTACAAACAGGGTTAAACAGTGCAAAAGTCAGTTACTGGGTAGATGAATGTCCTTTTGGGTTATGATGAGTTCTTAGCCGTAATCACGTGGAAGGCAGTGATGTCAGCAGGTTCCTGGTCCCTCTGAACACATTTATACGATGTGACCTTCCTTCAGAGCAAAGACCCGACTGCTTGATGGCCCAAACTTCTTGTCCTGTAGCCGGCTTCTCCTCCCCTGCCAAAGGGGAGGGTTCCACCCCTCCTCTTCTGGAGCTGGCAGCCACAGGCCCACAAAAACTTTAGGGCACATAGCTCCAGTCCAGAAGGTCACAGGGATATGGTTCTGGGATCAATGTATCCACTTGGGTTACGGCTACCAGTAGAGTCCAAATAGGATACAGTTATTTGGTTTCTGTGGGGAGATATGTATATCTCCCCTCCCAGGTATGCCACAGTCAAACGGTGACCACGGGCCTGTTCCTCATGGCCACAGGGACACAAATATGTATTTTGTTTAGGTCTGGGATGGACCAGCAATTCATAATTCCTCATGAATGGCGGGTGCTAACATGTCTGATACCTGGGTTTTAAGTGGTGAATGGCCTAGATCTCATGCTGAGAGACTTTTCCTGGTACATCCCCTTGGTTCCTGGCTGACTGGAGGACGTGTGAATTGTAAACAATTGGCATGCTTGAAGCCAGGACCCCTGGGGAGTTTCACCATCTCTCCTATCTGACAAGCATATGGTTGGAGTGAGAACTTAGTTTGCATGTACACTGACTGTGTACATGCAAAAGGTGAATCAAATGAATCTGCAGGTGAATCAAATGAAAATCAGCGCTGCCATTAAATGATACTCCATATTCCTCACATTATAAATATTAGGTATTGCCGCATCCGTAACAACCAGCTCTATAAAAATATCACATGACCTAACCCCTCAGATGAACAACGTAAATTAAAAAAATTATAATAATGGAGTAAAAAAAAGCCATTTTTGTTACCTTACATTGAAAAAGTGCAACACCAAGCAATCAAAAAGGCATATGTCCCACAAAATTGTACCAATAAAACCATCACCTTATCCCGCAAAAAATGAGACCCTACCTGAGACAATTAGTAAAAAAATATAAAGACTATGACTTAGACAATGGAGACACTAAAATATGATTTTTTTTGCTTCAAACCTGCTATTATTGTGCTAAAGTAAAAAAAAAAAAAAAAAAAGTTGACATATTAGGTATTGCCACATCCATAACAATCTGCTAGAAGGGGTTAAAGGAATTTTCCATTTACACACAAAAAAATAACATCAGCAGTCAACCTTTCTGCATTATATAAGTGACATGATCATGTTCTGAATGCATTTTGTCTCCTCCAGCATAATTGCGATCTGTGGCCTACACCATGTGTTTACATTCCAACACAAGACTTACAAGGAGTGTGTGTAGCGTTAGATCTCTGCCTCTCTTTCCTCTTCCAACTGGAACATCACAGATCCAAGCAGGGTCGGCAGCCTCATTAATATTCAATTCAATGCAGTAAATAATAAGGCTGTGTTGGATATGGGTTGGGGCCCTCTTCCAGCACATAGACTTTTACTAAAGAAATCAACAGGTCTTCATCAGGACTTAAACTCCAGACCTTCTACATGTCAGGCAGAAGAGTTCCTGTTACACTACAGACCTGTTTTGTTGGAAGGGTTGAATTTTATGGAATTAGAAAAGCTATTTTCTTCACACACACGACTAAATAAATAGTATAAAACTGATAAGAACAGACAACAAATTGTGCCATCTACCAATCCCCATAAATAATGTGTTCACAATATTGTACGGGTATGATTAGAGATGAGCGAATCGAAGTTGACAAAGTGGAATTCGATCTGAATTTCAGGAAAAATTTGATTTGCACCGAATTAGAATTTACTCACGCTTCATGGTAACGAATCAATTTTTTTCCAAAAATGTCTGCTGCATGTTTTAGGTCATGGAACAAAGAATTCTGGGAACGAGGGATCAACTACAATGCCATGCATGCAGCCAATCAGCAGCCAGCCAGCCCCTGTGATGTCACAGCCCTGTAAATAGCCTCAGCCATCTTGGATTCAACCATTTCCAAAGTACTTAGTGCAGGGAAAGTTGTAGAAAAGACTTTAAAACTTTTTTTTGGCTGAATAGAAGTTCAGGGAAAGATCATTAGAAGTATAGGGAAAGGATAGGGAGGAATTATTTCACAGTATTGAAGCAGAACATGGTCCAATGGGGAAGGTACAGTTTGGGTAATAGGAACAATCCTATTACATCTTGCTGCATTGACTGGGAATCTAATTTTCCATTATACTGCTGCTTTTAGGTTTGCAATAAATTATACCTCTGTCATTTCAGCAAACCTTGCTTGTTATTTAGGTGAAAGTGCTGTGTGATATAGCCATTAACAGGGTGCATTAAAAGGAAATAGTTGTATGTCTTATTAGTAGAGATGAGCGAACACCTGGAAGTTCGGGTTCGGGATCCGAACTTGACCCGAACTTTATCCCGAACCCCATTGAAGTCAATGGCAGCAAAATGTAGGTACAGTTGTGTTCAAAATTATTCAACCCCCAATGCTGTAAAGGGTTTTAGGGAATTTAGTGTTCATTTGTAATTGTGTTCAGAATGAAATCTTACAAGGACTTTTTAAAGAACCAAATGCGACTAAAATGACATCAATTGTTTTTGTAATACAGTATTAAATGTTTTTTTGTGATTTCTTCATTGACACAATTATTCAACCCCTTAAAGACTACCACTCTTAAGAACAGAGGTTCATTCAAGTGTTTTCGGTCAGGTATTGAAAACACCTGTGGATGTCAAGGAGCAGCAATCAAGCATAATACGCACCAATTAGGCAGATTTAAAATGACTGTGATACTCAGCTCCTTCTAGACATTTACTGGTGTGTTTACAAACATGGTGAAGTCAAGAGAATGGTCCAGGGCTGTGGAATATGGGTCAATTGTACTCTCAGGGACTGCTAAAGCAATTTGAACATTTATGTACAGAATTTGGATTGGAGTCCAGACAATTCTAAAAATATCTACAGCTTAGACATGCTTTGAGTGCACAAGTAAAAATAGGGCACATAGTTCTTGCCTCTCACCAGGTGCTATCCAAATTAATAGAAGGGGGGTCATCCAGAGGAGCGATCTCTAGAGCCTATGGGGCAATGCAGGAGGAGAATCTGAAAAAATATCCTCTGCTAATTAAGAGTAAATGGGAAAGAGATCTGGGCCCTATTTCGGATGCTCAATGGGAGGAGGTGTTGGCATTGACTCCAGTCCTGTCACTAAGTGAGGCGGCTAGACTATCCCAGATATTTCTACTACATAGAGTGTACAGGTCGCCACTCTTTTTGAAAATGATAGGGTGTCGCCCTGACTCGACATGTCCAAAGTGCAGGGCAGATGACGCTGGGCTGTTTCACATGATCTGGCAATGCAGCACTCTGTATAGGTACTGGACTGAGATAATACATCTGATTAACAAAATATACTGTGCTACTTATACACTAGACGCAAGAATGTGCATACTGGGTCTATTTGACTCTGAGTCTCTGCAATCTCCTATTAAGACAGGCATAAATAGAATCCTATATCAGGCTCGGAAAACCATCGCTGCTAAATGGATACAGTCATGTCCTCCTAGTTTTGCTGAATTTGTGGCTAGGATGAATGTGGTTATACGGTTGGAGAGGGGAACGTATCTGAAACGAAACTGCCTGTCGAAATTTGAATCCATATGGGGACCATGGATAGATAAATCTGGGGTTTGTAGTCAATGGCTATCCTTGCATCACGGCAGCTGGAGTATCCCAGGTCATCTATAATGTTGAGGTAGTGCGTGAGCACTTGTAACTAACAAGGTATGACTAAGAGTTGAAGACAGGTGAACTGGGGGTGGGCCATTGTCTCATTACTCCTACGCACAAGGGCTGAGCATACCAGTCTTCTATAATATTTATGGCACATTGTGAGGAAATTTTATTGATATCTCCCTTATATCAGCTGGTATGGTCATAATTACCATGCTGGATAATGTACTTGGGGATTTGGTGATAAGGGTCTGCCGGTGCTTCCACTGTCTCCAATGGTGATTCTTTCACTGTACTCTGTATATTGCACATTATACTGTATTGAAATGATATGCTAGATTTGCTGCACATCTCCTACAATGCTCGGGGTTATTGGGGATTTTGTCGTTGTATTTATTGAAAATATTTGTCTGTTATACTTTTATTTCAATAAAAATTATCTGATTTAAAAAAAAAAAGAGAATGGTCCAGGAAGACAAGAGAAGAGGTGATTTATCTTCACAGGAAGGGCAATGGCTATAAGAAGATTGCAAAGATGTTAAACATACCAAGAGACACCATATGAAGCATCATTTGCAAATTCAAGGCAAAGGGCACTGTTGAAACGCTACCTGGTCGTGGCAGAAAGAAGATGCTGACTTCGACTGCTGTGCGCTACCTGAAGCGCAAAGTGTTGAAAAGTCCCCGTGTGACTGCTGAGGAACTGAAAAAAGATTTGTCGGATGTGGGTACTGAAGTTTCAGCTCAGACAATAAGGCGCACACTGCGTAATGAAGGCCTCTATGCCAGAACTCCCAGGCTGCTGTCTCCAAAGAATAAGAAGAGTGGATTGCAGTATGCCTTGTGTCAAGCTATGCTTCACGGTTAAAAGCTGTTATAACTGGAAAAGGATGTTGAACTAAGTACTAACATTGAATGTCACTTGGGGGTTGAATAAAACTGATAATAATGTGAGCACAGAAAAGACATTTGTGGTTATTTCATTATAAATGTAATGTTATATTTGTCTGACTTACAAGTGCCTCTTTGATTTAATTGTAAACAAGATGACTGAAATGATCAAAATCAATGTCAAACTAGCCAAAACACTCAATTTCAGTGGGGGTTGAATAATTTTGAACACAACTGTAAATGCCCTGCAAACAAATGTGGATAGGGAAATTAATTAAAATAAAATAAAATAAATGAAAATTAACCAATATCAATTGGAGAGAGGTCCCATAGCAGAGAAACATGCGTCATATCACCCACCACTGAAGAAGGCCACTTTCAGTTATTTCGGCCCAGCACCCAGACAGAGGAGAGAGGTCCCACTGCAAGGTATCATGCGTCATATCACCCACCACTGGAGAAGGCCCCTTTCAGTTATTTCGGCCCCAGCACCCAGACAGAGGAGAGAGGTCCCACAGCAAAGAATCATGCATCATATCACCCACCACTGGAGAAGGCCACTTTCAGTTATTTTGGCCCCAGCACCCAGACAGAGGAGAGAGGTCCCACAGCAACCAATCATGCGTCATATCACCCACCACTGGAGAAGGCCATTTTCAGTTAATTCGGCCCAGAACCCAGACAGAGAAGAGAGGTCCCACAGCAAGGAATCATGCGTCATTTCACCCACCACTAGAGAAGGCCACTTTCAGTTATTTTGGCCCCAGCACCCAGACAGAAGAGAGAGGTCCCACAGCAAGGAATCATGCGTCATATCACCCACCACTGGAGAAGGCTACTTTCAGTTATTTCGGCCCAGCACCCAGACCGAGGAGAGAGGTCCCACAGCAAGTAATCATGCGTCATTTCACTCACCACTAGAGAAGGCCACTTTCAGTTATTTTGGCCCAGCACCCAGACAGAGAGAGAGGTCCCACTGCAAGGTATCATGCGTCATATCAACCACCACTGGAGAAGGCCACTTTCAGTTATTTCGGCCCAGCACCCAGACAGAGGAGAGAGGTCCCACAGCAAGGAATCATGCGTCATATCACCCACCACTGGAGAAGG
This sequence comes from Bufotes viridis, assembly GCA_033119425.1. Taxonomy (NCBI): domain Eukaryota; kingdom Metazoa; phylum Chordata; class Amphibia; order Anura; family Bufonidae; genus Bufotes; species Bufotes viridis. The sequence continues at coordinate 250,088,791 of CM065592.1, read as the reverse complement.
CCCCTTTCAGTTATTTTGGCCCCAGCACCCAGACAGTGGAGAGGTTCATTCAACTTTGGGTTGCACCGCAAGATCATGGTAAAGTTAAAAAAAATGAGGATTCAATAAAGAAGTGCCCGGAGTACAAGAATACATGGTTGAGGGGGAGGCAGTTATAAATGTCCATTCTGCGCAAGGGAGGCACAGGTCCTGTGGGATCCATGCCTGGTTTATTTTTATGAACGTCAGCTTGTCCACGTTGGCTGTGGACAGGCGGCTGCGTTTGTGAGTAATGACGCCCCCTGCCATGCTGAATACACGATCAAACAAAACGCTGGCCGCCAGGCAGGCCAGCACCTCCAAGGCATAAAAGGCTAACTCTGGCCACGTGGAAAATTTGGAGACCCAGAAGTTGAATGGGGCTGAACCATCAGTCACTACGTGGAGGGGTGTGCAGATGTACTGTTCAACCATGTTAGTGAAATGCTGCCTCCTGCTAATACATTCCGTATCAGGTGGTGGTGCAGTTAGCTGTGGCGTGGAGACAAAACTTTTCCACATTTCTGCCATGCTAACCCAGCCCTCAGAGGAGCTGGCCGTGACACAGCTGCGTTGGCGACCTCTTGCTCCTCCTCTGCCTTCGCCTTGGGCTTCCACCTGTTCCCCTGTGACATTTGGGAATGCTCTCTACCTCTACCAGCGTGCGCTTGTACTCGCGCATCTTCCTATCATGCTCCAGTGCAGAAAGTAAGGTGGGCACATTGTCTTTGTACCGGGGATTCAGCAGGGTGGCAACCCAGTAGTCCGCACACGTTAAAATGTGGGCAACTCTGCTGTCGTTGCGCAGGCACTGCAGCATGTAGTTGCTCATGTGTGCCAGGCTCCCCAGAGGTAAGGACAAGCTGTCCTCTGTGGGAGGCGTATCGTCATCGTCCTCCGTATCTCCCCAGCCACGCACCAGTGATGGGCCTGAGCTGTGTCGGGTGCCACCCCTCTGTGAACCTGCTTCATCCTCATCCTCCTCCACCTCCTCCTCATCCTCCTCGTCCTCCACTAGTGGGCCCTGGCTGGCCACATTTGTACCTGGCCTCTGCTGTTGCAAAAAACCTCCCTCTGAGCCACTTCTAACAGACTGGCCTGAAAGTGCTAAAAATTACCCCTCATCCTCCTCCTTCTCCTTCTCCTCCTGGGCCATCTCCTCTTCCATCATCGCCCTAAGCGTTTTCTCAAGGAGACATAGAAGTGGTATTGTAAAGCTGATAACGGTGTCATCGCTACTGGCCATGTTGGTGGAGTACTTCAAACAGCGCAACAGGGCACACAGGTCTCGCATGCAGGCCCAATCATTGGTGGTGAAGTGGTGCTGTTCCTCAGTGCGACTGACGCGTGTGTGCTGCAGCTGAAACTCCACTATGGCCTGCTGCTGCTCGCACAGTCTCTCCAGCATGTGCAAGGTGGAGTTCCACCTGGTGGGCACGTTGCATAATAGGCGTTGAGCGGGAAGGCCGAAGTTTCGCTGTAGCGCTGACAGGCGAGCAGCGGCAGGATGTGAACGCCGGAAGCGCGCACAGACGGCCCGCACTTTATGCAGCAGCTCTGACATGTCGGGGTAGTTGTGAATGAACTTCTGCACCACCAAATTCAGCACATGCGCCAGGCAAGGGATGTGCTTCAAACCGGCTAGTCCCAGAGCTGCGACGAGATTTCGCCCATTATCGCACACCACCAGGCCAGGCTTGAGGCCCACCGGCAGAAACCACTCGTCGGTCTGTTGTTCAATACCCCACCACAACTCCTGCGCGGTGTGTGGCCTGTCCCTCAAACATATGAGTTTCAGAATGGCCTACTGACGTTTACCCCGGGCTGTGTTGAAGTTGGTGGTGAAGGTGTGTGGCTGACTGGATGAGCTGGTGGAAGTAGAGGAGGAGGAAGCCGAGTAGGAGGAGGAGGCTACAGGAGGCAAAGAATGATGCCCTGCGATCCTTGGCGGCGGAAGGACGTGCGCCAAGGAACTCTCCGCATGGGGCCCAGCCGCCACTACATTTACTCAGTGTGCAGTTAGGGAGATATAGCGTCCCTGGCCGTGTCTACTGGTCCAAGTATCTGTGGTTAGGTGGACCTTGCCACAGATGGCGTTGCGCAGTGCACACTTGATTTTATCGGATACTTGGTTGTGCAGGGAAGGCACGGCTGTCTTGGAGAAGTAGTGGCGGCTGGGAACAACATACTGTGGGACAGCCATGGACATCAGCTGTTTGAAGCTGTCTGTGTCCACCAGCCTGAATGACAGCATTTCAAAGGCCAGTAGTTTAGAAATGCTGGCTTTCAGGCCCAGGGTTGGAGGGTGGCTAGGTGGGAATTTACGCTTTCTCTCCAAGGTTGGTGAGATGGAAAGATGAATGCTGCCGTGTGACATGGTGGAGATGCTTGGTGACGCAGGTGGTGTTGTCGGTGGCACATCCTCTGTTTGGTGGGCGGCAGGTACCAATATTCCTCCCGAGGCGGAGGAAGAGGCCGAGGCAGCAGCATAAGAGGGAGCAGGGGGAGCCAGAGTGAGTTCCTTGCTTTTAAGGTGTTTACTCCACTGCAGTTCATGCTTTGCATGTAGATGCCTGGTCATGCAGGTTGTGCTAAGGTTCAGAACGTTAATGCCTCGCTTCAGGCTCTGATGGCACAGCGTGCAAACCACTCGGGGCTTGTCGTCAGCACATTGTTTAAAGAAGTGCCATGCCAGGGAACTCCTTAAAGGTGCCTTTGGGGTGCTCGGTCCCTGGTGGCGGTGGCCAGTAGCATCCGAACTCTCTTGGCGGCGGCTGGTCTGCTTTTGCCCCTCCCTCCCTCATTTGCTACGCTGTTGGCTCGGTCTCACCACTGCCTCTTCCTCTGAACTATGAAAGTCAGTGGCACGACCTTCATTCCATGTGGGGTCTAGGACCTCATCGTCCCCTGCATCGTCTTCCACACAGTCTTCCTCCCTGACCTTCTGTTCGGTCTGCCTACTGCAGAAAGACGCAGCAGTTGGCACCTGTGTTTCGTCATCATCAGAGACGAATGGACTGCGATGAGGTGGTATTCCCATGTCCTCATCATCAGGAAACATCAGTAGTTGTGCATCAGTGCATTCTATGTCTTCCACCACTGGGGAAGGGCTAGGTGGATTCCCTTTGGAAACCCTGCCAGCAGAGTCTTCAAACAGCATAAGAGACTGCTGCATAACTTGAGGCTCAGACAGTTTCCCTGATATGCATGGGGTTGATGTGACAGACTGATGGGCTTGGTTTTCACTTGCTACCTGTGCGCTTTCTGCAGAAGACTGGGTGGGAGATAATGTTGTGAACGTGCTGGATACACTGTCGGCCACACAATTGACTAGCACCTGTACCTGCTTAGGCCTTACCATCCTTAGAACGGCATTGGGCCCCACCAAATATCGCTGTAAATTCTGGCAGGTACTGGAACCTGAGGGAGTTGGTTCACTAGGACGTGTGGCTGTGGCAGAATGACCATGTCCTCTCCCAGCACCAGAGGGTACACTAACACCACCACGACGGCGTCCGCGTCCCTTACTAGATGTTTTCCTCATTGTTACCGTTCACCAAGCACCACAAGAAGAAAAAAAATATTTGGCCCAATGTATTGATTTCAAATTCAGGCCATTTTTTACAGGCACCTAACACTATCTGCCTATTTATTTATGTAGCGTATTACACTTATCCAGGCACAGCAGTAACCACTGATTTAGGGGAATATCTCTTTTAGGGCTAGTATTTAGGCCCTGGATGAAAGGTATCCTTTTATGGACAGGTTTACACTTGGAGATGCACAGTAGCGTGAGAAAAAATATGTAATGTCATGCCTTCAGCAATTGTATTTTAACACTTTGTGTAATATACCCTATAACGGAAAGAAATGCAATGGGAGATGCACGGTAGCATGTGAAGTTAATGAAGATGACCCTCTCAGCACTTGTATATACACCTTGAGTGTAATATATCCTTTTACGAACACTTGGACACTTGGCCTGCAACAGCTGGAACACCAGATTCAGGGTGTTGCTATATTGGCAAGTGAATTTCACCTCAGAACAAAATATACAGTTTTACGGACAGATTAACACTTGGCCTGCAACTGCTGGAACACCAGATTCAGGGTATTGCTATTTTGGCAATTGAATTTCACCCCAGAACAAAATATATGTTTTGGCGGACACTATTATACTTTGCAAGCCACTACTGGAACACCAGATTCAGGGTATTGCTATATTGGCAAGTGAATTTCACCCAAGAACAAAATATACCCTTTTACGGACAGATTAACACTTGGCTTGCAACTGCTGGAACACCAGATTCAGGGTATTGCTATTTTGGCAATTGAATTTCACCCAAGAACAAAATATATGTTTTGGCGGACATTATTATACTTTGCAAGCCACTACTGGAACACCAGATTCAGAGTATTGCTATATTGGCAAGTGAATTTCACCCCAGAACAAAATATACACTTTTACGGACAGATTAACACTTGGCCTGCAACTGCTGGAACACCAGATTCAGGGTATTGCTATTTTAGCAATTGAATTTCACCCCAGAACAAAATATATTTTGGCGGACACTATTATACTTTGCAAGAGAGTGCTGGGACACCAGATTCAGGGTATTGCTATTTTGGCAATTGAATTTCACCCCAGAACAAAATATATGTTTTGGCAGACAGTATTATACTTTGCAAGGCACTACTGGAACACCAGATTCAGGGTATTACTATTTTTGCAATTGAATTTTACCCCAGAACAAAATATACCCTTTAACGGACAGATTAACACTTGACCTGCAAGAGCTGGAACACCAGATTCAGGGTATTGCTATTTTGGCAATTGAATTTCACCCCAGAACAAAATATTTGTTTTGTCGGACACTATAATACTTTGCCAGCCACAGCTGAAACCACAGATTTATGGTATTGCTATTTTGGCAATTGAATTTCACCCCAGAACAAAATATATGTTTTGGCGGACACTATTATACTTTGCAAGCCACTACTGGAACACCAGATTCAGGGTATTGCTATATTGGCAAGTGAATTTCACCCAAGAACAAAATATACCCTTTTACGGACAGATTAACACTTGGCTTGCAACTGCTGGAACACCAGATTCAGGGTATTGCTATTTTGGCAATTGAATTTCACCCAAGAACAAAATATATGTTTTGTCGGACACTATAATACTTTGCCAGCCACAGCTGAAACCACTGATTTATGGTATTGCTATTTTGGCAATTGAATTTCACCCCAGAACAAAATATATGTTTTGGCGGACACTATTATACTTTGCAAGCCACTACTGGAACACCAGATTCAGAGTATTGCTATATTGGCAAGTGAATTTCACCCCAGAACAAAATATACACTTTTACGGACAGATTAACACTTGGCCTGCAACTGCTGGAACACCAGATTCAGGGTATTGCTATTTTAGCAATTGAATTTCACCCCAGAACAAAATATATTTTGGCGGACACTATTATACTTTGCAAGACAGTGCTGGGACACCAGATTCAGGGTATTGCTATTTTGGCAATTGAATTTCACCCCAGAACAAAATATATGTTTTGGCAGACAGTATTATACTTTGCAAGGCACTACTGGAACACCAGATTCAGGGTATTACTATTTTTGCAATTGAATTTTACCCCAGAACAAAATATACCCTTTAACGGACAGATTAACACTTGACCTGCAAGAGCTGGAACACCAGATTCAGGGTATTGCTATTTTGGCAATTGAATTTCACCCCAGAACAAAATATTTGTTTTGTCGGACACTATAATACTTTGCCAGCCACAGCTGAAACCACAGATTTATGGTATTGCTATTTTGGCAATTGAATTTCACCCCAGAACAAAATATATTTTTTGGCGGACACTTTCATACTTTGCAAGCAACTACTGGAACACCAGATTCAGGGTATTGCTATTATAGCAATTGAATTTTACCCCAGAACATAATATATGTTTTGGCGGACACTATTAGACTTTGCAAGCCACTACTGGAACACCAGATTCAGGGAATTGCTATTTTGGAAATTGAATTTCACCCCAGAACAAAATATATGTTTTGGCGGACACTATTATACTTTGCCAGCAACAGCTGAAACCACTGATTTATGGTATTGCTATTTTGGCAATTGAATTTCAACCCAGAACAAAATATATGTTTTGGCGGACACTATTAGACTTTGCAAGCCACTACTGGAACACCAGATTCAGGGTATTGCTATTTTGGCAATTGAATTTCACCCAAGAACAAAATATATGTTTTGTCGGACACTATAATACTTTGCCAGCCACAGCTGAAACCACTGGTTTATGGTAATGCTATTTTGGCAATTTAATTTCACCCCAGAACAAAATATATGTTATGGCGGACACTATTATACTTTGCAAGCCACTATTGGAACACCAGATTCAGAGTATTGCTATATTGGCAAGTGAATTTCACCCCAGAACAAAATATACACTTTTACGGACAGATTAACACTTGGCCTGCAACTGCTGGAACACCAGATTCAGGGTATTGCTATTTTAGCAATTGAATTTCACCCCAGAACAAAATATATTTTGGTGGAAACTATTATACTTTGCAAGCCAGTGCTGGGACACCAGATTCAGGGTATTGCTATTTTGGCAATTGAATTTCACCCCAGAACAAAATATATGTTTTGGCAGACAGTATTATACTTTGCAAGGCACTACTGGAACACCAGATTCAGGGTATTACTATTTTTGCAATTGAATTTTACCCCAGAACAAAATATACCCTTTAACGGACAGATTAACACTTGGCCTGCAACAGCTGGAACACCAGATTCAGGGTATTGCTATTTTGGCAATTGAATTTCACCCAAGAACAAAATATATGTTTTGTCGGACACTATAATACTTTGCCAGCCACAGCTGAAACCACTGATTTATGGTATTGCTATTTTGGCAATTGAATTTCACCCCAGAACAAAATATATGTTTTGGCGGACACTATTATACTTTGCAAGCCACTACTGGAACACCAGATTCAGAGTATTGCTATATTGGCAAGTCAATTTCACCCCAGAACAAAATATACACCTTTACGGACAGATTAACACTTGGCCTGCAACTGCTGGAACACCAGATTCAGGGTATTGCTATTTTAGCAATTGAATTTCACCCCAGAACAAAATATATTTTGGTGGAAACTATTATACTTTGCAAGCCAGTGCTGGGACACCAGATTCAGGGTATTGCTATTTTGGCAATTGAATTTCACCCCAGAACAAAATATATGTTTTGGCAGGCAGTATTATACTTTGCAAGGCACTACTGGAACACCAGATTCAGGGTATTACTATTTTTGCAATTGAATTTTACCCCAGAACAAATTATACCCTTTAACGGACAGATTAACACTTGACCTGCAAGAGCTGGAACACCAGATTCAGGGTATTGCTATTTTGGCAGTTGAATTTCACCCCAGAACAAAATATTTGTTTTGTCGGACACTATAATACTTTGCCAGCCACAGCTGAAACCACTAATTTATGGTATTGCTATTTTGGCAATTGAATTTCACCCCAGAACAAAATATTTGTTTTGTCGGACACTATAATACTTTGCCAGCCACAGCTGAAACCACAGATTTATGGTATTGCTATTTTGGCAATTGAATTTCATCCCAGAACAAAATATATTTTTTGGCGGACACTTTCATACTTTGCAAGCCCCTACTGGAACACCAGATTCAGGGTATTGCTATTATGGCAATTGAATTTCACCCCAGAACAAAATATATGTTTTGGCGGACACTATTAGACTTTGCAAGCCACTACTGGAACACCAGATTCAGGGAATTGCTATTTTGGAAATTGAATTTCACCCCAGAACAAAATATATGTTTTGACGGACACTATTATACTTTGCCAGCCACAGCTGAAACCACTAATTTATGGTATTGCTATTTTGGCAATTGAATTTCACCCCAGAACAAAATATATGTTTTGACGGACACTATTATACTTTGCAAGCCACTACTGGAACACCAGATTCAGGGTATTGCTATTTTGGCAATTGAATTTCACCCCAGAACAAAACATATGTTTTGGCCGACACTATTATACTTTGCAAGCCACTACTAGAACACCAGATTCAAGGTATTGCTATTTTGGCAATTGAATTTCACCCCAGAACAAAATATATCCTTATGACGGACACTATTAATACTTGGCCTGCAACAGCTGGAACACCAGATTCAGGGTATTGCTATTTTGGCAATTGAATTTCACCCCAGAACAAAATATATGTTTTGCGGACACTATAATACTTGCCAGCCACAGCTGGAACACTAGATTCAGGGTATGCTATTTTGGCAATTGAATTTCACCCAGAACAAAATATATGTTTGCGGACACTATATACTTGCCAGCCACAGCTGAAACCACTGATTTATGGTATTGCTATTTTGGCAATTGAATTTCACCCCAGAACAAAATATATGTTTTGGTGGACACTATTAATACTTTGCAAGCCACTGCTGGAACACCAGATTCAGGGTATTGCTATTTTGGCAATTGAATTTCACCCCAGAACAAAATATATGTTTTGGCGGACACTATTATACTTTGCAAGCCACTACTGGAACACCAGATTCAGGGTATTGCTATTTTGGCAATTGAATTTCACCCCAGAACAAAATATATGCTTTTGACGGACACTATTAATACTTGGCCTGCAACAGCTGGGACACCAGATTCAGGGTATTGCTATTTTGGCAATTGAATTTCACCCCAGAACAAAATATATGTTTTGCGGACACTATTAATACTTTGCAAGCCACTAGCTGGAACACCAGATTCAGGGTATTGCTATTTTGGCAATTGAATTTCACCCCAGAACAAAATATATGTTTTGGCGGACACTATTATACTTTGCAAGCCACTACTGGAACACCAGATTCAGGGTATTGCTATTTTGGCAATTGAATTTCACCCCAGAACAAAATATATCCTTTTACGGACAGATTAATACTTGGCCTGCAACAGCTGGGACACCAGATTCAGGGTATTGCTATTTTGGCAATTGAATTTCACTCCAGAACAAAATATATGTTTTGGCGGACACTATTATACTTTGCCAGCCACAGCTGAAACCACTAGATTTATGGTATTGCTATTTTGGCAATTGAATTTCACCCCAGAACAAAATATATGTTTTGGTGGACACTATTATTACTTTACCAGCCACTAGCTGGAACACCAGATTCAGGGTATTGCTATTTTGGCAATTGAATTTCACCCCAGAACAAAATATATGTTTTGGCGGACACTATTATACTTTGCAAGCCACTACTGGAACACCAGATTCAGGGTATTGCTATTTTGGCAATTGAATTTCACCCCAGAACAAAATATACCCTTTTACGGACAGTATTAACACTTGGCCTGCAACAGCTGGGACACCAGATTCAGGGTATTGCTATTTTGGCAATTGAATTTCACCCCAGAACAAAAGATATGTTTTGGCGGACACTATTATACTTTGCAAGCCCCTAGCTGGAAAACCAGATTCAGGGTATTGCTATTTTGGCAATTGAATTTCACCCCAGAACAAAATATACTGTTTTGGCAGACACTATTATACTTTGCAAGCCACTACTGGAACACCAGATACAGGGTATTGCTATTTTGGCAATTGAATTTCACCCCAGAACAAAATATATCCTTTTACTGACGGATTAATACTTGGCCTGCAACAGCTTTGACACCAGATTTATGGTATTGCTATTTTGGCAATTGAATTTCACCCCAGAACAAAATATATGTTTTGGCGGACACTATTATACTTGGCCAAACACAGCTGTGACACCAGATTTCATGGTATTGCTATTTTGGCAATTGAATTTCACCCCAGAACAAAATATATGTTTTGGCGGACATTATTATACTTTGCCAGGAACTACTGGAACACCAGATTCAGGATATTGCTATTTTGGCAATTGAATTTCACCCCAGAACAAAATATATATTTTGGCGGACACTATTATACTTTGCAAGCCACTAGCTGGAACACCAGATTCAGGGTATTGCTATTTTGGCAACTGAATTTCACCCCAGAACAAAATATATGTTTTGTCAGACACTATTATACTTTGCAAGCCACTAGCTGGAACACCAGATTCAAGGTATTGCTATTTTGGCAATTGAATTTCACCCCAGAACAAAATATACTCTTTTACGGACAGATTAACACTTGGCCTGCAACAGCTGAGACACCAGATTCAGGATATTGCTATTTTGGCAGTTGAATTTCACCCCAGAACAAAAGATATGTTTTGACGGACACTATTATACTTTGCAAGCCACTATTGGAACACCAGATTCAGGGTATTGCTATTTTGGCAATTGAATTTCACCCCAGAACAAAATATACCCTTATACAGACAGATTAACACTTGGCCTGCAACAGCTGGGACACCAGATTCAGGGTATTGCTATTTTGGCAATTGAATTTCACCCCAGAACAAAATATATGTTTTGGCGGACACTATTATACTTTGCAAGCCACTACTGGAACACCAGATTCAGGGTATTGCTATTTTGGCAATTGAATTTCACCCCAGAACAAAATATATGTTTTGGCGGACACTATTATACTTTGCAAGCCACTAGCTGGAACACCAGATTCAGGGTATTGCTATTTTGGCAATTGAATTTCACCCCAGAACAAAATATATCCTTTTACGGACAGATTAATACTTGGCCTGCAACAGCTTTGACACCAGATTTCATGGTATTGCTATTTTGGCAATTGAATTTCACCCCAGAACAAAATATATGTTTTGGCGGACACTATTATACTTGGCCAGCACACAGCTGAGACACCAGATTTATGGTATTGCTATTTTGGCAATTGAATTTCACCCCAGAACAAAATATATGTTTTGGCGGACACTATTAATACTTTGCCAGCCACAGCTGAAACCACTGATTTATGGTATTGCTATTTTGGCAATTGAATTTCACCCCAGAACAAAATATATGTTTTGGCGGACACTATTATACTTTGCCAGCAACTACTGGAACACCATGATTCAGGGTATTGCTATTTTGGCAATTGAATTTCACCCCAGAACAAAATATATATTTTGGCGGACACTATTATACTTTGCAAGCCACTACTGGAACACCAGATTCAGGGTATTGCTATTTTGGCAACTGAATTTCACCCCAGAACAAAATATCTATTTTGTCAGACACTATTATACTTTGCAAGGCACAACTGGAACACCAGATTCAAGGTATTGCTATTTTGGCAATTGAATTTCACCCCAGAACAAAATATATCTTTTTACGGACACGATTAACACTTGGCCTGCAACAGCTGAGACACCAGATTCAGGATATTGCTATTTTGGCAGTTGAATTTCACCCCAGAACAAAATATATGTTTTGGCGGACACTATTATACTTTGCAAGCCACAATTGGAACACCAGATTCAGGGTATTGCTATTTTGGCAATTGAATTTCACCCCAGAACAAAATATACCCTTATACAGACAGATTAACACTTGGCCTGCAACAGCTGGGACACCAGATTCAGGGTATTGCTATTTTGGCAATTGAATTTCACCCCAGAACAAAAGATATGTTTTGGCGGACACTATTATACTTTGCAAGCCCCTACTGGAACACAAAGATATGTTTTGGCGGACACTATAATACTTTGCAAGCCACTATTGGAACACCAGATTCAGGGTATTGCTATTTTGGCAATTGAATTTCACCCCAGAACAAAATATATCCTTTTACGGACACGATTAACACTTGGCCTGCAACAGCTGGGACACCAGATTCAGGGTATTGCTATTTTGGCAATTGAATTTCACCCCAGAACAAAATATATGTTTTGGCGGACACTATTATACTTTGCAAGCCACTAGCTGGAAAACCAGATTCAGGGTATTGCTATTTTGGCAACTGAATTTCACCCCAGAACAAAATATCTGTTTTGGCGGACACTATTATACTTTGCAAGCCACTAGCTGGAACACCAGATTCAGGGTATTGCTATTTTGGCAATTGAATTTCACCCCAGAACAAAATATATGTTTTGGCGGACACTATTATACTTGGCCAGCCACAGCTGTGACACCAGATTTCATGGTATTGCTATTTTGGCAATTGAATTTCACCCCAGAACAAAATATATGTTTTGGCGGACATTATTAATACTTGGCCAGCAACAGCTGGAACACCAGATTCAGGGTATTGCTATTTTGGCAATTGAATTTCACCCCAGAACAAAATATATGTTTTGGCGGACACTATTATACTTTGCAAGCCACTACTGGAACACCAGATTCAGGGTATTGCTATTTTGGCAACTGAATTTCACCCCAGAACAAAATATCTATTTTGTCAGACACTATTATACTTTGCAAGGCACTACTGGAACACCAGATTCAAGGTATTGCTATTTTGGCAATTGAATTTCACCCCAGAACAAAATATATCTTTTACGGACAGATTAACACTTGGCCTGCAACAGCTGAGACACCAGATTCAGGATATTGCTATTTTGGCAATTGAATTTCACCCCAGAACAAAAGATATGTTTTGGCGGACACTATTATACTTTGCAAGCCACTAGCTGGAACACCAGATTTATGGTATTGCTATTTTGGCAATTGAATTTCACCCCAGAACAAAATATATGTTTTGGCGGACATTATTAATACTTTGCCAGGAACTAGCTGGAACACCATGATTCAGGCTATTGCTAATTTGGCAATTGAATTTCACCCCAGAACAAAATATATATTTTGGCGGACACTATTATACTTTGCAAGCCACTACTGGAACACCAGATTCAGGGTATTGCTATTTTGGCAACTGAATTTCACCCTAGAACAAAATATCTATTTTGTCAGACACTATTATACTTTGCAAGGCACAACAGGAACACCAGATTCAAGGTACTGCTATTTTGGCAATTGAATTTCACCCCATAACAAAATATACTCTTTTACGGACAGATTAACACTTGGCCTGCAACAGCTGAGACACCAGATTCAGGATATTGCTATTTTGGCAGTTGAATTTCACCCCAGAACAAAAGATATGTTTTGCGGACACTATTATACTTTGCAAGCCACTATTGGAACACCAGATTCAGGGTATTGCTATTTTGGCAATTGAATTTCACCCCAGAACAAAATATACCCTTATACAGACAGATTAACACTTGGCCTGCAACAGCTGGGACACCAGATTCACGGTATTGCTATTTTGGCAATTGAATTTCACCCCAGAACAAAAGATATGTTTTGGTGGACACTATTATACTTTGCAAGCCCCTACTGGAACACAAAGTTATGTTTTGGCGGACACTATAATACTTTGCAAGCCACTATTGGAACACCAGATTCAGGGTATTGCTATTTTGGCAATTGAATTTCACCCCAGAACAAAATATACCCTTTTACGGACACGATTAACACTTGGCCTGCAACAGCTGGGACACCAGATTCAGGGTATTGCTATTTTGGCAATTGAATTTCACCCCAGAACAAAATATATGTTTTGGCGGACACTATTATACTTTGGCAAGCCACTACTGGAAAACCAGATTCAGGGTATTGCTATTTTGGCAACTGAATTTCACCCCAGAACAAAATATCTGTTTTGGCGGACACTATTAATACTTTGCAAGCCACTACTGGAACACCAGATACAGGGTATTGCTATTTTGGCAATTGAATTTAACCCCAGAACAAAATATATGTTTTGGCGGACAATATTATACTTGGCCAAACACAGCTGTGACACCAGATTTCTGGTATTGCTATTTTGGCAATTGAATTTCACACCAGAACAAAATATATGTTTTGGCGGACATTATTATACTTTGCCAGGAACTACTGGAACACCAGATTCACGGTATTGCTAATTTGGCAATTGAATTTCACCCCAGAACAAAATATATATTTTGGCGGACACTATTATACTTTGCAAGCCACTACTGGAACACCAGATTCAGGGTATTGCTATTTTGGCAACTGAATTTCACCCTAGAACAAAATATCTATTTTGTCAGACACTATTATACTTTGCAAGGCACTACTGGAACACCAGATTCAAGGTATTGCTATTTTGGCAATTGAATTTCACCCCAGAACAAAATATACCCTTTTACGGACAGATTAACACTTGGCCTGCAACAGCTGAGACACCAGATTCAGGATATTGCTATTTTGGCAGTTGAATTTCACCCCAGAACAAAAGATATGTTTTAGCGGACACTATTATACTTTGCAAGCCACTATTGGAACACCAGATTCAGGGTATTGCTATTTTGGCAATTGAATTTCACCCCAGAACAAAATATACCCTTATACAGACAGATTAACACTTGGCCTGCAACAGCTGGGACACCAGATTCAGGGTATTGCTATTTTGGCAATTGAATTTCACCCCAGAACAAAAGATATGTTTTGGCGGACACTATTATACTTTGCAAGCCACTAGCTGAAACACCAGATTCAGGGTATTGCTATTTTGGCAATTGAATTTCACCCCAGAACAAAATATATGTTTTGGCGGACACTATTATACTTTGCAAGCCACTACTGGAACACCAGATTCAGGGTATTGCTATTTTGGCAATTGAATTTCACCCCAGAACAAAATATATCCTTTACGGACAGATTAATACTTGGCCTGCAACAGCTGGGACACCAGATTCATGGTATTGCTATTTTGGCAATTGAATTTCACCCCAGAACAAAATATATGTTTTGGCGGACACTATTATACTTGGCCAGCCACAGCTGAGACCACCAGATTTATGGTATTGCTATTTTGGCAATTGAATTTCACCCCAGAACAAAATATATGTTTTGGCGGACACTATTATACTTTGCCAGCCACTAGCTGGAACACCAGATTCAGGATATTGCTATTTTGGCAATTGAATTTCACCCCAGAACAAAATATATGTTTTGGCGGACACTATTATACTTTGCAAGCCACTAGCTGGAACACCAGATTCAGGGTATTGCTATTTTGGCAATTGAATTTCACCCCAGAACAAAATATATCCTTTTACGGACAGATTAATACTTGGCCTGCAACAGCTGGGACACCAGATTCATGGTATTGCTATTTTGGCAATTGAATTTCACCCCAGAACAAAATATATATTTTGGCGGACACTATTATACTTTGCAAGCCACTACTGGAACACCAGATTCAGGGTATTGCTATTTTGGCAACTGAATTTCACCCTAGAACAAAATATCTGTTTTGTGCAGACACTATTATACTTTGCAAGGCACTACTGGAACACCAGATTCAGGGTATTGCTATTTTGGCAATTGAATTTCACCCCAGAACAAAATATATCCTTTTACGGACAGATTAACACTTGGCCTGCAACAGCTGAGACACCAGATTCATGGATATTGCTATTTTGGCAATTGAATTTCACCCCAGAACAAAATATATGTTTTGGCGGACACTATTATACTTTGCAAGCCACTATTGGAACACCAGATTCAGGGTATTGCTATTTTGGCAAATGAATTTCACCCCAGAACAAAATATATGTTTTGGCGGACATTATTATACTTTGCCAGGAACTACTGGAACACCATATTCAGGCTATTGCTAATTTGGCAATTGAATTTCACCCCAGAACAAAATATATATTTTGGCGGACACTATTATACTTTGCAAGCCACTACTGGAACACCAGATTCAGGGTATTGCTATTTTGGCAACTGAATTTCACCCTAGAACAAAATATCTATTTTGTCAGACACTATTATACTTTGCAAGGCACTACAGGAACACCAGATTCAAGGTATTGCTATTTTGGCAATTGAATTTCACCCCAGAACAAAATATACTCTTTTACGGACAGATTAACACTTGGCCTGCAACAGCTGAGACACCAGATTCAGGATATTGCTATTTTGGCAGTTGAATTTCACCCCAGAACAAAAGATATGTTTTGGCGGACACTATTATACTTTGCAAGCCACTATTGGAACACCAGATTCAGGGTATTGCTATTTTGGCAATTGAATTTCACCCCAGAACAAAATATACCCTTATACAGACAGATTAACACTTGGCCTGCAACAGCTGGGACACCAGATTCAGGGTATTGCTATTTTGGCAATTGAATTTCACCCCAGAACAAAAGATATGTTTTGGCGGACACTATTATACTTTGCAAGCCCCTACTGGAACACAAAGTTATGTTTTGGCGGACACTATAATACTTTGCAAGCCACTATTGGAACACCAGATTCAGGGTATTGCTATTTTGGCATTTAATTTCACCCCAGAACAAAATATACCCTTTTACGGACAGATTAACACTTGGCCTGCAACAGCTGGGACACCAGATTCAGGGTATTGCTATTTTGGCAATTGAATTTCACCCCAGAACAAAAGATATGTTTTGGCGGACACTATTATACTTTGCAAGCCCCTACTGGAAAACCAGATTCAGGGTATTGCTATTTTGGCAACTGAATTTCACCCCAGAACAAAATATCTGTTTTGGCAGACACTATTATACTTTGCAAGCCACTACTGGAACACCAGATACAGGGTATTGCTATTTTGGCAATTGAATTTCACCCCAGAACAAAATATATGTTTTGGCGGACAATATTATACTTGGCCAGACACAGCTGTGACACCAGATTTCAGGGTATTGCTATTTTGGCAATTGAATTTCACCCCAGAACAAAATATATGTTTTGGCGGACATTATTATACTTTGCCAGGAACTACTGGAACACCAGATTCAGGGTATTGCTAATTTGGCAGTTGAATTTCGACCCAGAACAAAATATATATTTTGGCGGACACTATTATACTTTGCAAGCCACTACTGGAACACCAGATTCAGGGTATTGCTATTTTGGCAACTGAATTTCACCCTAGAACAAAATATCTATTTTGTCAGACACTATTATACTTTGCAAGGCACTACTGGAACACCAGATTCAAGGTATTGCTATTTTGGCAATTGAATTTCACCCCAGAACAAAATATACCCTTTACGGACAGATTAACACTTGGCCTGCAACAGCTGAGACACCAGATTCAGGATATTGCTATTTTGGCAGTTGAATTTCACCCCAGAACAAAAGATATGTTTTGGCGGACACTATTATACTTTGCAAGCCACTATTGGAACACCAGATTCAGGGTATTGCTATTTTGGCAATTGAATTTCACCCCAGAACAAAATATACCCTTATACAGACAGATTAACACTTGGCCTGCAACAGCTGGGACACCAGATTCAGGGTATTGCTATTTTGGCAATTGAATTTCACCCCAGAACAAAAGATATGTTTTGGCGGACACTATTATACTTTGCAAGCCCCTACTGGAAAACCAGATTCAGGGTATTGCTATTTTGGCAAATGAATTTCACCCCAGAACAAAATAACTGTTTTGGCAGACACTATTATACTTTGCAAGCCACTACTGGAACACCAGATACAGGGTATTGCTATTTTGGCAATTGAATTTCACCCCAGAACAAAATATATCCTTTTACTGACGGATTAATACTTGGCCTGCAACAGCTTTGACACCAGATTTATGGTATTGCTATTTTGGCAATTGAATTTCACCCCAGAACAAAATATCTGTTTTGGCGGACAATATTATACTTGGCCAAACACAGCTGTGACACCAGATTTCTGGTATTGCTATTTTGGCAATTGAATTTCACCCCAGAACAAAATATATGTTTTGGCGGACATTATTATACTTTGCCAGGAACTACTGGAACACCATATTCAGGATATTGCTAATTTGGCAATTGAATTTCACCCCAGAACAAAATATATATTTTGGCGGACACTATTATACTTTGCAAGCCACTACTGGAACACCAGATTCAGGGTATTGCTATTTTGGCAACTGAATTTCACCTTAGAACAAAATATCTATTTTGTCAGACACTATTATACTTTGCAAGGCACTACTGGAACACCAGATTCAAGGTATTGCTATTTTGGCAATTGAATTTCACCCCAGAACAAAATATACCCTTTTACGGACAGATTAACACTTGGCCTGCAACAGCTGAGACACCAGATTCAGGATATTGCTATTTTGGCAGTTGAATTTCACCCCAGAACAAAAGATATGTTTTGGCGGACACTATTATACTTTGCAAGCCACTATTGGAACACCAGATTCAGGGTATTGCTATTTTGGCAATTGAATTTCACCCCAGAACAAAATATATCCTTTTACTGACAGATTAATACTTGGCCTGCAACAGCTTTGACACCAGATTTATGGTATTGCTATTTTGGCAATTGAATTTCACCCCAGAACAAAATATATATTTTGGCGGACACTATTATACTTTGCAAGCCACTACTGGAACACCAGATTCAGGGTATTGCTATTTTGGCAACTGAATTTCACCCTAGAACAAAATATCTATTTTGTCAGACACTATTATACTTTGCAAGGCACTACTGGAACACCAGATTCAAGGTATTGCTATTTTGGCAATTGAATTTCACCCCAGAACAAAATATACCCTTTTACGGACAGATTAACACTTGGCCTGCAACAGCTGAGACACCAGATTCAGGATATTGCTATTTTGGCAGTTGAATTTCACCCCAGAACAAAAGATATGTTTTGGCGGACACTATTATACTTTGCAAGCCACTATTGGAACACCAGATTCAGGGTATTGCTATTTTGGCAATTGAATTTCACCCCAGAACAAAATATACCCTTATACAGACAGATTAACACTTGGCCTGCAACAGCTGGGACACCAGATTCAGGGTATTGCTATTTTGGCAATTGAATTTCACCCCAGAACAAAAGATATGTTTTGGCGGACACTATTATACTTTGCAAGCCCCTACTGGAACACAAAGATATGTTTTGGCGGACACTATAATACTTTGCAAGCCACTATTGGAACACCAGATTCAGGGTATTGCTATTTTGGCAATTGAATTTCACCCCAGAACAAAATATATATTTTGGCGGACACTATTATACTTTGCAAGCCACTACTGGAACACCAGATTCAGGGTATTGCTATTTTGGCAATTGAATTTCACCCCAGAACAAAATATATATTTTGGCGGACACTATTATACTTTGCAAGCCACTACTGGAACACCAGATTCAGGGTATTGCTATTTTGGCAACTGAATTTCACCCCAGAACAAAATATCTATTTTGTCAGACACTATTATACTTTGCATGGCACTACTGGAACACCAGATTCAAAGTATTGCTATTTTGGCAATTGAATTTCACCCCAGAACAAAATATACCCTTTTACGGACAGATTAACACTTGGCCTGCAACAGCTGAGACACCAGATTCAGGATATTGCTATTTTGGCAGTTGAATTTCACCCCAGAACAAAAGATATGTTTTGGCGGACACTATTATACTTTGCAAGCCACTATTGGAACACCAGATTCAGGGTATTGCTATTTTGGCAATTGAATTTCACCCCAGAACAAAATATACCCTTATACAGACAGATTAACACTTGGCCTGCAACAGCTGGGACACCAGATTCAGGGTATTGCTATTTTGGCAATTGAATTTCACCCCAGAACAAAAGATATGTTTTGGCGGACACTATTATACTTTGCAAGCCCCTACTGGAAAACCAGATTCAGGGTATTGCTATTTTGGCAACTGAATTTCACCCCAGAACAAAATATCTGTTTTGGCAGACACTGTTATACTTTGCAAGCCACTACTGGAACACCAGATACAGGGTATTGCTATTTTGGCAATTGAATTTCACCCCAGAACAAAATATATCCTTTTACTGACGGATTAATACTTGGCCTGCAACAGCTTTGACACCAGATTTATGGTATTGCTATTTTGGCAATTGAATTTCACCCCAGAACAAAATATATGTTTTGGCGGACAATATTATACTTGGCCAAACACAGCTGTGACACCAGATTTCTGGTATTGCTATTTTGGCAATTGAATTTCACCCCAGAACAAAATATATGTTTTGGCGGACATTATTATACTTTGCCAGGAACTACTGGAACACCATATTCAGGATATTGCTAATTTGGCAATTGAATTTCACCCCAGAACAAAATATATATTTTGGCGGACACTATTATACTTTGCAAGCCACTACTGGAACACAAGATTCAGGGTATTGCTATTTTGGCAACTGAATTTCACCTTAGAACAAAATATCTATTTTGTCAGACACTATTATACTTTGCAAGGCACTACTGGAACACCAGATTCAAGGTATTGCTATTTTGGCAATTGAATTTCACCCCAGAACAAAATATACCCTTTTACGGACAGATTAACACTTGGCCTGCAACAGCTGAGACACCAGATTCAGGATATTGCTATTTTGGCAGTTGAATTTCACCCCAGAACAAAAGAAATGTTTTGGCGTACACTATTATACTTTGCAAGCCACTATTGGAACACCAGATTCAGGGTATTGCTATTTTGGCAATTGAATTTCACCCCAGAACAAAATATATCCATTTACTGACGGATTAATACTTGGCCTGCAACAGCTTTGACACCAGATTTATGGTATTGCTATTTTGGCAATTGAATTTCACCCCAGAACAAAATATATATGTTGGCGGACACTATTATACTTTGCAAGCCACTACTGGAACACCAGATTCAGGGTATTGCTATTTTGGCAACTGAATTTCACCCTAGAACAAAATATCTATTTTGTCAGACACTATTATACTTTGCAAGGCACTACTGGAACACCAGATTCAAGGTATTGCTATTTTGGCAATTGAATTTCACCCCAGAACAAAATATACCCTTTACGGACAGATTAACACTTGGCCTGCAACAGCTGAGACACCAGATTCAGGATATTGCTATTTTGGCAGTTGAATTTCACCCCAGAACAAAAGATATGTTTTGGCGGACACTATTATACTTTGCAAGCCACTATTGGAACACCAGATTCAGGGTATTGCTATTTTGGCAATTGAATTTCACCCCAGAACAAAATATACCCTTATACAGACAGATTAACACTTGGCCTGCAACAGCTGGGACACCAGATTCAGGGTATTGCTATTTTGGCAATTGAATTTCACCCCAGAACAAAAGATATGTTTTGGCGGACACTATTATACTTTGCAAGCCCCTACTGGAACACAAAGATATGTTTTGGCGGACACTATAATACTTTGCAAGCCACTATTGGAACACCAGATTCAGGGTATTGCTATTTTGGCAATTGAATTTCACCCCAGAACAAAATATATACTTTTAGCGGACACTATTATACTTTGCAAGCCACTACTGGAACACCAGATTCAGGGTATTGCTATTTTGGCAATTGAATTTCACCCCAGAACAAAATATATATTTTGGCGGACACTATTATACTTTGCAAGCCACTACTGGAACACCAGATTCAGGGTATTGCTATTTTGTCAACTGAATTTCACCCTAGAACAAAATATCTATTTTGTCAGACACTATTATACTTTGCAAGGCACTACTGGAACACCAGATTCAAGGTATTGCTATTTTGGCAGTTGAATTTCACCCCAGAACAAAAGATATGTTTTGGCGGACACTATTATACTTTGCAAGCCACTATTGGAACACCAGATTCAGGGTATTGCTATTTTGGCAATTGAATTTCACCCCAGAACAAAATATATCCATTTACTGACGGATTAATACTTGGCCTGCAACAGCTTTGACACCAGATTTATGGTATTGCTATTTTGGCAATTGAATTTCACCCCAGAACAAAATATATATGTTGGCGGACACTATTATAATTTGCAAGCCACTACTGGAACACCAGATTCAGGGTATTGCTATTTTGGCAACTGAATTTCACCCTAGAACAAAATATCTATTTTGTCAGACACTATTATACTTTGCAAGGCACTACTGGAACACCAGATTCAAGGTTTTGCTATTTTGGCAATTGAATTTCACCCGAGAACAAAATATACCCTTTTACGGACAGATTAACACTTGGCCTGCAACAGCTGAGACACCAGATTCAGGATATTGCTATTTTGGCAGTTGAATTTCACCCCAGAACAAAAGATATGTTTTGGCGGACACTATTATACTTTGCAAGCCACTATTGGAACACCAGATTCAGGGTATTGCTATTTTGGCAATTGAATTTCACCCCAGAACAAAATATACCCTTATGCAGACAGATTAACACTTGGCCTGCAACAGCTGGGACACCAGATTCAGGGTATTGCTATTTTGGCAATTGAATTTCACCCCAGAACAAAAGATATGTTTTGGCGGACACTATTATACTTTGCAAGCCCCTACTGGAACACAAAGATATGTTTTGGCGGACACTATAATACTTTGCAAGCCACTATTGGAACACCAGATTCAGGGTATTGCTATTTTGGCAATTGAATTTCACCCCAGAACAAAATATACCCTTATACAGACAGATTAACACTTGGCCTGCAACAGCTGGGACGCCAGATTCAGGGTATTGCTATTTTGGCAATTGAATTTCACCCCAGAACAAAATATATATTTTGGTGGACACTATTATACTTTGCAAGCCACTATTGGAACACCAGATTCAGGATATTGCTTTTTTGGCAATTGAATTTCACCCCAGAACAAAATATATATTTTGGCGGACACTATTATACTTTGCAAGCCACTACTGGAACACCAGATTCAGGGTATTGCTATTTTGGCAACTGAATTTCACCCCAGAACAAAATATCTGTTTTGGCAGACACTATTATACTTTGCAAGGCACTACTGGAACACCAGATTCAGGGTATTGCTATTTTGGCAATTGAATTTCACCCCAGAACAAAATATACCCTTTTACGGACAGATTAACACTTGGCCTGCAACAGCTAAGACACCATAATCAGGATATTGCTATTTTAGCAATTGAATTTCACCCCAGAACAAAAGATATGTTTTGGCGGACACTATAATACTTTGCATGCCACTATTGGAACACCAGATTCAGGTTATTGCTATTTTGGCAATTGAATTTCACCCCAGAACAAAATATACCCTTATACAGACAGATTAACACTTGGCCTGCAACAGCTGGGACACCAGATTCAGGGTATTGCTATTTTGGCAATTGAATTTCACCCCAGAACAAAATATATATTTTGGCGGACACTATTATACTTTGCAAGCCACTACTGAAACACCAGATTCAGGGTATTGCTATTTTGGCAACTGAATTTCACCCCAGAACAAAATATCTGTTTTGGCAGACACTATTATACTTTGCAAGGCACTACTGGAACACCAGATTCAGGGTATTGCTATTTTGGCAATTGAATTTCACCCCAGAACAAAATATACCCTTTTACGGACAGATTAACACTTGGCCTGCAACAGCTGAGACACCAGATTCAGGATATTGCTATTTTGGCAATTGAATTTCAACCCAGAACAAAAGATATGTTTTGGCGGACACTATTATACTTTGCAAGCCACTATTGGAACACCAGATTCAGGGTATTGCTATTTTGGCAATTGAATTCCACCCCAGAAGAAAATATACCTTTATACAGACAGATTAACACTTGGCCTGCAACAGCTGGGACACCAGATTCAGGGTATTGCTATTTTGGCAATTGAATTTCACCCCAGAACAATATATATGTTTTGGCGGACACTATAATACTTTGCAAGCCACTATTGGAACACCAGATTCAGGGTATTGCTATTTTGGCAATTGAATTTCACCCCAGAACAAAATATACCCTTATACAGACAGATTAACACTTGGCCTGCAACAGCTGGGACACCAGATTCAGGGTATTGCTATTTTGGCAATTGAATTTCACCCCAGAACAAAATATATATTTTGGCGGACACTATTATACTTTGCAAGCCACTATTGGAACACCAGATTCAGGATATTGCTTTTTTGGCAATTGAATTTCACCCCAGAACAAAATATATATTTTGGCGGACACTATTATACTTTGCAAGCCACTACTGGAACACCATATTCAGGATATTGCTATTTTAGCAATTAAATTTCACCCCAGAACAAAAGATATGTTTTGGCGGACACTATAATACTTTGCAAGCCACTATTGGAACACCAAATTCAGGGTATTGCTATTTTGGCAATTGAATTTTACCCCAGAACAAAATATACCCTTATACAGACAGATTAACACTTGGCCTGCAACAGCTGGGACACCAGATTCAGGGTATTGCTATTTTGGCAATTGAATTTCACCCCAGAACAAAATATATATTTTGGCGGACACTATTATACTTTGCAAGCCACTACTGAAACACCAGATTCAGGGTATTGCTATTTTGGCAACTGAATTTCACCCCAGAACAAAATTTCTGTTTTGGCAGACACTATTATACTTTGCAAGGCACTACTGGAACACCAGATTCAGGGTATTGCTATTTTGGCAATTGAATTTCACCCCAGAACAAAATATACCCTTTTACAGACATATTAACACTTGGCCTGCAACAGCTGAGACACCAGATTCAGGATATTGCTATTTTGGCAATTGAATTTCAACCCAGAACAAAAGATATGTTTTGGCGGACACTATTATACTTTGCAAGCCACTATTCGAACACCAGATTCAGGGTTGTGCTATTTTGGCAATTGAATTTCACCCCAGAAGAAAATATACCCTTATACAGACAGATTAACACTTGGCCTGCAACAGCTGGGACACCAGATTCAGGGTATTGCTATTTTGGCAATTGAATTTCACCCCAGAACAATATATATGTTTTGGCGGACACTATAATACTTTGCCAGCCAGAGCTGAAACCACTGATTTACGGTATTGCTATTTTGGCAATTGAATTTACGCCAGAACAAAATATATGTTTTGGCGGACACTATTATACTTTGCAAGCCACTACTGGAACACCAGATTCAGGGAATTGCTATTTTGGCAATTGAATTTCACCCCAGAACAAAATATATGTTTTGGCGGATACTATTATACTTTGCAAGCCACTACTGGAACACCAGATTCAGGGTATTGCTATTTTGGCAATTGAATTTCACCTCAGAACTAGTGTTGAGCGAACAGTTCTAAAATCGTTCGGGTCCGTACCGAATTTTGGGTGTCCGTGACACGGACCCGAACACAGACATTTTCAAAAAAGTTCGGGTTCGGGTCCGGTGTTCATCGATTTCTTCCCGCTTTCTGAAGGACTGCATAGCAGCCAATCAGCTAGGGTTTTACTTCTTGCCCTAAGAGTCCATCACAGCCATGCCTGCTAATGGCATGGCTGTGATTGGCCAAGTGCAGCATGGGACCCAGCCTCTATTTAAGCTGGAGTCACATAGCGCCGCACGTCACACTGCTCTGACTAGTGTAGGGAGAGGATGCAGCTTCTGTGAGGGCGAGATAGGCAGGGATAAAGAAGTGATTGAATGATCTACCATTCTACACCTGTGCATCAGAACAACTCAGCTGAGCTGTTCAGTGAAAGTCACTATTTTGTTGAGACTGGCCAGAGCGATTTTTACTGGCACATGTAACTGGGCTGACCGGCGGTGGCCATTTTGGGACTTGTGGTGCGCCAGCACAAGCTGCCACAGAGTCTAAACCAAAGCTCCAAAGAAGTGTAAAATCTACACCTGTGAATCAGAACAACAGTGATACAGCTGCTCAGTCAAAGTCTATTTTTTTTCTGGCTGAGCAGACCGTTTTCTGGCACATGTTACTGGGCTGATAGGCGGCGGCCATTTTGGGACTTGTGGTGCTACAGCAAAAGCTGCCACAACGTCCATTAATCTCATGTAATAGTCGATTTTTTCATAGATATACTACATCAGGGGTTTGGCTGTGCTTGTGTCACCCATACTAACTGCAAAGATATTTAATATATCAGTGGTGAAACTGAAAGTAACCCACTTGGATAGCAAATCCCATGAATGTGCTGCTCCAGCTAGGCTAGCCATTGCCACTACAGCCAAGTCCAATACTGTCAGCCAGAAATATAAATTAGAAAAAGCTTTCACCGTAATAATAAAATTATTCTGGTGTTAGACCAGAAGAAGCACTCCTGTTGTAATTAATACTGTAAAAAGGCTTAGGCAATATTTCTCCCAGTGTGGGAAATTTATCTAGCAAAACTAGCATTTTAAAAATTCCGGTGTTCTGAAATACCAGCAGTCCTCTTGTAATTAAGACCGCAAAAAGGCATTATATCGTCCAGTGTTGTAATTTTGGTGAAAAAAAGGCCAATTTAATCAATCTGGTGATAGTTACACCAGAAACAGTAGGCCTCACGTTTTTACTCCTGTAAAAAGGAATTAATACCGCAAAAAGGCATTACATTGTCTAGTGTTGTAATTTTGGTGAAAAAAAGGCCAATTTAATCAATCTGGTGTTTGTTAGACCAGAAACAGTAGGCCTCACGATTTTACTCTTGTAAAAAGGAATTATATCTCCCCGTGTGGGAAACTATGTACCAAAACTAGCATTTTAAAAATTATGGTGTCCAATTTGCAGCAGTCTTCTTGTAATTAATACCGCAAAAAGGCATTATTGTCCAGTGTTGTAATTTTGGTGAAAAAAAGGCCAATTTAATCAATCTGGTGTTTGTTAGACCAGAAACAGTAGCCCTCACGTTTTTACTCCTGTAAAAAGGAATTAATACCGCAAAAAGGCATTACATTGTCTAGTGTTGTAATTTTGGTGAAAAAAAGGCCAATTAAATCAATCTGGTGTTTGTTAGACCAGAAACAGTAGGCCTCACGTTTTTACTCCTGTAAAAAGGAATTATATCTCCCCGTGTGGGAATCTATGTACCAAAACTAGCATTTTAAAAATTCTGGTGTCCAATTTGCAGCAGTCTTCTTGTAATAATACCGCAAAAAGGCATTATTGTCCAGTGTTGTAATTTTGGTGAAAGAAAGGCCAATTTAATCAATCTGGTGTTTGTTAGACCAGAAACAGTAGGCCTCACGTTTTCACTCCTGTAAAAAGGAATTATATCTCCCGTGTGGGAATCTATGTATCAAAACTAGCATATTAAAAATTCTGGTG
Organism: Bufotes viridis; assembly: GCA_033119425.1. Classification (NCBI taxonomy): domain Eukaryota; kingdom Metazoa; phylum Chordata; class Amphibia; order Anura; family Bufonidae; genus Bufotes; species Bufotes viridis. Next base: position 250,061,700 of record CM065592.1, on the reverse strand, counting down.
TCCAATTTGCAGCAGTTTTCTTGTAATTAATACCGGAAAAAGGAATTATATATTCCAGTGTGGGAATTTATGTACACAAACTAGCATTTTAAAAATTCTGGTGTCCAATTTGCAGCAGTCTTCTTGTAATTAATACCGCAAAAGGCATTATTGTCCAGTGTTGTAATTTTGGTGAAAAAAAGGCCAATTTAATAAATCTGGTGTTTGTTAGACCAGAAACAGTAGGCCTCACGTTTTCATTCCTGTAAAAAGGAATTATATCTCCCCGTGTGGGAATCTATGTATCAAAACTAGCATATTAAAAATTCTGGTGTCCAATTTGCAGCAGTTTTCTTGTAATTAATACCGGAAAAGGAATTATATATTCCAGTGTGGGAATTTATGTACACAAACTAGCATTTTAAAAATTCTGGTGTCCAATTTGCAGCAGTCTTCTTGTAATTAATACCGCAAAAAGGCATTATTGTCCAGTGTTGTAATTTTGGTGAAAAAAAGGCCAATTTAATCAATCTGGTGTTTGTTAGACCAGAAACAGTAGGCCTCACGTTTTCACTCCTGTAAAAAGGAATTATATCTCCCCGTGTGGGATCTATGTACCAAAACTAGCATTTTAAAAATTCTGGTGTCCAATTTGCAGCAGTCTTCTTGTAATTAATACCGCAAAAAGGCATTATTGTCCAGTGTTGTAATTTTGATGAAAAAAAGGCCAATTTAATCAATCTGGTGTTTGTCAGACCAGAAACAGTAGGCCTCACGTTTTCACTCCTGTAAAAGGAATTATATCTCCCGTGTGGGAATCTATGTACCAAAACTAGCATTTTAAAAATTCTGGTGTCCAATTTGCAGCAGTCTTCTTGTAATTAATACCGCAAAAGGCATTATTGTCCAGTGTTGTAATTTTGGTGAAAAAAGGCCAATTTAATCAATCTGGTGTTTGTCAGACCAGAAACAGTAGGCCTCACGTTTTCACTCCTGTAAAAGGAATTATATCTCCCGTGTGGGAATCTATGTACCAAAACTAGCATTTTAAAAATTCTGGTGTCCAATTTGCAGCAGTCTTCTTGTAATTAATACCGCAAAAGGCATTATTGTCCAGTGTTGTAATTTTGGTGAAAAAAAGGCCAATTTAATCAATCTGGTGTTTGTTAGACCAGAAACAGTAGGCCTCACGTTTTCACTCCTGTAAAAGGAATTATATCTCCCGTGTGGGAATCTATGTACCAAAACTAGCATATTAAAAATTCTGGTGTCCAATTTGCAGCAGTTTTCTTGTAATTAATACCGGAAAAGGAATTATATATTCCAGTGTGGGAATTTATGTACACAAACTAGCATTTTAAAATTCTGGTGTCCAATTTGCAGCAGTCTTCTTGTAATTAATACCGCAAAAGGCATTATTGTCCAGTGTTGTAATTTTGGTGAAAAAAGGCCAATTTAATCAATCTGGTGTTTGTTAGACCAGAAACAGTAGGCCTCACGTTTTCACTCCTGTAAAAGGAATTATATCTCCCGTGTGGGAATCTATGTACCAAAACTAGCATATTAAAAATTCTGGTGTCCAATTTGCAGCAGTTTTCTTGTAATTAATACCGGAAAAGGAATTATATATTCCAGTGTGGGAATTTATGTACACAAACTAGCATTTTAAAAATTCTGGTGTCCAATTTGCAGCAGTCTTCTTGTAATTAATACCGCAAAAGGCATTATTGTCCAGTGTTGTAATTTTGGTGAAAAAAAGGCCAATTTAATCAATCTGGTGTTTGTTAGACCAGAAACAGTAGGCCTCACGTTTTCACTCCTGTAAAAGGGAATTATATCTCCCGTGTGGGAATCTATGTACCAAAACTAGCATTTTAAAAATTCTGGTGTCCAATTTGCAGCAGTCTTCTTGTAATTAATACCGCAAAAGGCATTATTGTCCAGTGTTGTAATTTTGGTGAAAAAAGGCCAATTTAATCAATCTGGTGTTTGTTAGACCAGAAACAGTAGGCCTCACGTTTTCACTCCTGTAAAAGGAATTATATCTCCCGTGTGGGAACCTATGTACCAAAACTAGCATATTAAAAATTCTGGTGTCCAATTTGCAGCAGTTTTCTTGTAATTAATACCGGAAAAAGGAATTATATATTCCAGTGTGGGAATTTATGTACACAAACTAGCATTTTAAAAATTCTGGTGTCCAATTTGCAGCAGTCTTCTTGTAATTAATACCGCAAAAGGCATTATTGTCCAGTGTTGTAATTTTGGTGAAAAAAAGGCCAATTTAATCAATCTGGTGTTTGTTAGACCAGAAACAGTAGGCCTCACGTTTTCACTCCTGTAAAAGGAATTATATCTCCCCGTGTGGGAATCTATGTACCAAAACTAGCATTTTAAAAATTCTGGTGTCCAATTTGCAGCAGTCTTCTTGTAATTAATACCGCAAAGGCATTATTGTCCAGTGTTGTAATTTTGGTGAAAAAAAGGCCAATTTAATCAATCTGGTGTTTGTTAGACCAGAAACAGTAGGCCTCACGTTTTCACTCCTGTAAAAAGGAATTATATCTCCTTGTGTGGGATCTATGTACCAAAACTAGCATTTTAAAAATTCTGGTGTCCAATTTGCAGCAGTCTTCTTGTAATTTATACCGCAAAAAGGCATTATTGTCCAGTGTTGTAATTTTGGTGAAAAAAAGGCCAATTTAATCAATCTGGTGTTTGTCAGACCAGAAACAGTAGCCCTCACGTTTTCACTCCTGTAAAAAGGAATTATATCTCCCCGTGTGGGATCTATGTACCAAAACTAGCATTTTAAAAATTCTGGTGTCCAATTTGCAGCAGTCTTCTTGTAATTAATACCGCAAAAAGGCATTATTGTCCAGTGTTGTAATTTTGGTGAAAAAAAGGCCAATTTAATCAATCTGGTGTTTGTTAGACCATAAACAGTAGGCCTCACGTTTTCACTCCTGTAAAAAGGAATTATATCTCCCTGTGTGGGAACCTATGTACCAAAACTAGCATATTAAAAATTCTGGTGTCCAATTTGCAGCAGTTTTCTTGTAATAATACCGGAAAAGGAATTATATATTCCAGTGTGGGAATTTATGTACACAAACTAGCATTTTAAAAATTCTGGTGTCCAATTTGCAGCAGTCTTCTTGTAATTAATACCGCAAAAGGCATTATTGTCCAGTGTTGTAATTTTGGTGAAAAAAAGGCCAATTTAATCAATCTGGTGTTTGTTAGACCAGAAACAGTAGGCCTCACGTTTTCACTCCTGTAAAAGGAATTATATCTCCCTGTGTGGGATCTATGTACCAAAACTAGCATATTAAAAATTCTGGTGTCCAATTTGCAGCAGTTTTCTTGTAATTAATACCGAAAAAGGAATTATATATTCCAGTGTGGGAATTTATGTACACAAACTAGCATTTTAAAAATTCTGGTGTCCAATTTGCAGCAGTCTTCTTGTAATTAATACCGCAAAAAGGCATTATTGTCCAGTGTTGTAATTTTGGTGAAAAAAAGGCCAATTTAATCAATCTGGTGTTTGTTAGACCAGAAACAGTAGGCCTCACGCTTTCACTCCTGTAAAAGGAATTATATCTCCCGTGTGGGAATCTATGTACCAAAACTAGCATTTTAAAAATTCTGGTGTCCAATTTGCAGCAGTCTTCTTGTAATTAATACCGCAAAAGGCATTATTGTCCAGTGTTGTAATTTTGGTGAAAAAAGGCCAATTTAATCAATCTGGTGTTTGTTAGACCAGAAACAGTAGGCCTCACGTTTTCACTCCTGTAAAAGGAATTATATCTCCCGTGTGGGAATCTATGTACCAAAACTAGCATATTAAAAATTCTGGTGTCCAATTTGCAGCAGTTTTCTTGTAATTAATACCGAAAAAGGAATTATATATTCCAGTGTGGGAATTTATGTACACAAACTAGCATTTTAAAAATTCTGGTGTCCAATTAGCAGCAGTCTTCTTGTAATTAATACCGCAAAAGGCATTATTGTCCAGTGTTGTAATTTTGGTGAAAAAAAGGCCAATTTAATCAATCTGGTGTTTGTTAGACCAGAAACAGTAGGCCTCACGTTTTCACTCCTGTAAAAGGAATTATATCTCCCTGTGTGGGAATCTATGTACCAAAACTAGCATTTTAAAAATTCTGGTGTCCAATTTGCAGCAGTCTTCTTGTAATTAATACCGCAAAAGGCATTATTGTCCAGTGTTGTAATTTTGGTGAAAAAAGGCCAATTTAATCAATCTGGTGTTTGTTAGACCAGAAACAGTAGGCCTCACGTTTTCACTCCTGTAAAAGGAATTATATCTCCCGTGTGGGAATCTATGTACCACAAACTAGCATTTTAAAAATTCTGGTGTCCAATTTGCAGCAGTCTTCTTGTAATTAATACCGCAAAAGGCATTATTGTCCAGTGTTGTAATTTTGGTGAAAAAAAGGCCAATTTAATCAATCTGGTGTTTGTTAGACCAGAAACAGTAGGCCTCACGTTTTCACTCCTGTAAAAGGAATTATATCTCCCGTGTGGGAACCTATGTACCAAAACTAGCATATTAAAAATTCTGGTGTCCAATTTGCAGCAGTTTTCTTGTAATTAATACCGGAAAAGGAATTATATATTCCAGTGTGGGAATTTATGTACACAAACTAGCATTTTAAAAATTCTGGTGTCCAATTAGCAGCAGTCTTCTTGTAATTAATACCGCAAAAGGCATTATTGTCCAGTGTTGTAATTTTGGTGAAAAAAAGGCCAATTTAATCAATCTGGTGTTTGTTAGACCAGAAACAGTAGGCCTCACGTTTTCACTCCTGTAAAAGGAATTATATCTCCCTGTGTGGGAACCTATGTACCAAAACTAGCATATTAAAAATTCTGGTGTCCAATTTGCAGCAGTTTTCTTGTAATTAATACCGGAAAAGGAATTATATATTCCAGTGTGGGAATTTATGTACACAAACTAGCATTTTAAAAATTCTGGTGTCCAATTTGCAGCAGTCTTCTTGTAATTAATACCGCAAAAAGGCATTATTGTCCAGTGTTGTAATTTTGGTGAAAAAAGGCCAATTTAATCAATCTGGTGTTTGTTAGACCAGAAACAGTAGGCCTCACGTTTTCACTCCTGTAAAAGGAATTATATCTCCCGTGTGGGAAACTATGTACCAAAACTAGCATTTTAAAAATTCTGGTGTCCAATTTGCAGCAGTCTTCTTGTAATTAATACCGCAAAAGGCATTATTGTCCAGTGTTGTAATTTTGGTGAAAAAAGGCCAATTTAATCAATCTGGTGTTTGTTAGACCAGAAACAGTAGGCCTCACGTTTTCACTCCTGTAAAAGGAATTATATCTCCCGTGTGGGAATCTATGTACCAAAACTAGCATTTTAAAAATTCTGGTGTCCAATTTGCAGCAGTCTTCTTGTAATTAATACCGGAAAAGGAATTATATCTTCCAGTGTGGGAATTTTGGGGCTAAAAATAATATATTTTATTTTGGTGCGAGTTGAATAATGAGGAAACATTCTATTAAGGGACGAGGACGCGGTCGTGGTGGTGTCCGTGGAGCCTCTGTTGCTGGCAGAGGACGTGGCCGCTCGGCCTCAGGCGCACAAAGTAGTGAACCAACTCCCTCAAGTAGCCGGCAGAATTTACAGCGATATTTGGTGGGGCCCAATGCCGTTATGAGGATGGTAAGGTCTGAACAGGTACAGGCATTAGTCGATTGGGTGGCCGACAGTGTTTCCAGCACGTTCACCACATTGTCTTCCGCCCAGTCTTCTATGGAAAGCGCACAGGTGGCACCTGAAAACCAAGCCCATCAGTCTGTCACATCACCCCCATGCATATCAGGGAAACTGGCTGAGCCTCAAGTTATGCAGCAGTCTCTTATTCTGTTTGAAGACTCTGCTCCCACGGTTTTCCATGGGCGTCCACCTAGCCCTTCCCCAGCGGTGGAAGACATTCCATGCACTGACGCACAACCACTTATGTATCCAGATGATGAGGACATGGGAATACCACCACAGCAGAGTGACCCAGTCTCTGATGATGACGAAACACTGGTGCCCACTGCCGTGTCTTATTGCAGTGTGCAGACTGAACAGGAGGAGGTCAGGGAGGAAGACTGGGTGGAAGACGATGCAGAGGACGATGAGGTCTTAGACCCCACATGGACTGAAGGTCGTGCCGCTGACTTAAATAGTTCAGAGGAAGAGGCAGTGGTGAGATCGAGACAACAGCGAAGCCAAAGAGGGAGCAGGGGGCAAAAGCAGAACAGTTGCCGTCCAGAGAGTTTGCCTGCTATTGGCCAGCGCCAACAGGGACCCAGCACCCCAAAGGCATCTTCAAGGAGTTCCCTGACATGGCATTACTTCAAACAATGTGCTGAGGACAAGACCAGAGTGGTTTGCACGCTGTGCCATCAGACCCTGAGGCGAGGCATTAACGTTCTTAACCTGAGCACCACCTGCATGATCAGGCATCTACATGCAAAGCATGAACTGCAGTGGAGTACACACCTTAAAAACAAGGAACCCGCTCAGGCTCCCCCTGCTCCCTCTAGCGCTGCTGCCTCCGCTTCCGCCTCGAGAGGAATGTTGCCACCTGCCGAGCAGCAAACAGAGGATGTGCCACCGACACCACCACCACCACCGCCACCTAGCGTCTCCACTATTTCACACAGCAGCGTTCAGCTCTCCATCTCTCAAACCTTTGAGAGGAAGCGCAAATTCCCACCTAGTCACCCTCGAGCCCTTGGCCTGAATGCCAGCATTTCTAAACTACTCCCCCAGTATTTGGTTCCCAGCCGCCACTACTTCTCCAAGACAGCCGTGCCTTCCCTGCACATGCAAGTGTCCGATAAAATCAAGTGTGCACTGCGCAACGCCATTTGTGGCAAGGTCCACCTAACCACAGATACGTGGACCAGTAAGCACGTCCAGGGACGCTATATCTCCCTAACTGCACACTGGCTAAATGTAGTGGCGGCTGGGCCCCAGGCGGAGAGTTCCTTGGCGCACGTCCTTCCGCCGCCAAGGATCACAGGGCATCATTCTTTGCCTCCTGTAGCCTCCTCCTCCTACTCGGCTTCCTCCTCCTCCTCCACTGCTTCCACCAGCTCATCCAGTCAGCCACACACCTTCACCACCAACTTCAGCACAGCCCGGGTAAACGTCAGCAGGCCATTCTGAAACTCATATGTTTGGGGGACAGGCCCCACACCGCGCAGGAGTTGTGGCGGGGTATTGAACAACAGACCGACCAGTGGTTGCTGCCGGTGGGCCTCAAGCCCGGCCTGGTGGTGTGCGATAATGGGCGAAATCTCGTGGCAGCTCTGGGACTAGCCGGTTTGACGCACATCCCTTGCCTGGCGCATGTGCTGAATTTGGTGGTGCAAAAGTTCATTCACAACTACCCAGACATGTCAGAGCTGCTGCATAAAGTGCGGGCCGTCTGTGCGCGCTCCGGCGTTCACATCCTGCCGCTGCTCGCCTGTCAGCGCTACAGCGGAACTTCGGCCTTCCCGCTCACCGCCTAATATGCGACGTGCCCACCCGGTGGAACTCCACCTTGCACATGCTGGAGAGACTGTGCGAGCAGCAGCAGGCCATAGTGGAGTTTCAGCTGCAGCACGCACGGGTCAGTCGCACTGCGGAACAGCACCACTTCACCACCAATGATTGGGCCTCCATGCGAGACCTGTGTGCCCTGTTGCGCTGTTTCGAGTACGCCACCAACATGGCCAGTGGCGATGCCACTGTTATCAGCGTGACAATACCAATTCTATGTCTCCTAGAGAAAACGCTTAGGGCGATGATGGAAGAGGAGGTGGGCCCAGGAGGAGGAGGAGGATGAGGGTTCATTTTTAGCACTTTCAGGCCAGTCTGTTAGAAGTGGCTCAGAGGGAGGTTTTTGCAACAGCAGAGGGCAGGTACAAATGTGGCCAGCCAGGGACCACTACTGAGGACGAGGAGGATGAGGAGGAGGTGGAGGAGGATGAGGATGAAGCAGGTTCACAGCGGGGTGGCACCCAGCACAGCGCAGGCACATCCCTGGTGCGTGGCTGGGGGATACAGAGGATGATGACGATACGCCTCCCACAGAGGACAGCTTGTCCTTACCTCTGGGGAGCCTGGCACACATGAGCGATTACATGCTGCAGTGCCTGCGCAATGACAGCAGAGTTGCCCACATTTTAACGTGTGCTGACTACTGGGTGGCCACCCTGCTGGATCCACGGTACAAAGACAATGTGCCCACTTTACTTCCTGCACTGGAGCGTGATAGGAAGATGCGCGAGTACAAGCGCACACTGGTAGACGCGCTCCTGAGAGCATTCCCAACTGTCACAGGGGAACAGGTGGAAGGCCAAGGCAGCAGAGGAGGAGCTAGAGGTCGCCCACGCAGCAGTGTCACGGCCAGCTCCTCTGAGGGCAGGGTTAGCATGGCAGAAATGTGGAAAAGTTTTGTCTCCACGCCACAGCTAACTGCCCCACCACCTGATACGGAACGTGTTAGCAGGAGGCAACATTTCACTAACATGGCTGAACAGCACGCCTGCACACAACTCCACGTACTGACGGATGGTTCGGCCCCATTCAACTTCTGGGTTTCCAAATTGTCCACGTGGCCAGAATTAGCATGTTATGCCTTGAGGTGCTAGCCTGCCCGGCGGCCAGCGCTTTATCTGAACGTGTATTCAGCACGGCAGGGGGCGCCATTACTGACAAACGCAGCCGCCTGTCCGCAGCCAACGTGGACAAGCTGACGTTTATAAAAATGAACCAGGCATGGATCCCACAAGACCTGACCCTCCCTTGTGCAGAGTAGTCCTTAATAACTGCCTTAAACCATGTTGTCTTGTACTCCTGGCCACTTCTTCATTGAAAATCAATTTTTGAAATTAAGTAGGATCTTGGGGTGCAACCCAGAGTTGAATGAACCTTCCTCTGTCTGGGTGCCAGGGCCAAAGTACATGAAAGTGTCCTTCTCCTGTGCTGGGTGATATGAATGTTATACTTGTGCTGTCTGACATGTCTCCTTTGTGTGGGTGCAGGGGGCCAAAGTCACTGAAAGCGGCCTTCTCCTGTGGTGGGTGATCGAAATGCCTGATTCTCTGCTGTGGGACCTCTCTCCTCTTTCTGGGTGCAGGGGTCAAAGAAACAAAAGGTGGCCTACTCCTGTGGTGGCTGACATGATGCCTGATTCTCTGCTGTGGGACCTCTCTCCTCCGTCTGGCTGCAGGGGTCAAAGTCTCTAAAAGTGCCCTTCTCCTGTGGTGGTTGATGTGAAACTGATGCTTGTGCTATCTGACCTGTCTCCTCTGTGTCGGTGCTAAGGCCTAAGTCACTGAAAGCGGCCTTCTCCTGTGCTGGCTGATATAAATGCCTGAATCTCTGCTGTGGGACCTCTCCTCCGTGTGGCTGCAGGGGTCAAAGTCTCTAAAAGTGCCCTTCTCCTGTGGTGGTTGATGTAAAACTGATGCTTGTGCTATCTGACCTGTCTCCTCTGTGTCGGTGCTAAGGCCTAAGTCACTGAAAGCGGCCTTCTCCTGTGCTGGCTGATATAAATGCCTGAATCTCTGCTGTGGGACCTCTCTCCTCTTTCTGGGTGCAGGGGTCAAAGAAACAAAAGGTGGCCTACTCCTGTGGTGGCTGACATGATGCCTGATTCTCTGCTGTGGGACCTCTCTCCTCCGTCTGGGTGCAGGGGTCAAAGTCTCTCAAAGTGCGCCTTCTCCTGTGCTGGGTGATGTGAAACTGATGCTTGTGCTATCTGACCTGTCTCCTCTGTGTCGGTGCTAAGGCCTAAGTCACTGAAAGCGGCCTTCTCCTGTGCTGGCTGATATAAATGCCTGAATCTCTGCTGTGGGACCTCTCTCCTCTTTCTGGGTGCAGGGGTCAAAGAAACAAAAGGTGGCCTACTCCTGTGGTGGTTGACATGATGCCTGATTCTCTGCTGTGGGACCTTCTCCTCCGTCTGGCTGCAGGGGTCAAAGTCTCTAAAAGTCGCCTTCTCCTGTGCTGGGTGATGTGAAACTGATGCTTGTGCTATCTGACCTCATATTAAAAATTCTGGTGTCCAATTTGCAGCAGTTTTCTTGTAATTAATACCGAAAAAGGAATTATATATTCCAGTGTGGGAATTTATGTACACAAACTAGCATTTTAAAAATTCTGGTGTCCAATTTGCAGCAGTCTTCTTGTAATTAATACCGCAAAAGGCATTATTGTCCAGTGTTGTACTTTTGGTGAAAAAAAGGCCAATTTAATCAATCTGGTGTTTGTTAGACCAGAAACAGTAGGCCTCACGTTTTCACTCCTGTAAAAGGAATTATATCTCCCGTGTGGGAAACTATGTACCAAAAACTAGCATTTTAAAAATTCTGGTGTCCAATTTGCAGCAGTCTTCTTGTAATTAATACCGCAAAGGCATTATTGTCCAGTGTTGTAATTTTGGTGAAAAAAGGCCAATTTAATCAATCTGGTGTTTGTTAGACCAGAAACAGTAGGCCTCACGTTTTCACTCCTGTAAAAGGAATTATATCTCCCGTGTGGGAACCTATGTACCAAAACTAGCATATTAAAAATTCTGGTGTCCAATTTGCAGCAGTTTTCTTGTAATTAATACCGAAAAAGGAATTATATATTCCAGTGTGGGAATTTATGTACACAAACTAGCATTTTAAAAATTCTGGTGTCCAATTTGCAGCAGTCTTCTTGTAATTAATACCGCAAAAGGCATTATTGTCCAGTGTTGTAATTTTGGTGAAAAAAAGGCCAATTTAATCAATCTGGTGTTTGTTAGACCAGAAACAGTAGGCCTCACGCTTTCACTCCTGTAAAAAGGAATTATATCTCCCGTGTGGGAAACTATGTACCAAAACTAGCATTTTAAAAATTCTGGTGTCCAATTTGCAGCAGTCTTCTTGTAATTAATACCGCAAAAGGCATTATTGTCCAGTGTTGTAATTTTGGTGAAAAAAGGCCAATTTAATCAATCTGGTGTTTGTTAGACCAGAAACAGTAGGCCTCACGTTTTCACTCCTGTAAAAGGAATTATATCTCCCTGTGTGGGAACCTATGTACCAAAACTAGCATATTAAAAATTCTGGTGTCCAATTTGCAGCAGTTTTCTTGTAATTAATACCGGAAAAGGAATTATATATTCCAGTGTGGGAATTTATGTACACAAACTAGCATTTTAAAAATTCTGGTGTCCAATTTGCAGCAGTCTTCTTGTAATTAATACCGCAAAAGGCATTATTGTCCAGTGTTGTAATTTTGGTGAAAAAAGGCCAATTTAATCAATCTGGTGTTTGTTAGACCAGAAACAGTAGGCCTCACGTTTTCACTCCTGTAAAAAGGAATTATATCCTCCGTGTGGGAAACTATGTACCAAAACTAGCATTTTAAAAATTCTGGTGTCCAATTTGCAGCAGTCTTCTTGTAATTAATACCGCAAAAGGCATTATTGTCCAGTGTTGTAATTTTGGTGAAAAAAAGGCCAATTTAATCAATCTGGTGTTTGTTAGACCAGAAACAGTAGGCCTCACGTTTTCACTCCTGTAAAAGGAATTATATCTCCCGTGGGGATCTATGTACCAAAACTAGCATTTTAAAAATTCTGGTGTCCAATTTGCAGCAGTCTTCTTGTAATTAATACCGGAAAAGGAATTATATCTTCCAGTGTGGGAATTTTGGGGCTAAAAATAATATATTTTATTTTGGTGCGAGTTGATAATGAGGAAACATTCTATTAAGGGACGAGGACGCGGTCGTGGTGGTGTCCGTGGAGCCTCTGTTGCTGGCAGAGGACGTGGCCGCTCGGCCTCAGGCGCACAAAGTAGTGAACCAACTCCCTCAAGTAGCCGGCAGAATTTACAGCGATATTTGGTGGGGCCCAATGCCGTTATGAGGATGGTAAGGTCTGAACAGGTACAGGCATTAGTCGATTGGGTGGCCGACAGTGTTTCCAGCACGTTCACCACATTGTCTTCCACCCAGTCTTCATGAAAGCGCACAGGTGGCACCTGAAAACCAAGCCCATCAGTCTGTCACATCACCCCCATGCATATCAGGGAAACTGGCTGAGCCTCAAGTTATGCAGCAGTCTCTTATTCTGTTTGAAGACTCTGCTCCCACGGTTTTCCATGGGCGTCCACCTAGCCCTTCCCCAGCGGTGGAAGACATTCCATGCACTGACGCACAACCACTTATGTATCCAGATGATGAGGACATGGGAATACCACCACAGCAGAGTGACCCAGTCTCTGATGATGACAAACACTGGTGCCCACTGCCGTGTCTTATTGCAGTGTGCAGACTGAACAGGAGGAGGTCAGGGAGGAAGACTGGGTGGAAGACGATGCAGAGGACGATGAGGTCTTAGACCCCACATGGACTGAAGGTCGTGCCGCTGACTTAAATAGTTCAGAGGAAGAGGCAGTGGTGAGATCGAGACAACAGCGAAGCCAAAGAGGGAGCAGGGGGCAAAAGCAGAACAGTTGCCGTCCAGAGAGTTTGCCTGCTATTGGCCAGCGCCAACAGGGACCCAGCACCCAAAGGCATCTTCAAGGAGTTCCCTGACATGGCATTACTTCAAACAATGTGCTGAGGACAAGACCAGAGTGGTTTGCACGCTGTGCCATCAGACCCTGAGGCGAGGCATTAACGTTCTTAACCTGAGCACCACCTGCATGATCAGGCATCTACACCTAGCGTCTCCACTATTTCACACAGCAGCGTTCAGCTCTCCATCTCTCAAACCTTTGAGAGGAAGCGCAAATTCCCACCTAGTCACCCTCGAGCCCTTGGCCTGAATGCCAGCATTTCTAAACTACTCCCCAGTATTTGGTTCCCAGCCGCCACTACTTCTCCAAGACAGCCGTGCCTTCCTGCACATGCAAGTGTCCGATAAAATCAAGTGTGCACTGCGCAACGCCATTTGTGGCAAGGTCCACCTAACCACAGATACGTGGACCAGTAAGCACGGCCAGGGACGCTATATCTCCCTAACTGCACACTGGGTAAATGTAGTGGCGGCTGGCCCCAGGCGGAGAGTTCCTTGGCGCACGTCCTTCCGCCGCCAAGGATCACAGGGCATCATTCTTGCCTCCTGTAGCCTCCTCCTCCTACTCGGCTTCCTCCTCCTCCTCCACTGCTTCCACCAGCTCATCCAGTCAGCCACACACCTTCACCACCAACTTCAGCACAGCCCGGGTAAACGTCAGCAGGCCATTCTGAAACTCATATGTTTGGGGGACAGGCCCCACACCGCGCAGGAGTTGTGGCGGGGTATTGAACAACAGACCGACCAGTGGTTGCTGCCGGTGGGCCTCAAGCCCGGCCTGGTGGTGTGCGATAATGGGCGAAATCTCGTGGCAGCTCTGGGACTAGCCGGTTTGACGCACATCCCTTGCCTGGCGCATGTGCTGAATTTGGTGGTGCAAAAGTTCATTCACAACTACCCAGACATGTCAGAGCTGCTGCATAAAGTGCGGGCCGCCTGTGCGCGCTCCGGCGCTCACATCCTGCCGCTGCTCGCCTGTCAGCGCTACAGCGGAACTTCGGCCTTCCCGCCACCGCCTAATATGCGACGTGCCCACCCGGTGGAACTCCACCTTGCACATGCTGGAGAGACTGTGCGAGCAGCAGCAGGCCATAGTGGAGTTTCAGCTGCAGCACGCACGGGTCAGTCGCACTGCGGAACAGCACCACTTCACCACCAATGATTGGGCCTCCATGCGAGACCTGTGTGCCCTGTTGCGCTGTTTCGAGTATGCCACCAACATGGCCAATGGCGATGCCACTGTTATCAGCGTGACAATACCAATTCTATGTCTCCTAGAGAAAACGCTTAGGGCGATGATGGAAGAGGAGGTGGCCCAGGAGGAGGAGGAGAGGATGAGGGTTCATTTTTAGCACTTTCAGGCCAGTCTGTTAGAAGTGGCTCAGAGGGAGTTTTTTGCAACAGCAGAGGGCAGGTACAAATGTGGCCAGCCAGGGACCACTACTGGAGGATGAGGAGGAGGTGGAGGAGGATGAGGATGAAGCAGGTTCACAGCGGGTGGCACCCAGCACAGCGCAGGCACATCACTGGTGCGTGGCTGGGGGATACAGAGGATGATGTCGATACGCCTCCCACAGAGGACAGCTTGTCCTTACCTCTGGGGAGCCTGGCACACATGAGCGATTACATGCTGCAGTGCCTGCGCAATGACAGCAGAGTTGCCCACATTTTAACGTGTGCTGACTACTGGGTGGCCACCCTGCTGGATCCACGGTACAAAGACAATATGCCCACTTTACTTCCTGCACTGGAGCGTGATAGGAAGATGCGCGAGTACAAGCGCACACTGGTAGACGCGCTCCTGAGAGCATTCCCAACTGTCACAGGGGAACAGGTGGAAGGCCAAGGCAGAGGAGGAGCTAGAGGTCGCCCACGCAGCAGTGTCACGGCCAGCTCCTCTGAGGGCAGGGTTAGCATGGCAGAAATGTGGAAAAGTTTTGTCTCCACGCCACAGCTAACTGCCCACCACCACCTGATACGGAACGTGTTAGCAGGAGGCAACATTTCACTAACATGGTTGAACAGTACGCCTGCACACAACTCCACGTACTGACGGATGGTTCGGCCCCATTCAACTTCTGGGTTTCCAAATTGTCCACGTGGCCAGAATTAGCATGTTATGCCTTGAGGTGCTAGCCTGCCCGGCGGCCAGCGTTTATCTGAACGTGTATTCAGCACGGCAGGGGGCGTCATTACTGACAAACGCAGCCGCCTGTCCGCAGCCAACGTGGACAAGCTGACGCTTATAAAAATGAACCAGGCATGGATCCCACAAGACCTGACCCTCCCTTGTGCAGAGTAGTCCTTAATAACTGCCTTAAACCATGTTGTCTTGTACTCCTGGCCACTTCTTCATTGAAAAATCAATTTTTGAAATTAAGTAGGATCTTGGGGTGCAACCCAGAGTTGAATGAACCTTCCCTCTGTTTGGGTGCCAGGGCCAAAGTACATGAAAGTGTCCTTCTCCTGTGCTGGGTGATATGAATGTTATACTTGTGCTGTCTGACATGTCTCCTTTGGGTGGGTGCAGGGGGCCAAAGTCACTGAAAGCGGCCTTCTCCTGTGGTGGGTGATCGAAATGCCTGATTCTCTGCTGTGGAACCTCTCTCCTCTTTCTGGGTGCAGGGGTCAAAGAAACAAAAGGTGGCCTACTCCTGTGGTGGTTGACATGATGCCTGATTCTCTGCTGTGGGACCTCTCCTCCGTCTGGCTGCAGGGGTCAAAGTCTCTAAAAGTCGCCTTCTCCTGTGCTGGGTGATGTGAAACTGATGCTTGTGCTATCTGACCTGTCTCCTCTGTGTCGGTGCTAAGGCCTAAGTCACTGAAAGCGGCCTTCTCCTGTGCTGGCTGATATAAATGCCTGAATCTCTGCTGTGGGACCTCTCTCCTCCGTGTGGCTGCAGGGGTCAAAGTCTCTAAAAGTGCCCTTCTCCTGTGGTGGTTGATGTAAAACTGATGCTTGTGCTATCTGACCTGTCTCCTCTGTGTCGGTGCTAAGGCCTAAGTCACTGAAAGCGGCCTTCTCCTGTGCTGGCTGATATAAATGCCTGAATCTCTGCTGTGGGACCTCTCCTCTTTCTGGGTGCAGGGGTCAAAGAAACAAAAGGTGGCCTACTCCTGTGGTGGCTGACATGATGCCTGATTCTCTGCTGTGGGACCTCTCTCCTCCGTCTGGGTGCAGGGGTCAAAGTCTCTCAAAGTCGCCTTCTCTTGTGCTGGGTGATGTGAAACTGATGCTTGTGCTATCTGACCTGTCTCCTCTGTGTCGGTGCTAAGGCCTAAGTCACTGAAAGCGGCCTTCTCCTGTGCTGGCTGATATAAATGCCTGAATCTCTGCTGTGGGACCTCTCTCCTCTTTCTGGGTGCAGGGGTCAAAGAAACAAAAGGTGGCCTACTCCTGTGGTGGTTGACATGATGCCTGATTCTCTGCTGTGGGACCTCTCTCCTCCGTCTGGGTGCAGGGGTCAAAGTCTCTAAAAGTGCCATTCTCCTGTGGTGGTTGATGTGAAACTGATGCTTGTGCTATCTGACCTGTCTCCTCTGTGTCGGTGCTAAGGCCTAAGTCACTGAAAGCGGCCTTCTCCTGTGCTGGCTGATATAAATGCCTGAATCTCTGCTGTGGGACCTCTCCTCTTTCTGGTGCAGGGGTCAAAGAAACAAAAGGTGGCCTACTCCTGTGGTGGCTGACATGATGCCTGATTCTCTGCTGTGGGACCTCTCTCCTCCGTGTGGCTGCAGGGGTCAAAGTCTCTAAAAGTGCCATTCTCCTGTGGTGGTTGATGTGAAACTGATGCTTGTGCTATCTGACCTGTCTCCTCTGTGTCGGTGCTAAGGCCTAAGTCACTGAAAGCGGCCTTCTCCTGTGCTGGCTGATATAAATGCCTGAATCTCTGCTGTGGGACCTCTCTCCTTTCTGGGTGCAGGGGTCAAAGAAACAAAAGGTGGCCTACTCCTGTGGTGGCTGACATGATGCCTGATTCTCTGCTGTGGGACCCTCTCCTCCGTGTGGCTGCAGGGGTCAAAGTCTCTAAAAGTGCCCTTCTCCTGTGGTGGTTGATGTAAAACTGATGCTTGTGCTATCTGACCTGTCTCCTCTGTGTCGGTGCTAAGGCCTAAGTCACTGAAAGCGGCCTTCTCCTGTGCTGGCTGATATAAATGCCTGAATCTCTGCTGTGGGACCTCTCTCTCTTTCTGTGTGCAGGGGTCAAAGAAACAAAAGGTGGCCTACTCCTGTGGTGGTTGACATGATGCCTGATTCTCTGCTGTGGGACCTCTCTCCTCCGTCTGGGTGCAGGGGTCAAAGTCTCTCAAAGTCGCCCTTCTCTTGTGCTGGGTGATGTGAAACTGATGCTTGTGCTATCTGACCTGTCTCCTCTGTGTCGGTGCTAAGGCCTAAGTCACTGAAAGCGGCCTTCTCCTGTGCTGGCTGATATAAATGCCTGAATCTCTGCTGTGGGACCTCTCTCCTCTTTCTGGGTGCAGGGTACAAAGAAACAAAAGGTGGCCTACTCCTGTGGTGGTTGACATGATGCCTGATTCTCTGCTGTGGGACCTCTCCTCCGTCTGGGTGCAGGGGTCAAAGTCTCTCAAAGTCGCCTTCTCTTGTGCTGGGTGATGTGAAACTGATGCTTGTGCTATCTGACCTGTCTCCTCTGTGTCGGTGCTAAGGCCTAAGTCACTGAAAGCGGCCTTCTCCTGTGCTGGCTGATATAAATGCCTGAATCTCTGCTGTGGGACCTCACTCCTCTTTCTGTGTGCAGGGTACAAAGAAACAAAAGGTGGCCTACTCCTGTGGTGGCTGACATGATGCCTGATTCTCTGCTGTGGGACCTCTCTCCTCCGTCTGGGTGCAGGGGTCAAAGTCTCTAAAGTGCGCCTTCTCTTGTGCTGGGTGATGTGAAACTGATGCTTGTGCTATCTGACCTGTCTCCTCTGTGTCGGTGCTAAGGCCTAAGTCACTGAAAGCGGCCTTCTCCTGTGCTGGCTGATATAAATGCCTGAATCTCTGCTGTGGGACCTCTCTCCTCTTTCTGGGTGCAGGGGTCAAAGAAACAAAAGGTGGCCTACTCCTGTGGTGGTTGACATGATGCCTGATTCTCTGCTGTGGGACCTCTCTCCTCCGTCTGGGTGCAGGGGTCAAAGTCTCTCAAAGTGGCCTTCTCTTGTGCTGGGTGATGTGAAACTGATGCTTGTACCAGCTGACATGGGTGCAGGGGTCAAATTAACTAAATGGTGGCCTACTCCTGTGGTGGGTGATATGATACCTGAATATGTGCTGTGGGGCCTCTCTCCTCTGTCTGGGTGCTAAGGCCTAAGTCACTGAAAGTGGCCTTCTCCTGTGGTGGTTGATATGATGCCAGATTCTCTGCTATGGGACCTCTCTCTTTGTCTGGATGCTGGGGTCGAAATAATAGTGTTTGACCTTCTCCATTGGTGGGTGATTTGAAGCCTGATTCTGTGCTATGGGACCTAACTCCAATTAATATTGGTTAATTTTATTTTATTTTATGTTAAGTCATCATTTCCCTATCTACATTTGTTTGCAGGGGATTTACCTACATTTTGCTGCCTTTTGCAGCCCTCTAGCCCTTTCCGGGAGTCTTTTACAGCCTTTTAGTGCCCAAAAGTTCGGGTCCCCATTGACTTCTATGGGGTTCGGGTTCGGATGAAGTTCGAGTAGAGTTCGGATCACGAACCCGACATTTTCCAGAAGTTCGGCCGAACCTCTCGAACCCGAACATCCAGGTGTTCGCTCATCTCTACTCAGAACAAAATATATGTTTTGGCGGACACTATTATACTTTGCAAGCCACAACTGGAACACCAGATTCAGGGTATTGCTATATTGGCAAGTGAATTTCACCCAAGAACAAAATATACCCTTTTACGGACAGATTAACACTTGGCCTTCAACTGCTGGAACACCAGATTAAGGGTATTGCTATTTTGGCAATTGAATTTCACCCCAGAACAAAATATATGTTTTGGCGGACACTATTATACTTTGCCAGCTACTGCTGTGACACCAGATTCAGGGTATTGTTATTTTTGCAATTTAATTTCCCCCCAGAACAAAATATACCCTTTTACGGACATATTAACACTTGGCCTGCAAAGGCTGGGACACCAGATTCAGAGTATTGCTATTTTGGCAATTGAATTTCACCCCAGAACAAAATATATATTTTGGTGCACCCTATTATACTTTGCCAGCCACAGCTGAAACCACTGATTTATGGTATTGCTATTTTGGCAATTGAATTTCACCCCAGAACAAAATATATGTTTTGGTGGACACTATTATACTTTGCAAGCCACTATTGGAACACGAGATTGAGGGTATTGCTATTTTGGCAATTGAATTTCACCCCAGATCAAAATATATGTTTTGGCGGACACTATTATA
Organism: Bufotes viridis; assembly: GCA_033119425.1. Lineage (NCBI taxonomy): Eukaryota > Metazoa > Chordata > Amphibia > Anura > Bufonidae > Bufotes > Bufotes viridis. The sequence continues at coordinate 250,042,725 of CM065592.1, read as the reverse complement.
CTTTGCAAGCCACTACTGGAACACCAGATTCAGGGTATTGCTATTTTGGCAATTTAATTTCACCCCAGAACAAAATATACCCTTTTACGGACAGATTAACACTTGGCCTGCAACAGCTGGGACACCAGATTCAGGGTATTGCTATTTTGGCAATTGAATTTCACCCCAGAACAAAAGATATGTTTTGGCGGACACTATTATACTTTGCAAGCCACTACTGGAAAACCAGATTCAGGGTATTGCTATTTTGGCAACTGAATTTCACCCCAGAACAAAATATCTATTTTGGCAGACACTATTATACTTTGCAAGCCACTACTGGAACACCAGATACAGGGTATTGCTATTTTGGCAATTGAATTTCACCCCAGAACAAAATATATCCTTTTACTGACGGATTAATACTTGGCCTGCAACAGTTTTGACACCAGATTTATGGTATTGCTATTTTGGCAATTGAATTTCACCCCAGAACAAAATATATGTTTTGGCGGACAAAATTATACTTGGCCAGCCATAGCAGTGACACCAGATTTATGGTATTGCTATTTTGGCAATTGAATTTCACCCCAGAACAAAATATATGTTTTGGCGGACATTATTATACTTTGCCAGGAACTACTGGAACACCAGATTCAGGATATTGCTATTTTGGCAATTGAATTTCACCCCAGAACAAAAAATATATTTTGGCGGACACTATTATACTTTGCAAGCCACTACTGGAACACCAGATTCAGGGTATTGCTATTTTGGCAACTCAATTTCACCCCAGAACAAAATATACCCTTTTACGGACAGATTAACACTTGGCCTGCAACAGCTGAGACACCAGATTCAGGATATTGCTATTTTGGCAATTGAATTTCACCCCAGAACAAAAGATATGTTTTGGCGGACACTATTATACTTTGCAAGCCACTATTGGAACACCAGATTCAGGGTATTGCTATTTTGGCAATTGAATTTCACCCCAGAACAAAATATATATTTTGGAGGACACTATTATACTTTGCAAGCCACTACTGGAACACCAGATTCAAGGAATTGCTATTTTGGCAATTGATTTTCACCCAAGAAAAAAATATATGTTTTGTCCGACACTATTATACTTTTGCAAGCCACTACTGGAACACCAGATACAGGGTATTGCTATTTTGCCAATTGAATTTTACCCCAGAACAACATATATCCTTTTACTAACGGATTAATACTTGACCTGCAACAGCTTTTACACCAGATTTATGGTATTGCTATTTTGGCAATTGAATTTCACCCCAGAGCAAAATATATGTTTTGGCGGACACTATTATACTTTGCAAGCCACTACTGGAACACCAGATTCAGGGTATTGCTATTTTGGCAATTTAATTTCACCCCAGAACAAAATATACCCTTTACGGACAGATTAACACTTGGCCTGCAACAGCTGAGACACCAGATTCAGGATATTGCTATTTTGGCAATTGAATTTCACCCCAGAACAAAAGATTTGTTTTGGCGGACACTATTATACTTTGCAAGCCACTACTGGAACACCAGATTCAGGGTATTGCTATTTTGGCAATTGAATTTCACCCCAGAACAAAATATACCCTTATACAGACAGATTAACACTTGGCCTGCAACAGCTGGGACACCAGATTCAGGGTATTGCTATTTTGGCAATTGAATTTCACCCCAGAACAAAATATATATTTTGGCGGACACTATTATACTTTGCAAGCCACTACTGGAACACCAGATTCAAGGTATTGCTATTTTGGCAATTGATTTTCACCCCAGAACAAAATATATGTTTTGGCCGACACTATTATACTTTGCAAGCCACTACTGGAACACCAGATACAGGGTATTGCTATTTTGTCAATTGAATTTTACCCCAGAACAAAATATATCCATTTACTAACGGATTAATACTTGACGTTCAACAGCTTTGACACCAGATTTATGGTATTGCTATTTTGGCAATTGAATTTCACCCCAGAACAAAATATATGTTTTGGCGGACAATATTATACTTTGCCAGCCACAGCTGTGACACCAGATTTATGGTATTGCTATTTTGGCAATTGAATTTCACCCCAGAACAAAATATATGTTTTGGCGGACATTATAATACTTTGCCAGGAACTACAGGAACACCAGATTCAGGATATTGCTATTTTGGCAATTGAATTTCACCCCAGAACAAAATATATATTTTAGCAGTCACTATTATACTTTGCAAGCCACTACTGGAACACCAGATTCAGGGTATTGCTATTTTGGCAACTGAATTTCACCCCAGAACAAAATATCTGTTTTGTCAGACACTATTATACTTTGTAAGGCACTACTGGAACACCAGATTAAGGGTATTGCTATTTTGGCAATTGAATTTCACCCCAGAACAAAATATACCCTTTTACGGACAGATTAACACTTGGCCTGCAACAGCTGAGGCACCAGATTCAGGAGATTGCTATTTTGGCAATTGAATTTCACCCCAGAACAAAAGATATGTTTTGGCGGACACTATTATACTTTGCAAGCCACTATTGGAACACCAGATTCAGGGTATTGCAATTTTGGCAATTGAATTTCACACAGAACAAAATATACCCTTATACAGACAGATTAACACTTGGCCTGCAACACCTGTGACACCAGATTCAGGGTATTGCAATTTTGGCAATTGAATTTCACCCCAGAACAAAATATATATTTTGGCGGACACTATTATACTTTGCAAGCCACTACTGGAACACCAGATTCAGGGTATTGCTATTTTGGCAACTGAATTTCACCCCAGAACAAAATATCTGTTTTGGCAGACACTATTATTCTTTGCAAGGCACTACTGGAACACCAGATTCAGGGTATTGCTATTTTGGCAATTGAATTTCACCCCAGAACAAAATATACCCTTTACGGACAGATTAACACTTGGCCTGCAACAGCTGGGACACCAGATTCAGGATATTGCTATTTTGGCAATTGAATTTCACCCCAGAACAAAAGATATGTTTTGGCGGTCACTATTATACTTTGCAAGCCACTATTGGAACACCAGATTCAGGGTATTGCTATTTTGGCAATTGAATTTCACCCCAGAACAAAATATACCCTTATACAGACAGATTAACCCTTGGCCTGCAACAGCTGGGACACCAGATTCAGGGTATTGTAATTTTGACAATTGAATTTCACCCTGAACAACATATATGTTTTGGCGGACACTATAATACTTTGCCAGCCAGAGCTGAAACCACAGATTTATGGCATTGCTATTTTGGCAATTGAATTTCACCCCAGAACAAAATTTTTGTTTTGGCGGACACTATTATACTTTGCAAGCCACTACTGGAACACCAGATTCAGTGAATTGCTATTTTGGCAATTGAATTTCACCTCAGAACAAAATATATGTTTTGGCGGACACTATTATACTTTGCAAGCCACAACTGGAACACCAGATTCAGGGTGTTGCTATATTGGCAAGTGAATTTCACCCAAGAACAAAATATACCCTTTACGGACAGATTAACACTTGGCCTTCAACTGCTGGAACACCAGATTAAGGGTATTGCTATTTTGGCAATTGAATTTCACCCCAGAACAAAATATATGTTTTGGCGGACACTATTATACTTTGCCAGCTACTGCTGTGACACCAGATTCAGTGAATTGCTATTTTGGCAATTGAATTTCACCTCAGAACAAAATATATGTTTTGGCGGACACTATTATACTTTGCAAGCCACAACTGGAACACCAGATTCAGAGTGTTGCTATATTGGCAAGTGAATTTCACCCCAGAACAAAATATACCCTTTACGGACAGATTAACACTTGGCCTTCAACTGCTGGAACACCAGATTAAGGGTATTGCTATTTTGGCAATTGAATTTCACCCCAGAACAAAATATATGTTTTGGCGGACACTATTATACTTTGCCAGCTACTGCTGTGACACCAGATTCAGGGTATTGTTACTTTTTCAATTTAATTTCACCCCAGAACAAAATATACCCTTTACGGACAGATTAACACTTGGCCTGCAACAGCTGGGACACCAGATTCAGAGTATTGCTATTTTGGCAATTGAATTTCACCCCAGAACAAAATATATATTTTGGCGCACCTTATTATACTTTGCCAGCCACAGCTGAAACCACTGATTTATGGAATTGCTATTTTGGCAATTGAATTTCACCCCAGAACAAAATATATGTTTTGGTGGACACTATTATACTTTGCAAGCCACTATTGGAACACGAGATTGAGGGTATTGCTATTTTGGCAATTGAATTTCACCCCAGATCAAAATATATGTTTTGGCGGACACTATTATACTTTGCAAGCCAATACTGGAACACCAGATTCAGGGTATTGCTATTTTGGCAATTTAATTTCACCCCAGAACAAAATATACCCTTTACGGACAGATTAACACTTGGCCTGCAACAGCTGGGACACCAGATTCAGGGTATTGCTATTTTGGCAATTGAATTTCACCCCAGAACAAAATATATATTTTGGCGCACCCTATTATACTTTGCCAGCCACAGCTGAAACCACTGATTTATGGCATTGCTATTTTGGCAATTGAATTTCACCCCAGAACAAAATATATGTTTTGGCGGACACTATTATACTTTGCAAGCCACTACTGGAACACCAGATTCAGGGAATTGCTATATTGGCAAGTGAATTTCACCCCAGAACAAAATATACCCTTTACGGACAGATTAACACTTGGCCTTCAACTGCTGGAACACCAGATTCAGGGAATTGCTATTTTGGCAATTGAATTTCACCCCAGAACAAAATATATGTTTTGGCGGACACTATTATACTTTGCCAGATACTGCTGGGACACCAGATTCAGGGAATTGCTATTTTGGCAATTGAATTTCACCCCAGAACAAAATATATGTTTTGGCGGACATTATTATACTTTGCAAGCCACTACTGGAACAGTAGATTCAGGGTATTGCTATTTTGGCAATTGAATTTCACCCCAGAACAAAATATACCCTTTACGGACAGATTAACACTTGGCCTGCAACAGCTGGGACACCAGATTCAGAGTATTGCTATTTTGGCAATTGAATTTCACCCCAGAACAAAATATATATTTTGGCGCACCCTATTATACTTTGCCAGCCACAGCTGAAACCACTGATTTATGGTATTGCTATTTTGGCAATTGAATTTCACCCCAGAACAAATTATATGTTTTGGTGGACACTATTATACTTTGCAAGCCACTATTGGAACACGAGATTGAGGGTATTGCTATTTTGGCAACTGAATTTCACCCCAGATCAAAATATATGTTTTGGCGGACACTATTATACTTTGCAAGCCACTACTGGAACACCAGATTCAGGGTATTGCTATTTTGGCAATTTAATTTCACCCCAGAACAAAATATACCCTTTACGGACAGATTAACACTTGGCCTGCAACAGCTGGGACACCAGATTCAGGGTATTGCTATTTTGGCAATTTAATTTCACCCCAGAACAAAATATATATTTTGGCGCACCCTATTATACTTTGCCAGCCACAGCTGAAACCACTGATTTATGGTATTGCTATTTTGGCAATTGAATTTCACCTCAGAACAAAATATATGTTTTGGCGGACACTATTATACTTTGCAAGCCACTACTGGAACACCAGATTCAGGGTATTGCTATATTTGCAAGTGAATTTCACCCCAGAACAAAATATACCCTTTTACGGACAGATTAACACTTGGCCTGCAACAGCTGGGACACCAGATTCAGGGTATTGCTATTTTGGCAATTGAATTTAACCCCAGAACAAAATATATGTTTTGAAGGACACTATTATACTTTGCCAGCCACAGCTGTGACAACAGATTTATGGTATTGCTATTTTGGCATTTGAATTTTACCCCAGAACAAAATATATGTTTTGGCGGACAATATTATACTTTGCCAGCCAGTGCTGGGACACCAGATTTAGAGGATTGCTATTTTGGCAATTGAATTTCATCCCAGAACAAAATATATGTTTTGGCGGACAATATTATACTTTGCTATCCAAAGCTGGAACACCAGATTTAGGGGATTGGTATTTTGGCAATTGTATTTAACCCCTTAATAAAATATAGAAATTGCTATCCTGAGTTTCTAGGGGTGACAATAAGCACAGCCAAGCCCCTGATGTAGGATATAGCAAAAAAGAACTAGTATTGATGGATTGATGGACTTGGTGGCAGCTTATTCTGGTGCACCACAAGTCACAAAATGTCCGCCGATCACCCCAGAAAAAAAGTGACAGAAAACGCTCTGTGCAGCCTAAAAACCAGTGAGCAATTAACTAGCAGTAGTGATGAGCGGGAGGTGCCATATTCGAATTTGCGATATATCGTGAATATTCGAATGTATATTCGTAATATATTTGCCGAAATCGAATATTCGCCATTATTGACCTAATCGCACTGATATGCGAATATTTTATTCGCATAAACGCGAATTGAACTTCTTATATAAATGCATATCTCCTAATGGCTTGCAAACATGAACGAATACTTAAGTTGTATGCGCATTGCCAAAAAAAATTACCATTATTTTTTTCAACAATCAGAATACTTACTTAGAAGTGTTCAACTTCATATGCTGTTCATTGTGGAAAAAAATTTTTTCGCATTGCGCATCCAACTTGGAGCTGAGTGTCAATATAGGCAACTTTCCTATTGCAAATGCATTTTTGAATTAGCGAATAGAATATAGCGATATATTCGCATTCACTATATTCGCTAATTCGAACAAGCCAATTGTATTCGTAGTTCTGTTGCTGTACAACGCGACTTTAATGCGAATAATTTCCATATAAACATTCGTGTGCGTACAGATGTTATTGTTCAAGTTATGTGGCAATAACAACTTATTCGTATGTGCTCGTGCGCGTTTTTGTGCGCGTGTTATGCACATGTTCGTGCGCATGCGCACGCGCACATGCAGGCGTGGCTTCTTCCTGGGAGCAGTTCCAACACCTTTTCTTGTTGTGCATGCGATCCATGCGAATAAAGATGGTGGGCAGCAACTTTACAAGAGAGGAGGAGGATATCCTGATTACAGTAAGTTATTGAACATTACATTACAGTTATAAGTACATGTGACGCTTGTATGTTTATGGAGATAAAACATTCTCACATTTTTGCAATACACAGTTTGCTTACTGCAGTGCTTACATAGAAATGATTTGTGGAAACAAGTATTGTTGGCATTCAAAAACAATACTTATTGCCCCAAATCATTAATATCTACTGATCTCTTATATATATAAAAATGAGTTTCTGTCTGTCTGTTATTTATGGCCGACCAAACGACTGGACCTATCTTCACTAAGTTTGGCAGACGGGTACATCAGGTGTCTGGGAAGGTTTTAGACCGGGGCTCAGCTCTATAGGACGTATTATTTCTGAGATATTCCCCAAAATGACCTGCATTAGCAAAAACAAGCCCCCAACTGCCATCCACACGTCACATGTCCCCAGGTTGCTATAACAAGTGATCACGGGTTTCAATAGTTTTCAGGTCCTTAAATATTCATTTATATCATGTATGACGACAAAACTACACTGCTACATGCATGTGGGGCAGGGGCCACTATTAAAGGGGCGGGCATTGTGGAGTTCACTGTCATTAACCCCTTAACGCAAAAACGCTGTGCATGCACGGCTAGATGATCGGGCAGGTGCAGGAGCTGCGCCTGACCAATCACTGCAGGGGTACGGCAGTCCCTGATAGCCAGGCCCCTGCTGTATCTGCCGGCATCGCTTTTAACAGCGATGCTGGCGGATTAAACCCTTCTATGTCGCGGTCAGCGCTGACCGCAACATAGAAGTGTTTTGCGGTTACTGAACGAGCGCATCGGGTCCCCGTGCTGCTGTGACGGGGACGCGATGTGTGAGAAGGCAGACTGATGCTGTGCAGAGGCTGCCCAATGCCTTGCATGGCATCGGGACCTGCCTTCTACGGGTGCCCAGGGGATCCTGATGCCGGAAATACGTTGCTGATGGCAAGCAACAGCAAAAAATACATACAGTGGAAGATGCCAGCCAGTCTTTGCTATGGTTATGTTTTTGATTGTTCTCCACATTATCATTATAGTATGTAGGATGGTTATTGTGGTACTTGTAGTCCGTTCCTGGCATCTTCCATTGTATGCATTTTTTGCTGTTGATCGCCATCAGCAACGGACTACAAGTGCAGGATGTGCTCCCTATATATATATGCACGACCGCATGTGGGTTCGAGCATATCCTGCTTGTTTAACACCACACCACGTTTTCTAATGGTTAAAAAAAAAGGATAGCAGATAAATCTATATATGATTCACATTGCACATCTAATCTTCCGCCTCACACAATATACCCACACTATATACCCACCACTACATACCACCAGACCCCCTCAAACCCACACCACCTTTGACCACCCCCACCCCCAACACACACACACACATACACAGTATATAGCAGGCATTCTCAAACTGCGGCCCTCCAGCTGTTGTAAAACTACAACTCCCATGATGCCCCACTATAGGATGATAGCTGTAGGATGTCATGGAATGATGTGATTTTTAGTTTGGAAAAAGCAGGAGGGCCGAAGTTTGCAGGAGGGCCGCAGTTTGCTGGAGGGCCGCAGTTTGCTGGAGTGCCGCAGTTTCCTGGAGGGCCGTAGTTTGAGGATGCCTAGTATATAGATTCTAATAAGTGTCCCGTTGGCCAGGAGAAGTAATGTTTGACATTCAGTATTTGCTGGTTCATTTAGCGTTACCCAGGGTGCACCACGGGGAGGCGAACCAGCCTTACACCCCGTACCGTCACTTCACTAGACAGGTCCATCTCTCCCCAGGTGGCCAATATCCAATATCTCATACTACACACACAAAAAATTTCAACACAATCCCAATTTTTTTAAAAATAAGATTAGGCGACTTTCACATTAGCGGCAGGGGAGTACGTCTGACTATTCCAGGGGGATGAACAGCCTGTCGGATGTGTACTGCCGCTAGTTCTCCCACGCTTCGTCCCTATTGACTATAATGGTGGCGGGGGCGGTGGTACAGCAGCAGCAATGCAGCGCACGGCGAGAGACAGTCTAACTGAAAGATCTGCATGTCATAGTTTAAGCCCGGGGAACCTCTCGCCATGCGCTGCCTTAGCCATAGTCACCAACATTTATTCATCATCTCAACCACCAAACCAAAAACTATTAGTGTTTGAAAGTGAAATATTAGATTTAAAGTTACCGTTATAAAATCTGATTATATGCTTTTTTTTTTTATACTGCAGCGCATGTTGGAGAAGGGCTATGACCTGACCCGCTCCCATGCAGAGAAAAACGCCATTGTGCGCAGGCTCGCCTATGAGCTGTGGACGGACTACGACACAAAGCACAAGCGTCTGGCCATTTTTAAAAAATGGTCAGATTTAAAGAGGAGGCACGCGGAAAGAATCCGCGAAATACGGGACGAAAAATGCCCAGGTATAATGATTACTGAGTGTTGGAATAAAGATACAAAAGTAATGTAAAGCATCTGTGCTTTTTTTGTTTTTAGGTTTTTTTCTAAAAGTAGTAAAATTTGTTATTATAGGTGTTCCTTTGCCTGCAGTCAGGCGCAGGCCTCCCAGACAGCAGCAGGTGTGGGAGGTCTCTGCGTCAGAGGAGGAGGAGGAGGCCGGACCCTCAGGGCATCTTCATGCCCCTAGCCCCCCAGAGGAGTCAGAGGCAGGAGCGGAGGGTGGACCCTCACCCCAACCCGCCTCACCCCCTCAAGTTGGTGATAACGGGGACGAGGAGGAGGAGGAAGAAGAAGAGGAGGAGCTGATCACCACCCCCCACAAGGAGAGTAAGTATGTGCTGTGGCTGTTTTCACTCACTCACTGTTCACACACACGTGTCAGTTTAGTCTTCACCATAGACACACTTTTTTGGAGCAAACAATAGGCTTGTTAAAGCTTTACTAATAATCTTTCTTCAGCCCACACATAACGGAGAACCTATAGTCCCACACTTACAGTTCGGTACAAGCGGGATAACAAAGAAGTACTATCTCAACACTCTTTACAGTCTTCCAGAGGTCTGGTTCCCCTCTAGGATTGTTCTGCGTTCCGATCACCTAGCCAAACTGTACTTTACCAGCCTTTTTAACCACAATGTTATGAAAACCGCAAGATATAGTATGGGTGTGACCTGTCCCACCCAATGTCTCTGACTATTAAAACCCAGGCCCAAAATAATTTCTAAAGAAAACCTCCCTGAAACCTATAGTTACAGGCGTACTGATTCACCGAGGCATACATTCCCACATTCCCATTGAGACATACCGAGCAGCCATGATTATTCCCCAAACTCGGACCAGATATTGTTGTTGTCAACCGAAATAAACGGGTATATTTTGGGGGGGGCACCCCAAAGTGGGCGGAGATACCATTGGCCAATGAAAATTTAGCTATTTTCTATACGCTACTCCTCCCACAGTTTTAGGAGTACAATTAACAAACTTTGCTTGTGCTTTGTTAATCAATCCCCCCGTCCGGGCCCCTGGAGCGGCCCCCCGGAGACCCCATTTTGTCCAATCGACTTTTATAGGAAAACTATTAAGTTTTGTCACTCCTTCAGCTTTCAAGTTAAAGTCACCAAACTTGTGTCACTTATTCATGGGGTCACCCTAAATATTTGTGTCAAATTTGGGGGACATTAAAAAGTGGGCAGAGCCACAAACAACCAAACTAATTTTCACTGTTGACTTCAGTGTGAAAACGTTAAAAAGCTGTCATTCCCACGGTATTTAAGCCAGGGTCCTCAAACTTGGCACTGTGGGTTACTATGTGACTGGGATTAAAATTTATAAAAAAGTGGGTGGAGTCTACACTGCCCAATCAAATTTCAGGCATTTGTTTAAAGGTGGGAAATCAAACTGCCGCTGCTCTTAGACTTTTATTGTCACAGTCTTCAAACTTTTAAAGTTGGTCACTGGAGGACTGGGATTAAAATTCAAAAAAGTGGGTGGAGCCACCAACAGCCAATCAGATTTTAAGCCAACATCATGTGGTTTCTTCAGAAACGACACCGTCTATTTTATTTATTGTTTTTATTTTTTTACAGTATTAAAACAAATGGAGTTAAAAATAAAGAAGATGCAGAGGGAGCAACAGGCTGAAATGAAGGCCTTCCGGGAGCATCATCTCCGGAAGATGCGGGAGATGAAGCTCCAGTTCTCAAATGGCATGAGAGAAATGGAGGAGAAGAATGCCAAGGACGTGGGGGATTTAAAAAACATGGTGAAAGCTATGAGGGCATTGCCCTAATAACATCTTTGCAATAGTTTTATTTAATTTTTTGTAATTATATTGTTTATTTTTTTTTTTTTATTAAAAAACTTTAAAGTTTTCACTATAATGGTTCAACATTTATTTTTTAGTGAAGACCCCTAGAGTACATTCCCAAACTAATCAGTATCCTGACATACAGCATCCGCAGGTATATAGAAATAGGGTAGTATGAGGCCTACACATAACTCAAATGGATCACGATAGTAGTAGTCATTGGTAATGGTTGTGTATTAAATATTAAGTACAAAGCAAAGCATTCTAATAGTCCAGAGTTACATTCAAAATAAATGATTTGGTTAATTTTCCTAGTAACTAAATTATTTTATGTAGTAACATAAATTTCAAATTATCGTGAATAATAAATGTATTTTTTCATCAAACAATTAACTACTAAAATACAAAACTTGAACAGAGTAATAATACCTACAAAAAACCTTGTTTGATTTATCAAATTAGCAAAATTATAAACTTTTACAAATTCAAAAAATTTCTTTACAATCAAATCTTATTATCAGAAATATAAAACAAAAAAAAGGAACAATGTTGGAACAATAAAATGGTAGGGGTAAGAACTAACCAGCATGGTTCTTCGATAGCGTCCAATTTTTTAATAATTTGCATGTTGTAGCATTGCTTCCGCCTGTACACATAGAAACATATGATTGATTACATGACTATGATTATATGAATTCTATAACCGGTGACATGTCTCCAAGAACATCATATAGTACACAGTTTATACTTAAAATCTTAAAGGCGTAGTTATATATAATTAGCATGTGCAAATCCTCATTACATAATTGCCAATAAGTGACATAAACAAGAAAAGTACCTATACATATTTACATGTTGCTACACAGCTCCATTCACAAAACCGGATTTCCACACGGATGAGTATAACGCCAGTCACACCCAACCATGTAGAGAGGTCAACACGGAAGTCAGCCATCCCTCCCAGAACGACAGACAACACCGTGTTGGATCCTAAATCCGTGTGACAACAAAAAAAATAAAATAAAAATGAAATATATAAATTTTCGTAGGTTCATAAATCAGTCCTGTACAATGCCAACTGCACAAGACCTTTTGACAAGGCCACATGCGGTCCACACCGTGCTACAGCGTGAACCACAACATAGCCACCCCAAACCACACTTAATTTAAAATAAAAAATAACAAAATAAAGTAAAATCATTTCATTTTGTGAATGAAGCCAAACAACGCTAGATAAAATGTCTTTTTAAAAAGATTATTTAAATTAATATTTTTATGTCGAAATATTGACAATACATAAAGAAGCTGAGCAAATGCGAGAATACGAAACATGCAAACCAGTTTAAGAGAATTCATAATTCTATACTTGTTAAAGTGCAAAAGATAAAATCAGGTCCATGATGGTTGTCTACACACGATCAGGACATACAGCATCTAGAGTTAACACAGTACTAGAATGCTGACTCATAAGTTTCCATTTGTAACTAGGCAGAATAACGCCAGGCACTGGCAGGTAAGTACACTTCCAGTTTATAATACAAAATTAAATAACCCAATCGAAATTTTACTTTAAAAAAAGTGTGAAGGTCTGGACTCTATGATTATTCCCTGTGCGATCAAATGTCACTAAAAATTTTCATGACATGCAGCAGCATCAACGGCAGGATTTAGGGAGTTGTGTATTATCAAGGCAACATGTAGCTAGGCCCGATTTGGCTTCACAGGTAGTGTTGTTACACACAAGAGTGGCAAAATAGCCACAAAAAATCCTGTTTCTGGCTTAAAAAGTTACTTTTATTTCAATTTTAATTTAAAAAAGATGGCATACCAACAATGATTAACTATATATTAAAATAAAACCCTGACCCAAGGTATGTGTTGTTTCAAATCCTTTTGTATTGCACTTTGCACATACTGCGATCACACCGTCATGTGTTTCACTCCACACAACCGGGGGTTATGTTCCCTGCCTGTATCTGGGTGTGTTTTAAACTCCACACACACCCAGCGTGTTGCGCTTGCTTATATTAGCTGAATGTGTCTACATTTGTATCTGACTATCGCAATCACAGTCACTTTTAGTGCCAGAGATACATTTGTTTCAATTCACAATACTACTTATCAGCAGGACGTCTGCAGAACGTCCGTGCCCTTAACCCTAGGTCTTGAGTATTATTAAAACCTAACTAACTCCCCAACATGTTTCACCACTATTTGGCTTTTTCAGGGTATGGAGTATATGAGCCGGGCGCCGCAATTTCCGGCTATTTACGCCCACAGGAGACCCTCCATTTTCAAATGGCTCTTTTCCATAGGATACAAACCTCCGTGTTCCAACCAATATGGTGCTTGCAAATCCTTGCACACCAATCAGCGTTATCTCTGAGCGCATGTCCCGGCCCTTAAAATATTATGCCCCACTTTCCCTCAGTATGCGCATGTCTCTATACTTATACTCTAGGCGATATTCTCATGGTGTTGATCGTGCATGTCTCCACACTTAGGCTGAGAAGGAACCGAAAGGTGGAGTCTCCTGCGCATGTCACTGTACTTAGATCCCAAAGCCATGTAGAAGAACTCAACACGCATGTCTCCGCACTTAGTCTCTAGAGCGATACAGACTCTGCATTGCGCATGTCTCCACACTTCGGCTATATCAGGATGTCCAAGGTTCTCACATACATGACAGTATTGCTTTAATCCTATATATTTGGACCCTACCTAGGTAGTGCAGCTATGTGCATATGTCTCTTAGTCTAATTAACGAGTCCGACCGCAGCTTAAGGGAACATCTCCACCATTCAAATATCTTTATTTACTCTGCGGGAGAATGCCATTTTATTGGGATCTATAAGAGGTGTCACTATCTTAATCTGCGAATATTTTGTCATCAAAATGGACCTACCCCAAAGTTCTTACTGCCTCATATATTATGGCAACTTCCTGATTATTTGCAATAGTAATTTCAGCATGGAAAGATATATCCATATTTTTCTTTATTTTCTTTACCTCATTACCTTTTGGATCCGAGGGATAATCTCATGCTGCTCTTAAATATCAAAAAGGCTTAAAGGAATATATATGAGAAGGTATTTTTGGTATATGCAAAATATATATATATATATATATATATATATATGAGGTAGTCAGATTTTAAATATTCCAAAATAGAGCTGCAATGTGGGCTACAATATAGTGGGGCTAGTGTCTAGACCAGTTAATATTAATTGTGTCAAGCAATTCAAAATTATATGCGCTACTATTGAATATAAACTATTAATTTCCTAGTGCTAGATGATAAAAATCCATTATGATTATTTTTTCTGGTTGGAAGACGGATTTCACTATTGGTATCTCCAATTTTCAACCTTAATATTTGTCATAACATTATTTCTCCTTTGTTTAGATGAATGCTGAGAAGGAAAAACCTTCATTGAGACCTATTGGTGACATCGTATTCAACCTATGTATCCAGCGGGCCTCCACTTGTAGGAGCTTTTTATCCAAATTTCCACCTCTAGGGCCCAAGGTGATTTTTTCTATGCCCCAGAATTTCAATTGGTTGATATTACTGTTGTGTTGATGTCTTATATGTCTGGATATAGGTGTATCTTTTTTAGTCTCAATTGTACTTAAATGCCCCGAAATTCGACGCCTCAATTCTTGCGTGGTTTTTCCAATATATAATTTTGGGCATGTACAGGATGCAGCATAGATCACACCTTTAGTTTTGAAATTTATCCTCTGTCTTATTTCATATCTTTTCCCATCCTCTGGATTAACAAATGATTTTGTCTTACAAATATATTTGCAGAAACTGCAGTCTCCACAAGGCATTGATCCTGATAGAGCTCCTCCTCTAGTTCTTATCTCTGCTCCACGTTCTACAAAATGACTATGGACCAATAGATCTTTTAAATTCTGGCCTCTACGGTAAGTGATATTTGGATATGTCATTATAACTTCTCTCAGATCTCTGTCAGACTGTAAAATGCTCCAGTACTTCTGTAGGATTTTTTTCATTTCTTTGGCACCTCTATCATAAGTCCCAATACAACTGATTATTTTTTCTTTTTGTTCCTTCTTGGGCACTAAGAGGTCCTCTCTTTTCTGTTGCTTTGCTCTATTAAAAGCTCTTTTCAAAGGGGTCTTCGGATACCCACGATCTCTAAATCCTAGGTATAGTTCCTTACTTTCCTTCAGGAAACTTCCTTGGTCTGAGCAATTGCGCCGTGCACGAAGATACTGGCCAGTGGGTATTCCTCTTTTAGGGGAATAGGATGCCAACTGGTCCAATGTAAGAATCCATTTGTGGACGTTGGTTTCCTAAAAATTTCTGTGCTCAGTGATCCATCCATTAATTTTTGATTTTCAAATCTAGAAAAGTAATTTCATTCTCATGTATTTCGTGAGTGTATTTCATCCCAATATTATTGTGATTTAGTGCCTGTACAAAGTCCAAGAAAAGGGACAATGTGCCATCCCAAATGATGAGAATGTCATCTATATACCTGCCCCAAAAAAAAAAGTGGCAGGTATATAGCGACAGTTCATCACTAAAGACTTTTTCATTCTCCCACCACCCTAAAAAAGATTAGCAAAGTGGGTGCACAGGCCGTACTCCATCGCAGTCCCGGTGGTCTGCTCATAGATACGGCCCTGAAAGGTAAAAAAATTGTGTTGTAAAATAAACTTCAAAAGTGTCAAAATAAATTGGTTATGCTCCCTAAAAATTGTGCTTTTGTGTCCAAAAATATTTGACCGCAGTGAGTCCTATGGAGTGCTCAATTCTACTATATAAGGATTCCACGTCCAAGCTGGGCAGTAAAATCCCTGGAGGAAAGGAAATGTCATTCAATTTCAACAATAGATCTTGGGTATCCCTAATGAAGGAGGGAAGTGATGTTACAAATTCTCTAAGGACCCGATCAACATATTGACTCGCTCCCTGTGTGAGATTGTCATTCCCCAAGACAATTGGTCTACCCGGGACTGGGGCTCTTCTTTTATGCACCTTTGGCAGTGCATAGAAGGTTGCCATAGTAGAATTCTTATTAAAGATGAATTGATATTCATCTTTACTAATCACATTTTTCTCTCTAGCCATGTCCAAAATCTGTTTCAGTTCTTGTGAATATTTAACCGTAGGGTCTTCCTTCAAAATCATATATGTTTCCCTATCGTCCAAAAGACTCAAAACCATTCTTACATAATCATCTTTATCCTGTAGGACAATATTGCCCCCTTTATCACTGGGCTTGATCACTATTGCTTCGTTTTTACGTAGATCCTCTAAAGCCCTCTGCTCATCTGAGGTAAAGTTTGACTTCTTCCTGTCTCCTCTCAATTTTAGGTTTTTAATGTCTTCTGTCACTAATTTCACAAAAGTGTCAATTTCTTTAAACTGGGAGAATGATGGGGTCGCTTTTGATTTAGGTCTTAGGTCGGTGAGAGGTGGTTCCAGGTTTACTTCCAGACCTTCCCCTTCCTTTTGTAAACTCTCCAAAATTTCTAAACTTCTTTTTTCTTTATCATATAATTTTTTCCAATCCCTCTCTGACTGTTGATGTTCCTTATGTAGAGCTAGTTTTCTAGCAAATAAATTTACATCTTTGATCCATAAAAATTTGTCACAGTCCGGAATTGGCGTAAAGGTAAGACCTTTATCCAGGACCCACATCTCAGGTTCAGTCAATTGATGAGATGATAAATTAATGATTCTTATGTTCTTACATTGCACCCTTTCATGACTTCCTATCATTTGTTGTAACCCCATTTCGTTCTGTCCCTTAGGTTTGTCTGACCTAAAAAAAGAGGGGCCACTGCAGGTGTCATAGTTGTTGTTGTTGGTACAGTTGGAGCTGTTTGTTGTAAGGAGTATGCAAATAAGAAGGGTTGTGACGATTGTGGCACAGTATGAGTTTGTTGTGAGGATGCATTTAAATTCATCATCCCCACATTTTGTGGAGATTCTCGTACCTCCGGGCATGGTTCTTTGTATTGTCTCTTTGAATCCTGATATTTTTTCTTTTTATAAACCTTTCTCTTTACACCACCTCTCTCTTTCCGAAAATTCTGTTTGGATGACCCTTCTGTCCCTGATGTTTCTGTATCCGAATATTCGGAATATCGCTGGGGTATAAATCTAGATGTCTGTTTATTCTTCCAAATGTAGACCTGATCGTTTTCAAAATCTAGACGATCCCTATTATACTTCCTATGTTTCCTTTCTTTTATTTCCCCTTGTAGTTGTTCCACAAATTTTTTTAGGCTTAGCTCCAGACTATTAAAATCAGGTTGCTGATTAAAGGTTTGTATTTCTTTAATTTCTTTTTCTAATTGCTCATCTAGTTTCTGAAATACAGTTTTTTCGTATTCTAAGAGGTAGTGCATCAGTTTCAAAGAGCACTCAGTGAGTAACTTTTCCCAGCCCTTTGTAAATATACTGTCTTCCACATGTATATTTGGTCTTAAAGGGATTCTCAAGCCCCTGTAAACTAGACCTTGTTGCAAGTATGTTTCAAGGCTAGCAATTTCCCACCAAGATCTCGTGTGCTGATTAAAGGTCTTTGTTAGGCTTTTGAAAGCAGTATTAATGTCTGTTTGATTTATAGGTAATTTCGTATTTGAAAAAACCTGATTTGCTTCTAGAGCCAATGTTTCTAGGTTTGGCTTCTGCCTCAAAAAACCTGCCATGCCCACTGTTCACACACTGAGGATATATGCCTTGTGTAGACCAGAGGATATTTTACTTTTACATTGATTACAGGAGAGAAAAAATATATATATAAGGGTCCAAAAACAAAGAGCTCTTCACTCAATTAATTCATATTCACCAGGTGACCCAGTATAGCCCAGGATTAACTCTAAATTATTACACACAAGAGTGGCAAAATAGCCACAAAAAATCCTGTTTCTGGCTTAAAAAGTTACTTTTATTTCAATTTTAATTTAAAAAAGATGGCATACCAACAATGATTAACTATATATTAAAATATAACCCTGACCCAAGGTATGTGTTGTTTCAAATCCTTTTGTATTGCACTTTGCACATACTGCGATCACACCGTCATGTGTTTCACTCCACACAACCGGGGGTTATGTTCCCTGCCTGTATCTGGGTGTGTTTTAAACTCCACACACACCCAGCGTGTTGCGCTTGCTTATATTAGCTGAATGTGTCTACATTTGTATCTGACTATCGCAATCACAGTCACTTTTAGTGCCAGAGATACATTTGTTTCAATTCACAATACTACTTATCAGCAGGACGTCTGCAGAACGTCCGTGCCCTTAACCCTAGGTCTTGAGCATTATTAAAACCTAACTAACTCCCCAACATGTTTCACCACTATTTGGCTTCTTCAGGGTATGGAGTATATGAGCCGGGCGCCGCAATTTATTTTGCCACTCTTGTGTGTAATAATTTAGAGTTAATCCTGGGCTATACTGGGTCACCTGGTGAATACAGGTAGTGTTGGCGTGAATATTCGAATAGCGAATTTTTTTAGCGAATATCGGCACTCGCAGAGTCGCGAATATTTCGAATATAGCGCTATAAATTCGCTATTTCGAATATTCGTTTTTTTTTTAGTTATATTTTTCTTTCCCACTTCCCAAAAGTAGTTCTTACCTGTCCTGAGGATTCCTGGCTTCCTGGCTGCTCTAGTCAGTGCTCGTTGCCGCTTCTGCCGACTTCCGTGCTCATGGAGTGTCCCCATCACCATGGGAACTTCTCCATATACTAAAATGTACTGTCGGATTTGAGGAATTATGTTAAAATCGCAATGCGATTAATTCAAGTTATATTAATCGCATTGCGATTACAACTTAGCACTGCTATCTTACATAGGCTAGAATTAACGAATATGGAATATAGCATTAGCAGTGCTAAGTTGAAATCTGTAATGCGATTACTTCAAGTTAAATTAATCGCATTGAGAATTCAACTTAGCACTGCTGCTATATTCCATCTTCGTTAACTTCGTTCATTCTAGCAAGCTGACTCATTATAAACCCAGCTCTAAGTTGAAATCGCAATGCGATTATTATAACTTGAATTAATCGCATTGCGATTTCAACGTAATTCCTCAAATCCGACAGTACATTTTAGTATATGTAGACGTTCCCATGGTGATGGGGATGCTCCATGAGCAAGGAAGTTTATGGTTGGCTTGGTAGAATTAGCGAATAGCGAATATGACGAATGTATTCGTCATATTCCTCAAAACGAAGATAACGAAGTATTCTACATCTTCGTTTTTGCTACCTATTCGTTAACCTCGCTAATTCTAGCAATCAAATAGGAAGGTTGACTATAGAGACAGCTGTGTTAAATTACGCTATGCGATTTATTTTTATTTTTATAGAATAATTATATTACTTGATATAATTATTATAATTATTCTATTTATTTAAAAAATATATATATATTCGCATAGCGAATTAAACACAGTTGTCTCTATAGTCAACCTTCCTATTTGATTGCTAGAATTAGCAAAGTTGACAGAATAGGTTGCTAAACGAAGATGTAGAATACTTCGTTATCTTCGTTTTGAGGAATATGACGAATACATTCGTCATATTAGTCATCTTCACTATAATTCTAGATATGAAACCAATAGGAAAGTAGCCTTAAGTTAAAATCGCAATACGCGATTTTTAAATCGTATATTAATCGCGATAACTAGAATAATGGCGAATATTCGATTTCGACGAATATGAAACGAATATTCTTTCGAATATTCGCGAATTTCGGCGAAATCGAGCATGGTACCTGCCGCTCATCACTATTCACAGGCAGCAGCAGACGTTATGTTAAAAGGATCAAATGTAAGTCAAAATTTTCATGACATGCAGCAGCATCAACGGCAGGTTTTAGGGAGTGGTGTATTATCAGGCCAACATGTAGCTAGGCCCGATTCGGCTTCACAGGCAGCAGCAGACGTTATGTTAAAAGGATCAAATGTAAGTCAAAATTTTCATGACATGCAGCAGCATCAACGGCAGGATTTAGTGAGTGGTGTATTATTAGGCAAACATGTAGCTAGGCCCGATTCGGCTTCACAGGCAGCAGCAGACGTTAGATCAAATGTAAGTCAATATTTTCATGACATGCAGCAGCATCAACGGCAGGATTTAGGGAGTGGTGTATGATCAGGCCAACATGTAGCTAGGCCCGATTCGGCTTCACAGGCAGCAGCAGACGTTATGTTAAAAGGATCAAATGTAAGTCAAAATTTTCATGACATGCAGCAGCATTAACAGCAGGATTTAGGGAGTGGTGTATTATCAGGCCAACATGTAGCTAGGCCCGATTCGGCTTCACAGGCAGCAGCAGACTTTATGTTAAAAGGATCAAATGTAAGTCAAAATTTTCATGACATGCAGCAGCATCAACGGCAGGATTTTAGGGAGTGGTGTATTATCAGGCCAACATGTAGCTAGGCCCGATTCGGCTTCACAGGCAGCAGCAGGCGTTATGTTAAAAGGATCAAATGTAAGTCAAAATTTTCATGACATGCAGCAGCATCAACGGCAGGATTTAGTGAGTGGTGTATTATTAGGGCAACATGTAGCTAGGCCCGATTCGGCTTCACAGGCAGCAGCAGGCGTTAGATCAAATGTAAGTCAATATTTTCATGACATGCAGCAGCATCAACGGCAGGATTTAGGGAGTGGTGTATGATCAGGCCAACATGTAGCTAGGCCCGATTCGGCTTCACAGGCAGCAGCAGGCGTTATGTTAAAAGGATCAAATGTAAGTCAAAATTTTCATGACATGCAGCAGCATTAACAGCAGGATTTAGGGAGTGGTGTATTATCAGGCCAACATGTAGCTAGGCCCGATTCGGCTTCACAGGCAGCAGCAGACTTTATGTTAAAAGGATCAAATGTAAGTCAAAATTTTCATGACATGCAGCAGCATCAACGGCAGGATTTTAGGGAGTGGTGTATTATCAGGCCAACATGTAGCTAGGCCCGATTCGAGCTTCACAGGCAGCAGCAGGCGTTATGTTAAAAGGATCAAATGTAAGTCAAAATTTTCATGACATGCAGCAGCATCAACGGCGGGATTTAGTGAGTGGTGTATTATTAGGCAAACATGTAGCTAGGCCCGATTCGGCTTCACAGGCAGCAGCAGACGTTATGTTAAAAGGATCAAATGTAAGTCAATATTTTCATGACATGCAGCAGCATCAACGGCAGGATTTAGGGAGTGGTGTATGATCAGGCCAACATGTAGCTAGGCCCGATTCGGCTTCACAGGCAGCAGCAGACGTTATGTTAAAAGGATCAAATGTAAGTCAAAATTTTCATGACATGCAGCAGCATTAACAGCAGGATTTAGGGAGTGGTGTATTATCAGGCCAACATGTAGCTAGGCCCGATTCGGCTTCACAGGCAGCAGCAGACTTTATGTTAAAAGGATCAAATGTAAGTCAAAATTTTCATGACATGCAGCAGCATCAACGGCAGGATTTTAGGGAGTGGTGTATTATCAGGCCAACATGTAGCTAGGCCCGATTCGGCTTCACAGGCAGCAGCAGACGTTATGTTAAAAGGATCAAATGTAAGTAAAAATTTTCATGACATGCAGCAGCATCAACGGCAGGATTTAGGGAGTGGTGTATTATCAGGGCAACATGTAGGTAGGACCGATTCGGCTTTACAGGCAGCAGCAGACGTTATGTTAAAAGGATCAAATGTAAGTCAAAATTTTCATGACATGCAGCAGCATCAACGGCAGGATTTAGGGAGTGGTGTATTATCAGGCCAACATGTAGCTAGGCCCGATTCGGCTTCACAGGCAGCAGCAGACGTTATGTTAAAAGGATCAAATGTAAGTAAAAATTTTCATAACATGCAGCAGCATCAACGGCAGGATTTAGGGAGTGGTGTATTATCAGGGCAACATGTAGCTAGGCCCGATTCGGCTTCACAGGCAGCAGCAGACATTATGTTAAAAGGATCAAATGTAAGTCAAAATTTTCATGACATGCAGCAGCATCAACGGCAGTGGGATCAACGGCAGTGTGGCGGAACCAACCTGGCCAATGGGTGCTTGAGAAGCCTTGTTGCCAGCTTCTTGATCTTGACCCAGGATTATGGCCCCTCTCATCAGCCCATGCTAAAATTAAACCACATGGTGATTTGACTGTGTTTGTGGCATCTGAGCGCTGTTTGGATATATTGAGCGCTCAGATCCAAGCCATCTGGGGATATGTTAAATGTCTGTGTGTACTGTAAAGGGTGGGACATTGTGTATTAAATAGTGATGTCTGTCCTATTGTCCCCACATGTGTATTGGCGATTTCCCTTTGTCCTGAGAGATAATTGAATGACTCCTCTGTTGTCTCCAGGACAGAAGACATTGTTTAAAACTATGTATTCTCCTGCCTGTGATAATTACATCAACTCATTGTGTAAGGCAATTGTATCACAGGCAGAGGGAGAATTTCGTAGGGGAGTGTTTAAACTGTAAAGCTGTAAAGGATTGTCTGCTTGGTCATGTTCTCAGTTCCCAACTAGGATTTCAGAAGTGGTCTATTATCATGGCCACATGTAGCTTGGCCAAATTCAGCAGCACAGGCAACAGCAGACATTATGTTTAAAGGCCCAAATGTAACTCAACATGTTCAAAACAAATTCATAATTAAAAAATTAAATTTATATATACATGATACAAACTAGACAAAAAATATCGATCAAATAAATATCAATAAATAACTAAAAAAAGTAATTCATATAAAGTTAAAAACAGAGGGAACAATTAAAAAACAAGGGACCCTTCAGCGCCCTGAACCGACAGCGGGGGCCATGAAGTCACTGCCGATCCAGGACTCATTTATCTTAATGAATGTGAGTCTGTCCACGGAGTCTGTGGACAGACGGGTCCGCTTGTCCGTGACCACCCCACCTGCCACGCTGAATGCCCGCTCAGACAGTACGCTGGAGGGAGGGCAAGATAGTAACTCCAGCGCATACTGAGCGAGCTCACGGCAGGTGTCCAGCCTGGCAACCCAGTACTCCATGGGGTTGTCGGTGGTCATGCTGTCAGAAGCACCGACCGACCCCATGTAGTCTGCCACCATGCGGGCCAGCCGCTGGTGGTGACTGATGTGCTGCTGGTACTGGGTCGCGCAGACTGGTAGAAGAGTCTCATCTCACCCAGAAGGTCACCTGCTCGGCTGGTGCTGCTGGTGCCAGCCGCCTGCTGGGTGAGATGGGCGGGGAGAACTGGAGCTTGAGGCCGAGGGTTTACCTCTTCCAGCCGGTGGATAAGACAGGCCCGCAATTTTTCGAGACGGGCCTGCCTCCGGCTGGCTGGGATGAACTGCTCCAGTTTCCCCTTGCAGCGAGGGTCTAAAAGGGTGGTCAACCAAATGTCTTCCCTCTCCTTAACATTTTTGATCCGGGGTCCCTCCGAGGCATCGCAGCATATGGGCAGCCATGGGGAAGAGCACAGCCCGCTGTGACTCTTCACGACTGCCCGGGACCATGACCTCTTGGTCCTCCTGCTGCTCATGCTGCTGCTCCCGGTCGGAGATGCCCCACCCTCGGACTAACGGTGCCCACAGCACCGGCTCTCCCTCCTGACCAGGCCTAGACTCCTGGACATACACTGATTCCTCCTCCTCCTTCTCGTCCTGGGCCTGGTCCTGGTGGAGCAAGGCCGCCTCATCTTGCTCCACCAAGGCACTCTCCCCAGCTTCGAGCGGGCGATCTAGTGTCCTGTCCAGCAGGAACACTAGGGGAGCACGTCATTCAGACCGACATGCTCCCCACTGACCATCTTTGTCGCCTGCTCGAATGGGGCCAGCACGTGGCAGACCTGTTGTATCTGCCCCACTCCGCATTGGTGATGTAGGGGAGTGGGTGTGATGGCCCTGAAGTGCCTAGGTCCAGCTGGTATTCCCTCACCGCCCGTCGCTGCTCCCACAACCTCTCCAGCATGTGGAGGGTGGAGTTCTACCGCGTCACACTGTCCACAATCAGCCTGTGGTGGGGCAGGCTGTTGTCCCTCTGTAGTTTGGACAGGGACGCGGCGGCAGTTGGGGAGCGTCTGAAGTGGCTGGCAATCCTACGTACCCTCAGCACAATGTCACTCAACCCTGGGTACGCACGAAGGAACTTCTGTACCACTAGGTTGAGGACATGTGCCATGCAAGGCATGTGGGTCAGACTGCCAGCATGAAGGGCGGCGAGTAGGTTGCTGCCTTTGTCACAGACAACCATACCTGCTTGGAGCCTTCGGGGTGTCAGCCACTTCTGAACCTGAGCCTGTAGTGCGGACAGAACATCAGGTCCAGTGTGTCTCCGGTCCCCTAAGCTCACAAGCTGGAGCACGGCCTGGCAGCGGACGTGCCCCACACTTGCATAGCAACGGGGACGCTTGCTGGGGGGCTCAGCAGCTGTGGAGACAGTGGCTTGCGGGAGAGCAGCAGTTCTCCCCTGGACACCCCGGGGCGGTACCACAAAATCAGATGCTGCCAATCCCTCCACGAGAATCCCTCCTCCTCAGAGGGACACCCAATGGGCTGTGAAGCTTATATAGCGTCCCTTCCCATGCCTGCTGGTCCAGGCATCCATTGTGAGATGCACCCTGTCGCTGACAGCATGATCCAGCGACAGGGATACATTCCGCACAATGTGCTGGTGAAGGGCAGGGACGCCGGTCCTGGCAAAGTAATGGCGGCTGGGGACACGCCATCTGGGTTGGGCCTGCTCCAACATCTGCCTAAATGGATTGTTATCCACCAGATTGTAAGGCAGCAGATGTTGGGCGATAACCCTTGCCAGGAGCCCATTGAGTGAACGCACGCGACGGTCCCAGGGGGCGTAGGGCGCGGTGCGTTCAAAAGCATCTGCAATATATGGTTGGCGCCGGACGGCAGAGGAGGGTGCAGTGGAGGCAGAGGTATGGCTGCCGGTACCAGTACCTCTATTAGAGGGAGCGGGGAGTGGGAATGAGTTGGTGGAACGGGTTGGGGTGGCTGCAGTACAGTGGCAGGAGCTGCTGTCTCCCGCACACTGCTGGTGGCGCTGCTGCTTTGACCACCCCGCATCTGTTCCCACTCCCACCAGTGGTTGACTCGGATGAGCTGGTTGAGGGCCGTGGTACCCAGCCGAGCCATAGATCTCCCTCTCCTCACTCCTGGCATTGCACAGCTACAAATGCCAACTGTGACATCATCTGCTGCCAGGGTGAAGTAAGCCCAAACAGGCGACTTCCGCACAGACCTCTTGTCAGATGGAGTGGTGCTGGCTTGCGCCTGTTCGGGCTCAGTGCGCACAGGTGGAGCTTGTTGCTGCTGCCTACTCCTGCTGCCATTACCAGTGGAGCCCCTGACACTGGGCTCCCTGGTGACCTGGCGCACCATTTGCCTCGGGTGCCTACCTTCATCGGTGCTGCCGTCACCTGACAAAGGAGGTGGCACCCATTTGGGGTCACCCTCCTCTTCACCCGCTGATATGTCAGACCCAAGGCCAACCTGTGGTGGACTGACGGGAACAGCTGACATGGAGCCCCTGACCGGACTCCGCTGTCCCCTTGCTGGCTCCTGGGTCTGAATAGGTGCAGGGGTTGTGTGGCAAACACCACCTGCACCAGTTGGAAGGGATCTCATAGGGGATTTATAGGCCCCTCCTCCTCCTCATCCCCAATCCCTTCCAACAGGTCCTGCCCATCCTCAGGGCTGAACAGTATTTCCGCCTCCTGCATTGCCTCCCCCAAGATGTCCCTCTCAGTCTCAAAGTCTTCAAACATGAGAGGGGACAATTCTTGGGAGCTGGGGGTTGGTTCTACAGGAGGCGGTGTGCTGCAGTTGCTGGCAGCCGGGGCAGAGGACTCCGTGGCACTCGAATCGGCCACGAGAGCCAAGACAGCCTCTGCATCCTGGGAAGTTATGGGCCGGCTGCCACTTGTGAAAAAGTCACGGATCAGGCGGACACCCCTGCCACCTGCGCCTGCCTGTCCGTGGCTTGATGAGCGGCCCCGTGCTGGGAGTGGTTCAGCGTGGGAACCAACTCCCCTGTTACCCCGACCACGCCCACGACTGCCTGCACTCATACTGGGGATTAGGGGAAAACTTTATTGGGGTGGGGACGATGGGTGAAAAATGAAAGGACGAAAACTGTAACACACGACACTAAACACGTAAAGCTATCAAACCTAAGACTAAACTAACAGACACAGAGACAAAAAAACTTTTTTTTTTAACGGACGACTAACAAAACTACACTAAATGCCAAACACTTAAAACGTACACTCAATATTTAACCTAACACAAACAGTAACTGACACACAGAGACTACAAGATGGTTTTTTTTTTAACGTAAGACAGAAAAAACTACACTAAACACGTAAACCTATAAACTTTTTTTTGTAGTTTTTATTGTTTTTAAACCTAAGACAGACACTGACACACAGACAAAAAAAAAGGTTTTTTTTTAATGGAGGACAGACAGAACTAGACTAAACAAAGAACATATAAAACTTCAATTTTTTTATTTTTTTTTCTTAAACTAAACACAGACACTAACTTAGACTAAAACACTTTTTAAAATTAACAAATAATGGAAAAAAAAAACAAAAAAATAATACACTAACTGGACGGACACTAACTGACAGACAAAACAGACAGATAGACCCTACACTATACTATATAAGTAACTAACCTAAACTACACGCTGCCCTGAAAAATCTAAACTTTACTATTCCCTAACTGTAGCCCTAATACCTAACCTAAACTATCAAGCTATCTATCTGTCTATCTATCTATCTATCTATCTATCTATCTAACAGCTACCTACCTAACTCAATGCCCTACACTTAACTCTGCACTGAACCCTATCTGCTACACTAGGCCCTAACACTAACTATATTTTTCTCCTAACTCTACTAAACTATCTCAAATTATTTCGACCCTATCAGCTATAAAACTAAACCTAATCACTACCTAAAACTAACTAACTAGAATATTATAAATTAAATCAAGATTATATAAAACGCACAGCAGACAAAATAGCACAGCTCCAAGCTCCAACAAATCCAACACCACAAAATGGCTGCTGGGTGATGTCGTCACTTATATAGTGAAGGGGTAGTCTAGTTTCCTATTGGTTGCTAGGGATGTTGCTAAGTTGTGACAAAGCCTTCTCATTGGCTATTCAAGCTAGGAGAAGGAAGGGAAAATGATAATGATGAGTCACCTCATACATTGTAGAGAAAAAAAAAAATAAATTTGCATGGAGAATATATCACTATATTCTACATATTCGAAAATTCTAACAAACAAAACCTGTATGAAAATAGCTTGATGCCCCTACGCAGTTACAAAAATGCAAATATTGCATTCTAAATGACTCTAATTACTGAATACTGATGTATAATTTTCCTCTTTACTGTATTTTATGTCATGCGAAAATTCGGCAATTACATATGCGCGTGAATCGGATCGCATAAGGGCAGTATACTATTAGGTTGGCTTGTTGGGTCGAATATAGAGAAGATAGCGAATATACTGCTATATTCGCAATATTCGTCTATTCGAGTAGACCAACCAAGATAACCCATTGAATGAACGCAATATCATACTGCCCTTGTGCGGTGCGATTCACGCGCATATGTAATTGGCGAATTTTCGCATGACACAAACTATCTTACATACAGAGGACAATTATAAATCAGTAATGAAAATTGTTACTGTGATGTATAATTTGCCTCTTTATGTAGGAAACTGTATTTTACGTCATGCGAAAAATTGGCAATTACATATGCGCGTGAATCGGATCGCACAATGCCAGTATACTATTAGGTTAGCTTGCTGGGTCGAATAGATGAAGAAAAAGAAAATAGCGAATGTAGTGCAATATTCGCAATATTCGTCTATTCGAGTAGACCAACCAAGACAACCCATTGAATGAACACAATATCATACTGCCCTTATGCGGTGCGATTCACGCGCATAGGTGATTGCCGATTTTTAGCATGATGTAAAATACAGTTTACTACAAGAAGAGGCAGATTATACATCACAGTAACAATTCTCATTACTGATTTATAATTGTCTTCTGTATGTAAGATAGTTTGTTTAGTGCGAAAATCTGCAAATACATATGCGCGTGAATCGCACCGCATAAGGGCAGTATACTATTAGGTTGGCTTGTTGGGTCGAATATAGAGAAGATAGCGAATATACTGCTATATTCGCAATATTCGTCTATTCGAGTAGACCAAGATAACCCATTGAATGAACACAATATCATACTTTCTGATGCTATGCGATTCACGCGCATATGTAATTGCTGATTTTTCGCACTACACAAACTATCTTACATACAGAGGACAATTATAAATCAGTAATGAGAATTGTTACTGTGATGTATAATCTGCCTCTTCTTGTAGTAAACTGTATTTTACATCATGCGAAAAATCGGCAATCACCTATGCGCGTGAATCGCACCGCATAAGGGCAGTATGATATTGTGTTCATTCAATGGGTTGTCTTGGTTGGTCTACTCGAATAGACGAATATTGCGAATATAGCACTACATTCGCTATTTTCTTTATCTTCGTCTTTTCGACCCAGCAAGCCAACCTAATAATATACTGGCATTATGCGATCCGATTCACGCGCATATGCAATTGTCGATTTTTTCGCATTACTTAAAATACAGTTTTCTACATAAGGATTCAGATTATACATCACAGTAACAATTCTCATTACTGATTTATAATTGTCCTCTGTATGTAAGATAGTTTATGTCATGCGAAAAATTGGCAATTACATATGCGCATGAATCGCACCGCATAAGGGAAATATACTATTAGGTTCATTTCATGGGTTGTCTTGGTCGTCTAGGTCATACTCATAAGATCTAAGTTGAATTCGCATTGCGATTAATATAACCTGTAATACTCGCATAGTGAATTCAACTTACAGCTGGGTTCCTAAAGGTTGGCAATGGCTTGCTAGAATATTACGATTATAACGAATTCACGAATATAGCACTATATTCACAATCTTCGTTATATTCCAGCAAGTAGCAAGTTCAACCAACCATTAGGAGCTCAGCTCAAAGTTTAATTCGCGATTCGAGTATATTTTTACATCGCGAATTAAACTTTGAGTTGAGCTCCTAACGGTTGCATTGCTACAATTGACGAAGATTGAGGATATAGCACTATATTCTCAATCATCTTCTAGCAACAACCATGAGATCTAAGTTTAATTCGCGATGCGAACATATACTCGCATTGAGAATTAACGTCAGAGTTGAGTTGATGGATTCCCATTTACAATGAAAACATGATTCCTTCCTGCTTAACTTGCTTGTGGCCCAATGACTCATTGGCCCACAAGAAGGAAGCAGGGACAAGTCCTGTTTTCGCTTTTCAGATATTGGAAAATGGCGAATATTCGAATTAGCGAATATGTAGCATCATATTCTAAATATTCGCGAATTATCGAAGTTGCGATATTCGCGATAAAAATTTGTATTTCGAATATTCGCGCTCAACACTAACTAGCAGAAGTTAAATCATTCACAGCTGTAGATCCATCACTTCATTAGGTGCAAATGCTGACTTTTCCCTGCCAAATCTCGCCCTCACAGAAGCTGCGCCCTCTCCCTACACTAATCAGAACAGTGTGACGTGCGGAGCTACTTGACTCCAGCTTAAATAGAGGCTGGGTCACATGCTGCACTTGGCCAATCACAGCCATGCCATTAGTAGGCATGGCTGTGATGGGCTCTTAGGGCAAGAGTAAATTGGCTGCTGTGCAGCCCTTCAGAAAGCAGAAAGAAATCGCCTAACAACGGACCCGAACCCGAACTTTTTTGAAAATGTTTGGGTTCGGGTCCGTGTCCCGAACACCCCAAAATTCGGTACGAACCCTTACTATGCTTGAACTGTTCACTCAACACTAGTAGAATATAACAAATATCACGAATATAGCACTATATTCTCAATGTTCGTTATATTCTAGCAACAACCATTAGGAACTCAGCTCAAGTTGAATTTGCAATGCGAACATATACTCGCATTGCGAATTCAATTTAGAGCGGAAGTTTCTAATGGTTGTATTGCTAGAATTGATGAAGATAAAGAATATCACAAATTCACGAATATAGCACTATATTCTCAATCTTCGTTATATTCTAGCAAGTCAACCATTAGGAACCCAGCTCTAAGTTGAATTCGCAATGTGATTAATGCAGATTATGTTAATCACATTGCAAATTCAACTTAGAGCTGGGTTCCCATTGGTTGTATTGCTAGAATTATATAACGAAGATTGAGAATATATCACTATATTCTCAATCTTCGTTATATTCTAGCAATACAACCATTAGGAACCCAGATCTAAGTTGAATTTGCAATGCGATTAATGCAGGTTATATTAATCGCATTGCGAATTCAACTTACTACACTCTGCGTCAACTACGTAATTTTCCATGAGAGTTTTGCCATGGATCCCCCTCCGGCATGCCACAGTCCAGGCGTTAGTCCCCTTGAAACAACTTTTCCATCACTATTGTGGACAGAAAGAGTCCCTGTGGGCATTAAAATTTGCCTGTCTATTGAAGTCTATGGCGGTTCGCCCTGTTCGCCCGTTCGCGAACATTTGCGGAAGTTCACGTTCGACGCGACATCTCTAGCCGTCGACTGTATGGTTTTAGATGGTCAGATCAGCAAAAGACCCTCACCCCTAATTTTTTAGATGGTCAGCTCTGCAGCAGGCTCTTGTCCATAATGTTTAGATGGTAAGCTCGGCAGCAGGCCCTTGCCCATAATGTTTCAGATGGTCAGCTCAGCAGCAGGCCCTCGACCCCAATGTTTTCAATGGTCAGATCAGCAGCAGGCACTCGCCCCTAATGTTTTAGATCTTCAGCTCGGCAGCAGGCCCTCGCCCATAATGCTTTAAATGGTCAGGTCAGCAGCAGGCCCTCCCCTTAATGTTTTAGAGGGTTTGCTGAGCAGCAGGCACTCGCCGATAATGTTTTAGATGGTCAGCTCAGCAGCAGGCGCTCACCCCTAATGTTTTAGATGGTCAGATTAGCAGCAGGCACTCGCTCATTATTTAGATGGTCTGCTCAGCAGCAGATCCTCGCCCACAATGTTGTAGATGGTCAGATCAGCAGCAGGCCCTCGCCCGTATGGTTTTAGATGGCCAGATCTGCAACAGACCCGTACTCCATAATTTTTTAGATGGTCTGCTCTGCAGCAGACCTCGCCCATAATGGTTTAGATGGTCAGCTCGGCAGCAGGCTATCGCCCATAATGTTTTAGATAGTCAGCTCAACAGCAGGCTTTCACCCCTAATGTCTTATATAGTCAGATCAACAGCAGGCACTCCCCATTAAGTTTTAGATGGTCTGCTCAGCAGCAGGCCCTTGCCCGTATGGCTTTAGATGGTCAGATCAGCAACAGACTCTCACCCGTAATTATTTA
Source organism: Bufotes viridis (assembly GCA_033119425.1). NCBI lineage: Eukaryota > Metazoa > Chordata > Amphibia > Anura > Bufonidae > Bufotes > Bufotes viridis. The sequence goes on along the minus strand of CM065592.1, from coordinate 250,010,905 downwards.
GATGGTCAGCTCTGCAGCAGGCTCTTGTCTATAATGTTTAGATGGTCGCTCGGCAGCAGGCCCTCGCCCATAATGTTTTAGTTGGTCAGCTCAGCAGCAGGCCCTCGACCCTAATGTTTTAAATGGTCAGATCAGCAGCAGGCACTCGCCGCTAATGTTTTAGAGAGTCAGCTCTGCACCAGGCCCTCCCCTAATGATTTAGATCAGGCATGCTCAACCTGCGGCCCTCCAGCTGTTGCAAAACTACAACTCCCATCATTCCCTGACAGCCTATAGCTATCATCCTGCAGAAGGACATCGTGGGAGTTGTAGTTTTACAACAGCTGAGGGCCGCAGGCTGAGCATGCCTGATTTAGATGGTCAGCTCGGCAGCAGGCCCTCGCTCATAATGCTTTAGATGGTCAGCTCAGCAGCAGGCCCTCGCCCCTAATGTTTTAGAGGGTCAGCTCAGCAGCAGGCACTCGCCGATAATGTTTTAAAGGGTTAGCTCAGCAGCAGGACCTCACCCATAATGTTTTAGAGGGTCAGTTCATCAGCAGACCCTCACCCCTAATTTTTTAGATGGTCTGCTCTGCAGCAGACCCTCACCCATAATGTTTTAGATGGTCAGCTCGACAGCAGGCTATCGCCCATAATGTTTTAGATGGTCAGCTCAGTAGCAGGCTTTAACCCCTAAGGCCCCTTTCACACGAGCGAGTTTTCCGTGCGGGTGAAATGCGTGACGTGAACGCATAGCATACGCACTGAATCCTGACCCATTAATTTCAATGGGTCTGTGTACATGAGCGTTTTTCACACATCACTTGTGCGTTGCGTGAAAATCGCAGCATGTTCTATATTCTGCGTTTTCACGCAGCCCTAGCCCCATAGACGTGAATGCGGCTGCATGAAAACGCATTGCATCTGCAAGCAAGTGCGGGTGCGCTATGCTTTTCACTGATGGTTGCCAATGCCAGGAGATGTTGTTTGTAAACCTTCCGTTTTTTATCACATGCGTGAAAAACGAAAAAAAGCATTGCACCACGCAGAGAAAAACTGAACAACTGAACGCAATCGCAGGCAAAACGGAATGACTTTGCCTGTGAAATCGCACAGTTTTCACTGAACGCATCCGCAATTCATCCGGACCTAATCCGTACACGCTCGTGTGAAAGAGGCCTAATGTCTTAGGTAGTCGGATAAGCAGCATGCACTCTCCCATAATGTTTTAGATGGTCTGTTCAGCAGCAGATCTTTGCCCATAATGTTGTAGATGGTCAGATAAGCACCAGGCCCTCGCCCGTATGGTTTTAGATGGTCAGATCAGCAACAGATGCTCACCTCAAATTTTTAAATAGTCAGGTCTGCAGCATGCTCTCATCCATAATGTTTTAGATGGTCAGCTCTGCAGCAGGCCCTCACCCATATTGTATTAGATGGTCAACTTAACAGCAGGCCCTCGCCCCTAATGTTTTAGAGTTTCAGTTCAGCAGCAGACCCTCACCCCTAATTTTTTAGATTGTCAGCTCTGCAGCAGGACCTCACCCATAGTGTTTTAGATGGTCATCTCGGCAGCAGGCCCTCACCCAAAATGTTTTAGATGGTCAGCTAAGCAGCAGACCCTAAACACTAATGTTTTAGATGATCAGATCAGCAGCAGGCCCTCGTCCATAATGTTTTAGATGGTCAGCTGTGCAGCAGGCCCTCGCCCATAATGTTTTAGATGGTCAGCTCAGCAGCAGGCGCTCACCCCTAATGTTTTATTTGGTCAGATCAGCAGCAGACCCTCGCCCTAATTTTCTAAATGGCCAGATCAGCAGCAGGCACTCACCCCTAATTTTTTAGAGAGTCGGCTCTGCAGCAGGCCCTCGCCCATAATGCTTTAGATGGTCATCTCAGCAGCTGGCCCTCGCCCCTAATGTATTAGAGGGTCATCTCAGCAGCTGGCCCTCGCCCCTAATGTATTAGAGGGTCAGCTCAGCAGGCACTCGCCCCTAATATTTTAAATGGTCAGATCAGCAGCAGACACTCTCCCTAATGATTTAGAGAGTCAGCTCGGCAGCAGTCCCATAGTGCATTAGATGGTCAGCTCAGCAGCAGGCCCTCGTCCCTAAGGTTTTAGAGGGTCAGCTCAGCAGCAGACTCACCCCTAATGTTTTAGAGAGTCAGCTCTGCAGCAGGCCCTTGCCCATAATGTTTTAGGCAGTAGAGAGGAGACTGGCACATGATGGGGGGAGGAATTGGCACCTATTACTGGCACATGGGGGTGGCAGCAGAGAGGAGACTGGCACATGATTGGGGGAATTGGCACTTATTTCTGGCACATGAGGGAGGTGGCAGCAGAGGGAGACTGGCACATGATGGGGGAATTGGCACTTATTACTGGCACATGGGCGGGTGGCAGCAGAGCGAAGACTGGCACATGATGGGGAGTAGAATTGGCACTTATTACTGGCACATGGGGGTAGCCAGCAGAGAGGAGACTGGCACATGATGGGGGGAATTGGCACTTATTACTGGCACAAATGGGGGAGGTGGCAGCAGAGTGGAGACTGGCACATGATGGGGGGTGAATTGTCACTTATTACTGGCACATGGGGGGCAGCAGAGAGGAGAATGGCACCATATGGGGGGACTGGCACTCTTTACTGGTACATGGGGGTGGCAGCAGAGAGGAGACTGGCACATGATGGGTGGGGGACAATTGGAACTTATTACTGGCACATGGGGGTGGCAGCAGAGAGAGACTGGCACATGATGGGGGATTGGCACTTATTACTGGCACATGGGCGGGTGGCAGCAGAGCAGAGACTGGCACATGATGGGGGACAATTGACACTTATTACTGGCACATGGGGGGCAGCAGAGAGAAGAATGGCACCATATGGGGGACTGGCACTTATTACTGGTACATGGGGGTGGCAGCAGAGAGGAGACTGGTACATGATGGGTGGGGGACAGTTGGAACTTATTACTGGTACATGGGGGTGGCAGCAGAGAGAGACTGGCACATGATGGGGGGATTGGCACTTTTACTGGCACATGGGCGGTGGCAGCAGAGCAGAGACTGGCACATGATGGGGGAGAATTGGCACTTATTACTGGCACATGGGGGTAGCAGCAGAGAGGACACTCGCACATGATGAGGGGGATTGGCTCTTATTACTGGCACAAATGGGGGAGGTGGCAGCAGAGTGGAGACTGGCACATGATGGGGGAGAATTGGCACTTATTACTAGCACATGGGGGTAGCAGCAGAGAGGAGACTGGCACATGATGGGGGGAATTGGCACTTATTACTGGCACAAATGGGGAGGTGGCAGCAGAGTGGAGACTGGCACATGATGGGGGAGAATTGTCACTTATTACTGGCACATGGGCGGGTGGCAGCAGATCGGAGACTGGCACATGATGGGGGGAATTGGCACTTATTACTGGCACATGGGGGGTAGCAGCAGAGAGGAGACTGGCACATGATGGGGAGGGAATTGGCACTTATTACTGGCACATGGGCGGGTGGCAGCAGAGAGGAAACTGGCACATGATGGGGGAGAATTGGCACTTATAAGACAATGGGGGCATATCCTAACGATATGCCCCCATTGTCCAAGATGGGAATACCCCTTTAAACTATAGTCCGGCCCTCCAACGGTCTGAGGGATAGTGAACTGGCCCCCTGTTTAAAAAGTTTGAGGACCCCTGCTTTAGATGGTCAGCTCAGCAGAAGGCCCTCGCCCCTAATGTTTTAGAGGGTCAGCTCAGCAGCAGACACTCACCCCTAATGTTTTAGAGAGTCAGCTCTGCAGCAGGCCCTCACCCCTAATGTTTTAGATGGTCAGCTCAGCAGCAGGCCCTCGCCCATAATGTTTTAGATGGTCAGCTCAGCAGCAGGCCATCACCTCTAATGTTTTAGATGGTCAGCTCGGCAGCAGGCCATCACCTCTAATGCTTTAGATGGTCAGCTCAGCAGGCTTTCACCCCTAATGTTTTAGACGGTCAGCTCAGCAGCAGACTCTCACCACTAATGTTTCAGTTAGTCAGATCAGCATCAGGCACTCGCCCCTAATGTTTTAGAGAGTCAACTTTGCAGCAGACACTCACCCTAATGTTTTAGATGGTCAGCTCAGCAGCAGGCCCTTGTCCATAATGTTTTAGATGGTTAGCTCAGCAGCAGGCCCTCACCCCTAATGTTTTAGATGGTCAGATCAGCAGCAGGCAATCGCCCATAATGTTTTAGATGTCAGCAGCAGGCCCTCACCCATAATCTTTTAGATGGTGATCTCAGCAGCAGGCCCTCACCCATATTGCTTTAAATGGCCAGATCAGTATCACATACTCTCCCCTAATGTTTTAGAGAGTCAGCTCTGCAGCAGGCCCTCACCCCTAATGTTTTTGATGGTCAGCTCAGCAGCAGGCTCTCGCCCATAATATTTTAGATGGTAAGCTCAGCAGCAGACCCTCACTCCAAATGTTTTAGAGGGTCACCAGGAGGCCCTCACCCATAATGTTTTAGATGATCAGATCGGCAGCAGGCACTCGCCCCTAATGTTTTAGATGGTCAGATCAGCAGCAGGCCCTTGCTCCAAATGTTTTTGAGGGTCACCGGCAGTCCATCAATCACAATTTTTCAAGGTTGTGTATGATGCCCTCCTTTATGTGTAATAAAGGGTGTATTGGAGTGCCGGCTCCTTATAATTTTTGGCAGCCCCTTCACATAAAGCATAGAGTCCCAACCTCAACAATTGTACCACAATAGTAATCAGGCCCTCCTTTATCTGATATACAGCCAGGTTGTATCGGAGTGCCTCTTTCTTGTAATTTTTGGCAGCACTTGCACTTTATAGACAAGTAAATATTCAGGAAAGAATGTTTCCTTAAATTTTGTCCTCTAAAATCGATATTATCTTCGGTTTTGTGAGTATTATTGTCAGTCTGTAAAATTGGCGTACTACTCGGACAACATCGTTTCCAGCAGCGACCTGGGAGTCCAAGATACATCCAGAGATCCTACCCATTCTGTTCCAGAACCATTTCAGTGGTGTTTCCATCAATTTCGGACCTTTTCATGTGAACCAAACACCCTCCCTCTTCAGAGCAGGGCGTGCCTGTTTTATTGCTCGGGTTCTCCCATTGACTTCCATTGTGCTTTGGTGCTTGATCAATACTAGTTTTAATGCCATTTTTGTTGTTTATTAGTGGAAATATTAGCTACTCTACGGTGAAGAGACAAAATTACAACCTTTTTTGGGTGTATTATTTGAAAAATTGTTTTTAGTCATTGTGAGTTGAAATAACAAAATGACAGCCTTTTTGTGGTGTTTTTGGGGAAAAAAACAGCTTATTAGTCGAGTCGCAGTGCGTCTACCAGCGTGCGCTTGTAGTCACGCATCTTTCGATCATTAACAGATGTTTTTATCAAATTTGGTTCCCTGTCCACAGCAGGGTTTTTTACCGGCAAAGCTGGGTTAATGTCACCCTCCAATGGAACAGATGATTTTTAAAAATGTAGATCCCCGGCACCCAGGCAGAGGAGGGGTTTATTCACCAAAAATGGGGTTCATGTCACCCACAAAAGCAACAGGCGATTTTTAAAAATGTAGGCCCCTGGCAACCAGGCAGAGCAGGGGTTTATTCATGGCAAAACGGGGTTCATGTCACCCACCAATGGAACAGGAGATTTTTAGAAATGTAGGCCCCTGGCACCCAAGCAGAGGAGGGGTTTATTCATGGCAAAACAGGGTTCATGTCACCCACCAATAGAACAGGTGATTTTTAGAAATCTAAGCCCCTGGCAACCAGGCAGAGGAGGGGTTAATTGACGGCAAAACAGGGTTCATGTCACCCACCAATGGAACAGACGATTTTTAAAATGTAGGCCCCTGGCACCCAGACAGAGAAGGGGTTTATTCACGGCAAAAATGTTAATATTGCACCCAACAATTTAAAAGATTTTCCGCATTTTTCGGTCACTGTCACCTATGCAAAGCAGGGGTTTGTACCCGGCAAAAATGGTAATTTTGCACCCAACAATTTAAAAGAAGATTTTCCGCATTTTCGGTCACTATTGCCTATGCAGAGCAGGGGTTTGTTCCCGACAAAATGGTAAGTTTGCACCCAATAATTTATAAGACGATCTTTCTAGTTTTCGGTCCCTGTCACCTATGCAGAGCAAGGGTTTGTACCCGGCAAAAATGGTAATATTTCACCCAACAATTTAAAAGAAGATTTTCTGCATTTTCGGTCACTGTCACCTATGCAGAGCAGGGGTTTGTACCCGGCAAAAATTGTAAGATTTTACCCAACAATTTAAAAGAAGATTTTCCACATTTTCGGTCACTGTCACCTATGCAGAGCAGTGGTTTGTACCCGGCAAAAATTGTAATTGTGCACCCAACAATTTAAAAGAAGATTTTTCTAATTTTCTGTCCCTGTCACCTATGCAGAGTAAGGGTTTGTACCCAGCAAAAATGGTAATATTTCACCCAACAATTAAAAAAATTATTTTCCGCATTTTCGGTCACTGTCACTTATGCAGAGCAAGGGTTTGTACCCGACAAAAATTGTAAGATTTCACCCAACAATTTAAAAGAAGATTTTCCGCATTTTCGGTCACTGTCACCTATGCAGAGCAGGGGTTTGTACCCGGAAAAATAGTAACTTTGCACCCAACAATTTAAAAGAAGATTTTTCCAATTTTCTGTCCCTGTCACCTATGCAGAGTAAGGGTTTGTACCCGGCAAAAATGGTAATATTTCACCCAACAATTAAAAAATTATTTTCCGCATTTTCAGTCACTGTCACCTATGCACAGCAGGGGTTTGTACCCGGCAAAAATTGTAAGATTTCATCCAACAATTTAAAAGAAGATTTTCCTCATTTTCGGTCACTGTTATCTATGCAAAGCAGGAGTTTGTACTTGGCAAAATGGTAATTTTGCACCCAACAATTTAAAAGAAGATTTTTCAAATTTTCGGTCACTGTCACCTATGCACAGCAGGAGTTTGTTCCGGCAAAAATGGTAATTTTGCACCCAACAATTTAAAAGAAGATTTTTCAAATTTCCGGTCACTGTCACCTATGCACAGCAGGAGTTTGTTCCCGGCAAAAATGGTAATTTTGCACCCAACAATTTAAAAGAATAATTTTCACATTTTCGATCCCCGTCACCTATGCCGTGCAGGGTTACTTAACAGTAAAAATTGATCTATGTTAACCCCTGAACTCCCAGAAGAACTAACTATATTATTGTCTCCGGCACATATGCAGCGCAGGCTGCAAAGGTAATTTCTGGCCTTAAAAATATGATTTCTTTACCACCCATGAATAACATGGATTTAATTGGTATATTTTGGGGTGTAGGACCTCATCGTTCTTAACATCATCTTCCACCCAGTCTTCACCCCTGCCCTCTTTGTCGGTCTGCACACCGCAGAAAGCCGCAGGAGTTTGCACCTGCGTTTCGTCATCATCAGAGACGTGCTGCGGTGGTCTTCCCATGTCCTCTTCCTCAAACCTAAGTGGTTGGGCATCCGTGAACTCAATCCCTTCCACTTCTGGGGCAGGGCTATGGTTATGGCCCTGGGAAACCCTGCCAGCAGAATCATCAAAAAGCATAAGAGACTGCTGCATAATTAGGGGCTCAGATTGCTTGGCTGATTTGCAAGGGGTGAGGTGAAAGACAGATGGGCATGGGCTGCAGGTGCCAACTCTGAGCTTTCAGCAGTGGGAGACAATGTTAAGGTACTGAAGGCACTGTCAGCCACCCAATCTACTAGCGCCTGTACTTCTGGCCTCACCATTCGTAGAGCGACATTCGGGCCTACCAAATAACGCTGCAGGTTCTGTCACCTACGCACACCTAAGGAAGGTGTTTCACTTGGACCTGTAGTTGATGCTGAACGGCCACATCCTCTCCCAGAAACAGGAGCTCCACCAACACCACGACCATGAAAATGTCCCTTATTTGATGTTCTCCTCATTATTTGCATTCACCCACCAAACAAACAGATGGTTTATCTCCGGTGTCAATTTAACTGCTAATAGTCAACAATTAAGTTCACTAACAGTAAGGCAGTGCCCGTGTCATAAACAGAATACATTTCTTTAGGTCACACAAGAGTGTAACGGAGCAATTCAATACAATTGCTTCACTATCACCAAAAATTAGATTTTTCAAACCAACAATGTAAAAGCAGAAGTTAACAGTTTAATTTGACTGTAAGAAATGCAGCGTACACCGCTAATGTGCTATCTACCACAAAACCTGTGTGTTTGCAACCAAATATGTAAATGCAGAGTTCAAAAGGTTACTTAGAATGACTGAAATACAGGATAGGCCTCAGCTCTGCTATGTAGCACAAAACCAGTGTTTATTGCAACAAACTACAGAAATGCAGTATGTCACTGCTAAATTTAAAAAAACGTGTCCGTTGTATGTCATACTGCTCTGTGGAACAACAATATGGGTTAATTTCCCCAAATACAGAAATGCAGTACGTCACTGCTAAATTTCAAAACAGGTTTTTGTGCGTTGTATACCAAACTGCTCTGTGGAACAACAATACTGGTTTATTTCCTCCAAATACACAAATGCTGTTTGTCACTGCTAAATTTTAAAATAGGTTTTTCAGAGTTCTATGCAAAAGTGCTCTTTGGAACAACAATACGGGTTTATTTCCACCAAATACACAAATGCTGTATGTCACTGCTAAATTTGAAAATACGTTTTTGTGCGTTGTATGCAAAACTACTCTGTGGAACAACAATATGGGTTTATTTCCCCCAAATACACAAATGCTGTATGTCACTGCTAAATTTTAAAATAGGTTTTTCAGCATTGTATGCAAATATGCTCTGTGACACAACAGTACGGGTTTATTAACCCAACTACAGAAATGCAGTATGTCACCCCAAAATTTATAAAACAGGTTTTTCAGCATTGTATGCAAACGTGCTCTGTGGCAAAACAGTACGGGTTTATTAACCCAACTACAGAAATGCGTTTTTTCACCGCAAAATCTTAAAAATGTTTTTTCAGCGATGTATGCAAACATGCTTTGTGGTACGACAGTACGTGTTTATTACAGCAACTACAGAATAGCACTATGTCAACCCAAAATTATTAAATAAGTAATGTAGCAGGAATTCACATTCCTTGAAAAAATAATTTTTTCCTCCACTGAGCTACCAAAAAATAGTTAAACTAATGTCCCTGGCAGGCTGGCACACATGCAGGTCACATGCAGTTCCAAGTATACTGCAGTTGCTAAAATGGCCGCCGACCCCCACCTCAGTAACAGATGGATTAAAAATTATTTTGCAGTATTACTGGGCTCAGGGCTGGGTACAAATATGTAGCATTGCACCCGCAATAATTGCTGCAGTTTGAAGAGTTAACACCACCAAGTTCAACAGATGTCTTCCTAATCTGTCCCTCACAGAAGCGGCAGCATCCTATCCCTACACTGAGAAGAGCAGAGGGATGTGCGGCGCCACGTGACTCCAGCTAGAGGAGTCACATGCTGCACTTAGTCAATCACAGCCATGCCAATAGTAGGCATGGCTGTGATGGCTTCTTAGGTCAAAGTAGTAAAACGCTTGTTGATTGGCTGCCCTGCGGCCTTTGAAAAAATGGAAATAAATCGCCAAACATCAAACCCAAACTTTTACGTAAATGTTCTGGTTCTTGTCCGGGTGCGAAAACCGCAATGTTCAGTACAAACCCGAATTTTACAGTTCTGGTTCGCTCAACCTTACCTGTGTACTGTCTTCCCTCCTTTCCACCTCTTCCACATGCAAAGTGTCCGCCTTCATTGTGAGCAGCGAGTGTTTCAGTAGACACAAAAGTGGGATGGTAAAGCTGATAACAGTTGCATCGCCCCTCACCATCTGTGTTGATTCCTCAAAATTGCGTAAAACCTCACAGAGGTCCGACATCCATGCCCACTCCTCGCTTGTGAAGAGCCGAAGCTGACTGGAAAGGCGACGATCATGTTGCAGCTGGTAATCCACTACTGCCCTCTGCTGCTCGCAAAGCCTGGCCAACATGTGGAACGTGGTACTGCAAGATGAGAATTCAGAGGTGGAAAGTAGAGAAGGTGGAGGAGGAGAAGGGGGGTTGCAGCCACTAATGTAGGTGGTGGCAGAAATCCTGATGGAATTCAGACCCACAATCTTTGGCGTCGGTAGTTCCTGTGCCGTCCCAGGGTGCGACTCGCTCCCGGCCTCCACAACGTTCACCCAGTGTTCCATCAGGGAAATGTAGCGTCCCTGGCCAAAAGCACTTTTTTATGTGTCAGTCGGTGCACATTTAATGCTATCATCTGTGGGTGGGTGGCTGGGTATTTACGCTCACATTCAAAGGCCTGGGGTAAGGTCATCTGTACGCTGCGCTGGGACACAGAAGTGGATGTGCTAGATGACAATTCTTTTATCGTCCACACTTTCCTCAAAAAAGCGCCAGACTGCAGAACACCTACCCCTTGGCAAGTGAGACTGCTGCAAGGGGTGCTCCGGGGAACAATTGCGGGCATGCGGTGCTGTGGATCCCTCCCCTCTGTACTGCTGTCCTTGCTCTGCTTGCCACCTTCCCAGGTTGGGTCAGTGATTTTATCGTCCACCACCTCCTCTTCCACTTCCTTACTCTAGTCATCCTCCTGACTTGCTAACCAAACAAGAACCTCACTTATAGACAACTGTCTCTCATCCTCATCATGAACCTCTTTAGAAACTAATTGCCATTGACTTATAGGCAACTGTGTCTCATCATCATCATCCACCTCGTAAAACACTCATTGCCGTTCCCCACCGTTATCTTTTTCTGACTGTGGATGCTCAAGAGTTTAGGAATCAGTGCACAAGATCTCCTCATGTTCCTCTTCAAGTGTGCTTGGCGAGAAAGCCAAATCAAGGAATGGCGATGAAAAGATCTCCTCAGAATATCTGAGTGTGGGATCACTTGTTTGCCAAGACTCTTCATGGTGGGAGGAAGAAGGATCAGGGTGAGGATTCTGTTGACCAGACTCTTGAATACTGAGACTGGACTTTGTGGAAGACAGGGTGGTGCTTAACAGACTGGAAGCATTATCTGCTGCAATCCAACCAACCACCTGGTTGCACTGGTGTGACTTCGATAGTGGTGTCCTGCACCGCCCTGAAAACTGGGACATGAAGCTAGGTATCGTTGTTGAGTGTGTTTCACCGTCCCCAGGGCCACAACCTCTGTGTGCACCATCAGCAGCACAGCCAGGAGAGAAGCATTGCTGTGACGCCCCCACCTCATGATGCGGCCACGTCCTTAGAAACCAGTGCACATGTGTTGGGGAGATAGTGGACTGAATGACAGTCCATCTGTCCAGTTAACTGTTTTGTTTAGTGCCTTACCTATTGGAGTCCCAAGCCACTGGACCAATCAGGTTCTAAATCAGAGACCTGGTGCTCTATTTAAATTCCCCGTGTATACGAACCAGTGCCAATTATAGTCTTTGTTGGCTCTAGCTGGTTCCCTTGTATCTGGTTCCTGTATTGCTAATTGCTTCCAGTGTTCCTGACCCCAGCTTGTCTTCTGACCACCTCTGTCTCACATTTTGGTACTGCTTAGCCCACCTGGTTCTGACTCATTTCATGCAACTCTGCTTTGTGCTGTCTGTATTGTGTGTCTTGTTTGTCCTGCACCTATACTAGTGTAGGGACTATCATCCAGTCGCAGTTCTGCCATTTACAATTTACATTGCAAGTAGGTAGGAAAAGCAGGCTGGGTTCTAGTTCAGGGACTCACTGTCCTCGTCTGTCCTTACCAAAAGTCCCGACACAGACAATCCCTTTGACTGTCAAGATTGAAATACAATGTTGCCCCGCATGCAAGCAATACAACACATCTTAGGCATGATTCTAAAAGATTCATAAGCACTGAGTAGATGAGCAGGTGGCCACTCTATGATTTTTGGGTAATATTTCAGGAAACTTGCTTGCTTACATAAATACAGATTAGCAGCATATGCTAAACAAGCTGTATACTGGAAATGTTATTCTTCCTTATAAAGATGCTTATATCGTGCCATTGCTTTCAATAACAAATTTTTGTAGTTGAATGATTTTAATATGGGTCAAGTTAAACTGTGCATTGAAACTAGGCTCCATTGTGATTCACCTCAAGTAAGTGATTAACTATTTAATTAATACTGATTATTAAAAAAGCATTATTGGACCTTAAAGCATTTAATTTCAAACTGTCCAGCTTTAATGAGTTCCATTAACATTTTCTCTCACACTTGGAGTCTATATTCTTCTCACTTACAAATGTACTTTGTAGTGGATTAATTAAATTATAATAGGTAAAATACATTTGCACTTATTATTATTTTAATGATAACTATTGGGTGATGACAACATCATGGTCTTAATTATTTTTATAGTCTTGTTAGGGGACTAGTAAATAATATTGGTCCACTGAATGCTGTTATAAATTAAAACATGCATTTACTTATAATAGGCATATTCAATGCAAATTTGGAGGAGGGGGATGAAGAAAAATATGCATGACCTTGAATAGTCCATGTCATGCACATGTGCCTTGTGTTCTGCATATGTGTAGGGTTTCTACTGGCACCAGTCAATAAGAAAATTGTAATAATCTAATAATTCGTATGTTTTTGCAGCAGGCTATAACAGTCTCTGCTCCAGAAGTCAGGCAGACACATAGAAAAGGGTGTAACCTGATGAATTCACCTGTTCTGAAACAGAGAAGAAGTTGGCTTGGCTTGCAAGACAATGAGTGAGATATGTGCTCTATTTAAATCATGTTCTTGGACTGCTTTTTGCTTCTTGTTGAACATGCTACCTGGTTCCTGTGTGGTACATTACCATTTGCATATTGTAAGTATTTTATCACACAGCTTGTTTACCCTTTTAAACTTTGCCTTTCTCGTGCTTGCCACTGTGTTTTATCATGGAAAGGTTGGTGATGGCATCTCTGTACCATTTTTCTCTCTTGGTTCGAACTCAGCTTGTTTCTGACATTGCAATTGAATACTTTTTTAGCTTTGACATTTGACTGCCCTTTTTAGATCCCAGCTAGTAAGATTACTTGACCTGACCACTCTGCCTGCCTGCAGCTACCTTGTGAAAGCACTACTTAGGTTTTTGATAGTGGGATCATTTTATTCCACTGTAGGCATAGCCCTATAGTCGTAAGAGTGTTGCAGGGCAAGTTCACCAGATATTGTCAAACTTGTAGCCCCAAGTCTTGCAGTGGGTGTGTAGTTACTGGACAGGTTACTTTTGTCCTATCAGTTTTGCTACACAGGCTCACCGTGAATGGGTGGAAGAGAAAGTACCAGCATCCATGAGGTGCAGTGCCAGGGAAGTTCAGGCTTATGTTTGGGCTGTTCAACTTCATGAATGCATTCAGTAAACAGGGATCTCCATCAATAATTGCATGTTATGTTGAGAGTTTATGTCCCTCTCTGGCCTGCTGTTCCCTGTGGGTGTGGACATCGCATAACTCACAATTCCATACAGGCTCCTGGTCGCTGGCATACTTTGCAAGTTGTGGCCTGTAAGATCCTGCCTAATGGCGATGTGGGTGTTAACCCAGTATTAAATCATAATAATATCACTACAATTCATATTGCACAATAATCACATACCACATAGTTATTATCCTTCTCCATAAAACGAAACACAATAGTTATCATTCCCATAAAATCAACATATTGATCCAGCTAATATCTCTATCTCCACCTCTTTATTCCGACCACTTGATTCCTAATATCCAATCGACACCAACTACCCCATTTTCTCAATGAGTTCACTACCATGTGTCTAATAGTGTTGAGCTGAGCATGCTCGGCCGAACTGGTGTTTGACTCGTGCATCCCGATGCTCGGCACATCGCGGTGTTCGGCCAAATACCACGTGTGCTCGAGCGCGATGCTCGAGTCAGTGTATTTAAATCTAATTTGGCCTCTATTTCTAAAAAAATCTGCTGGAACTCACAATCTTCTACATTAGAGGCAATGCCTTAACCACCCAGCTATAAAGCTGAAAGATAAACTGTATCAGAAAAAACTCATAGTAGTTTGTCATGTAGTATGTATTCCAATACAGCAGAAGTATCATTTGATATTTAACTGCAGGTTAACATATAGCTGAATAACATAGTGGTTAAGGTTGTTGGCTCTAATGTAGAAGGTTGTGAGTTAAAATACCGGCAGAAACATTTCAGAAATAGAGGCTAAATTAAATTTACATATATATACAGTTGCAAGAAAAAGTATGTGAACCCTTTGGAATGATATGGATTTTACAAACCATTAGAAAAAGTGGTGTCTTTGCTTTTGTTTAGTCCTTGATTGTTCTTCATATCCACATTATTGTTACCTTATGTAGGATGGTTATTGTGGTACTTGTAGTTCGTTTCTGGCATCTTCCATTGTATGCAATTTTTTGCTGTTGATTGCCATAAGCAACGGACTACAAGTGCAGGATATGCTCCCCTATATATACGCACAACCACATGTGGGTTTGAGCATATCCTGCCTGTTTAACACCACGTTTTCTAATGGTTTGTATAGTCTTATGTATGGAGGTGTATAAACTCCTATTTAAATGTGCCTGTTTTTCATCTACAGGCTACATTCAGGTGCACCTGTTTAAGCCCTGGGCCATATCAGCTTGTCTCGGGTGGGGCTCACAGACACTTCCCACCTCCCATTGCAGGCATGGCTACATGCTAGAGGTTACTGGTAAGCTGTCTGTGAGTCAGGCCTTATGCTCGTGTAATCCGCCCACTGGCCCCTGGTATTGCCCAAATGGCACAGGTAGGTGAGTAGGGCCTCGGGCCACTTTGAGAGACCTTGGCGTGGTGCTCGAGCTTAAGACATGTCCTCCTAGTAGGATATGTTGAACTAACCTCTCAATTTTACATCAGTGTGACGGTTTAGTATTACCGCAGAGTGCACCTGTCTTTGCTTTTGTTTAGTCCTTGATTGTTCTTCACATCCACATTATTGTTACCTTATGTAGGATGGTTATTGTGGTACTTGTAGTCCGTTTCTGGCATCTTCCATTGTATGCAATTTTTTGCTTACAATTATTTGCACACAATTAATTAAATGTTACCATGTTTTTATTGAACACACCATGCAAACATTCACAGTGTAGGTGGAAAAAGTATGTAAACCCTTGGATTTATTAACTGGTTGAACCTCCTTTGGCAGCAATAACTTCAACCAAACATTTCCTTTAGGCCTCATGCACACGACCGTTGTTTGATTCCGTGTCCGTTGCTCCATTTTTCGTGATTTTCTGCGGACCCATTGGTTTTCAATGGGTCCGTGGAAACCTCGGCAAATGCACCGTTTGTCCTCTGCGTCCGTGGTCCGTGATTCCAGTCCGTCAAAAAATATAACCTGTCCTATTCTTGTCCGTGAAACACGGTTCACGGACCCATTCAAGTCAATGGGACCGTGAAAAACACGGATGCACAACCGTGTGTCATCCGCGTCCGCATCCGCGTCCGCATCCACGTCCGTGTCCATGTATTAATAAAGTTTGCTGGCAAACTGACAACCAGACAGTGTGTTAAATTACAAATAAAAAAAAACAGGAAGTGCCAAACTGTCTGTTTGCCAAAAAGCTGTTTCACTTTCTCCATCTGCCAGAAAAGTTTGTGGGCTGTGTTTGGCATTGATTTAGGAGCAACACACCATGCCTAAGTTGAACGTAGAGAAGCTAATAGAGCTTGTTCGTCAACTGCCCGAGTTGTGGGACAGCCGGGTCCCTGATTATATGGATAGGCTACGGAAGGATGCGGCATGGTCGAAAGTGGCCAGAAAAATGAAGCCAAAGGAGTGGGAGAAGGCGGATTCCCGTGGCCGTGCAGATTTGGGTAAGCGCAAGCTAACTATTTTTGTTCTGTGTTTATGGCCGGTGTTGCTCCTGACTCCTTTTAATCTTGTCCTTGCCACAGCTTTGCTTCTTATATGTTTGTGGACCATATGTCCATAATTTTGGTTCTGATTGATATTGGTTTACATGCGTATGCCACTTTTGAACATTACACACCGTTTATTTTGGCTTGTCCAAACCTTACCACTATAGTATTGTCTCCCCCCTTTTTTTTTTGGTAGTACTGTTTTACGTATGTCACCTGGGTTCTATTTGCCTTAAATTGTTCTACTTGCCATAGCATACAGTTGTTAGT
Source organism: Bufotes viridis (assembly GCA_033119425.1). Lineage (NCBI taxonomy): Eukaryota > Metazoa > Chordata > Amphibia > Anura > Bufonidae > Bufotes > Bufotes viridis. The sequence goes on along the minus strand of CM065592.1, from coordinate 249,994,722 downwards.
TACATAAGGCCTAGCACAACTAATCTACAACTTGTTTTTGCGGCAGCTTTTAGGATAGGCACACCTTCCCTAGCGTACCATATGTAGTGAATGTTATGTTGGTATTTTGGATGTTGACGGTTATTTATTATTAATTCAGGATCCTAGATCCGTGTTCATGTTGGTAATTTAGTTTTTTTCCTTTTGTTTGTTTTTTTCGCAGTCAAAAACATAAAAAGCCGATGGAATAGTTGCCGGGACCAATACCGGCGAGAATTTACTGAAAGGGGCCGTGGGCGACAAGGCACTCCCAAGAAGAGGCCATATATGTATTCACGCCAGCTGCGCTTTCTTGAGGAAGTGATGGACCTGAGGCCGTAAGTATTTTTTGGTTTGGACATATGAGTTGTGGTCACTAGTTTGCATATGTTATTGTTTACTGGCACTATATATATGAGCGTACTTCTAGTTTTGTTCGGATCTTACGTTAGTGGAGAGTCCTAAAATGTTCCCAAACGGTATGTTCACCTGGTTCAAGTGCACGAATCTCGATCTCTTGCTTATCAGCATTTAGTTAGCTCCTCAGTCTGTTTCAGTGTTTTTGTGCTGGTCAGCTCCAATCTGCCTGCAGCATGTTCCATTCTGACTGCAAAGTGTGCACACTATGTAATGGGTCAGTATTGTAAGGTGTTCTTCCTTTGTACTTTAGCCCATGTAGTAAAATGTTATTATTGTTTTAATATGTGCCGGTCTGTACTAATACTTTCCTTTCCTTTGTTTAAATTACTGTCATGCAATCAGAATTGTGAAATGATGAAATGTGTGTATCTTTTTATGATGTGGCTCAATCTTTTTCCTTTCTTTATAACATTTAGTGCTGAAGACAGTTCGGAGGAGCGGGAGGGATCCGATTTGGGGGAAGAAAGGACTCCGTCTGTTTTTTCTCCTGAACCCAGCCCTGCACCGACGCCAGCAGAGGAGGACTCTGAACCTGGACCGCCACCTGCTGTCGCCACCGAGGCCACGACGGAACCCCCAACTCAGCAAAGTGTGGGCCAGACAAGGCACAGTAGAAGACTCGCTTCCTCTCGTCGCAGCTCTCGAGGCGTTATGGATGTCAGAGTGATTGATTTGTTGGGCCAAACAAGGAGTGACAGCCAGGAGGAAGGTCTACTTCGTGAACTTGCACCGTTTCTGAGGCGTGTATCAAGTGAGCGCCAGAATATGTGCCTCGCCTCTGTTCTGTTGGTCATGGAGATGTATGCCTCCCCATACCAGGGAAACATCCACTCCAAAATTAATTACATAAGACGACACATTATGGCGCCCCTTATCAGCAGGCCCCCACCTACCCACCACACCACCAGCATGGATCACATTTGGCCGGGCCATCTTTTCGGGAAACCTAAACCCCAACCCACCACAGGACCCGTCTCCTTCTGTGGGACCTTTACCGTCTGTTGTCCCAGACCCAGCACAGGTTAGGCCAGGGCCTGCTTCTACTACTGTCCCCTTCACTAGGGAATTTTTGATTTATAAAATGTCCATTTTGTGTTTTTTTGGACATTGTGTTCTGGAAAAACTGTTCGCCCTCCTTGTGTGGCTTCTTCTTTAATGGTGCCCCTTTTGTATTAAAAAATTTATATTTATTGTTACATGGTTGTTTTCTGATTTTTAAGACATGCTTACAAGATGCATTAGAAGAAAACAAATACATATGGGATAGGGCTCACTCCAAACCGCACACTAACGTATATTTTGGCAAATATTGTTTTGAAATTTTAACATTTTTATTTTTCGGCACGCTCCAAGGTATAGAAAAAAATTGATCAAGATAACAGTCTATTGTTTGTTCACACTTGCTGGATGATTCGTACAAACATTCTAGTTTGTGGGACCACTAATTAACCCTAGTCTTTGAGAAACAAACAACTATGGAATTTAGAGTATGCCAAACACACTTTACACATAAATTTTAATGGACCGCCCACAATATGATGTTATTGTCTTATTGCTAAATACATTTCCACCAATCAAAAGAATAACTTTATTATCACAAAATAAGATAAGACAACTTACGAAACACCCGTCCGCAAAAAAACGGAAGACACACGGAAACACAACGGAAGCAAAAACGGACACGGACCACGGAACAACGGAACCATCTTTGCGGACCGCAAAAACAACTATCGTGTGCATGAGGCCTTAGTTGCAGATCAGGCGTGCACAATGGTCAGGAGTATCTTGACCATTCCTCTTTATAGAACTACTATTTATTTCAGCAATATTCTTGGGATGTCTGGTGTGAATCTCTTTCTTGAGGTCATGGCACAGCATCTCAATCGGGTTGAGTCAGGACTCTGACTGGGCCACTCCAGAAGGCATATTTTGTTGATTTACTTCTATGCTTTGGGTCGTTGTCCTGTTGCAACACCCATCTTCTGTTGAGCTGGTGTACAGATGACCTTAAGTTCTCATGCAAAATGTCTTGATAAACTTGGGAATTCATTTTCCTTCGATGATAGCAATCCGTCCAGCAAAGCAGCCCCAAACCATGATGCCCCCATCACCATACTTCACAGTTGGGATGAGGTTTTAATGTTGGTGTGCTGTGTCTCTTTTTCTCCACTCATAGTGTTGTGTGTTTCTTTCAAACAACTCAACTTTGGTTTCATCTGTCCACAGAATATTTTGCCAATACTGCTCTGGAACATCCAGGTGCTCTTGTGCAAACTGTAAACGTGCCCCAATTTTTTTTTTTTTTTGGACAGCAATGGCTTCCTCTGTGGTATCCTCCCATGAAATCCATTCTTGTTTACTGTTTTACATATTGTAGATTCGCTAACAGGGATGTTAGCATATGCCAGAGACTATTGTAAGTCTTTTGCTGACAATCTAGATTTCTTCTTCCCTCAATGAGCAGTCTGCGCTGTGCTCTTGCAGTCATCTTTACAGGTCGGCCACTCCTAGGGAGAGTAGCAGCAGTGCTTAACTTTCTCCATTTATAGACAATTTGTCATACAGTGGACTGATGAACAGCAAGGCTTTTGGAGATACTTTTATAACTCTTTCCAGCATTATGCAAGTCAACAATTCCTAATCATAGGTCTTCTGAGAGCTCTTTTGTGTGAGGCATCATTTACATCAGGCAATGCTTCTTGGGAAAAGCAAACCCAGAACTTGTGTGTTTTTATAGGGCAGGGCAGCTGTAACCAACACCGCCAATCTCATCTCATTGATTGAACTCCAGTTGGCTGACACCTTGGAGATGTCATTAGTCTAGGGGTTCACATACTAGGGGTTTCCACCTGCACTGTGAATGTTTACATGGTGTGTTCAATAAAAACATAGTAACATTTAATTCGTTGTGTGTTATTAGTTTAAGCAGACTGTGATTGTCTATTGTTGTGACTTAGATAAAGATCAGATTACATTTTTGACCAATTTGTGCAGAAATCCATATCATTCCAAAGGTTCACATACTTTTTCTTGCAACTGTATAAATATATAGCTTTTATATATAGTTTTTAGCCATAATATATTTACATATATTGTTATATTTTTGAATATATCATATATTTTATGCAAATATATTATGGCTAAAAACTATCAGTAATAGTTTCCCACATAGTATGCATTCATATTTATCAGAAGTATGATTTTATTTATATATACAATATATAAGAAAAAGATTGCGGCACCCGACTAAACAAACAGCAAATTGGGTGCTGTGTCCAGGGACATATGCTCAATGTCCAAAATATAAAGAAAAGAAGATCGGACAGCACTCCAAAAAAATAAAAAATTGAATTTATTCACCCATGTGGCAAAAAGGGACGTTTCGGCTCAACAATAGAGCCTTTCTCAAGCAAGGAACAACAGTGAAATGTGAGATATATAATTCAACAATCAACTTGCATAATACAAAACATCAGTGCATGATTAATTACATAATTGACAAGTGAACACAAAAACAGTTCATAGTATAATAAAAACCATGATCAAATGTACAAAATACATAGTGAAAACTGCAAAAAAATTGATCAAGATACATAATAGATAAAATTCATATTTGTGTATAATAATAAAGTGCATATGTGCTGAATATTAAATAAATAAAACAATACATAAGTGTAATTAAAGGGTCAGAGAGCAAACAGGGAGAGGGATCATAAAATCATACCCAACAGGTTTATCTGAAACCTCATGTATGTAGAATGCCAAATTCAGCGTCCCCTTAGTCACAATGCGCCTGCTCCGAATACGCCTGCAGTGTACTGGCATCAGAAGTGACATGCAGCAATGTTCGGACATGCGCACCACCCATCAGATATCCGCATCGGCATCTTAGAAAAGGTGTCTCGGCAGAAGTAGCTTGCGCATGCGCAAAGAGCAAGCGGGCAACGGAGCCAAATTGGAATATGGCAATATGCCTATAACATCAGTAGAAGCCATTATGCGACTCCTATGACTAAAAAGGCTGCTACTAGACACAACATAAGTGAAAGAGGACACACCTCGCCAGAGGGTGAAACCTCAACACGCTGGTTGTCTCAAAACAGCGTGAATGACATGTTGGTGCCACCCTCCCTGGATGAGTATACCAAATAGGGTCTATAGATCACAGCCAATAAACTTGATATTGCTTCCTTTAAATCGACATGTTCACAGAATGGTTTAGACATGCAAACCTCACTAGAGCAGAGGTTGAGGCTTTGCAACAATTCAGGGATAATATGGCAGTTACAGTGAAACCTGCAGACAAATGTGGGGCTGTCATGATTTTGGACACTTACAAATACATTGCTGAGGTCATCCGTCAATTGAGTGACACAGAAGTATATGGTGCCATTGCGGCCGACCCTAAGTTTCATATCGCACGACTGATCAAGCAATGTTTGATTGAGGCTGTTTCAGCTGGAATTATTGATGATGATTTAAGTGAGTTCCTCGCAGTAGTCTGCTCTGTCACTCCTGTGATTTACATATTACCCAAAGTCCATAAATCTCTCAATGATCCCCGGGCGACCTATCGTGTCGGGCTCTGACTCCATTTTCTCCAACATTGCAATTTTTTTGGATAACATCCTACGTTCTTTTGCCATTGGAGCGTCGTCCTATATTCAGGACACGACAGATTTTTGTGCAAGTTGGAGTCCATCGAGTTGGCTGACACTGATACTGTATATTTAGCATCCTTTGACGTTGTATCGTTAAACACTTCTATAAATCATGATTTAGGTATATCTGCTATTAGAAGAATGTTGGATATGTCCTCTCTAACTTCACCAGCCTCAGAGTTCATCATTGCTTTATTTAACATCATCCTGAGACAGAATTATTTTCTGTTTCAGGATGTTTTGTTAAAAATGGGGTGTGGCCATGGGTTCGAACATGGCGCCTACTTAAGCCAACATCTTTATGAGATGCTTTGAGGAAGATGTCGTCCAGGTCTCCTAACACTTCAGGAATGTCCTGCGGTGGTGGCAATACATCGACGACATCTTTCCTCATTTGGACGGAAACCTAGCACAGTTGATGGATTTTCACATGTTTTTGAACAAGGTGAACAAGGATTTACAATTTACATTGGTGTATTCAGACTCTGAGATTCAATTCTTGGATACTACCGTTAGACTAGTTGAGGGAAAAATTAACACTTCTTTGTACACCAAACCTACTCACAAATACACCTTTTACGATATGAAAGTAACCACCCTAGTAGAATGATGAAGCACCTCCCTTTTTCACAGTACCTCAGGGCTAAACGTATAGTAACTGACCCTGTGGCCCCGGACAATGCATTAGATAATTTGACAGATCAATTCCTTCAACCAGGAGAACCGAGTGGATTGCTACGTAAACAGGTTGGTGAAATACATAAATTAGACAGAAGTACCACTTTGAATAGGAATCCAACAAAAGGTATGCAGAATAGGATTCCCTTTATTTCTACATACTCTGAGTACAGTAATGACATTCAACAGATCGTCACACTTCATTGGGATATATTACGTGGCTTTCTAGGCGTGATGCCTGAATTTAGATCGCCCTTGTTCGCGCCGATATAGGTTCAAAATCTAAATTGACACAGAGCACATTTACACAGCGAAGCATGGGTAGTTTTCCTGCTTATCCTGTGTCAACTGCCATTATATATGTAAGGGTAGTGTGTTTATACTCCAAAAGACAGGCGTATCTTTTCCCATCCAGCATTATCTTACCTGTAATTCCAATTTTGTAGTCTATGTTCTTACATGTCCCTGTAAACTTCTCTATGTTGGGGAGACCTCTAGTGATCTCAAGACCCGCCTTAACAATCATCGATACATGATCCGTAAGAAGCGCTCTGACATACCTGTACCCAAATATTTCTCAGATTTGGAGCACACTGAACGTGATCTCAAGTGTTGGATTTTTGATCAGGTTCCTTTACCTAGGAGAGGTGGCAACAGATCACTTTTATTGAAAAGAGAGAGATGTATTAGGCTGTATAATCATACCACTATTGTTTATCTTTATTATTTTGTCTTGCCCTACTTGCTAATTAACTGACAATGAAATGCCCTTCTGTATGCTATATGGGCGGATTTTAACATATGGCCTATATGGTATTCGTGATATAGGCGGGGCTTGAGCTGCAGCGGTCCACCATGTACTTGTTCCGCTCCTCCTCCCAGCCTTAGAGCTTAGTTATGGCGCGTGCCTTTGTTTAGGGTTATCCATCATGGATTTAGCACCACCCTAAGACGGGCTTCTGACACTCGGGTACCACCCTGGCACCACCTCCTGTATGTCCGGCCGCGGTCGGAAGTTTCCGACGCAGTGCCTTAGTGACGTTACCTCCGGCCTGCCGCGTGTACCTCCCGGCCAGCGTCCGGATCTTGCTTCTGCGCATGCGCGGTCTGGCGCTGGAAATATCGAGGAAGTGCGTACCTACATGCGACGCGGCCGGACATCATTCCCCCTAGTTAATATGCCTACATATACCAGGCGAATCCTCCCACACAGATAGGGACACCTGGACACCTAGGCTTGGCACCAAAGGAAGGCGCATATGACTCGCAGGATTGGAGGTCAAACACTTCGATCTACTGGGACCACAGTAAGTAAATTTAGGTTTGTTTGGAACACCACAGTACTTCAATACACATATTAGCTTGATGTTATAATGTTCGTCATTAGGTCTCTCTCTTCACAGGAGTGTTTCCCTCAGGAGGCTGCTGCCATACACTGCTCCCTGTCATTTGGATTGTCATGTGAACTGTTGATATCCTTTGCAACTATTGGTCACATGTCTGTATGTGATCTTTGGTCATGTTTTTGTATGTGATTTCCAGATTCTTTTCCGCCATTTTTTGTTTGGGCTGAAATCCTCCATGTTTCTATGAGTGGGCCTAACGTCCCTGTTGAATGTAGGGCCCTTATGTTTATAGGTGCGGCTGTTGATGAAACGAGTTAGGACCTTGGGGAGATTCTTCTTTATTATTATAATGCTGGTTTACTAGACCCTGTTGTGTACATTGAGACACACTGCTTTTGAGGACCTTTCTAGGTCAGGAGCCTATGGTCGGGTTCTGGCACGTGCGGGGTTTTTGGACCTCGTGGTTTTGTTTGTATAGAGTGTAACAGGCCAAGTAGGGTCATAATAGGGCCTTCCACATCCTGGTCTACATTTATCCTTCATTTGGCTCTACCACTCTAGTATGTACACTCATTTCTCCACGGGGTTCTTGATATTGACAGATTTGTGTCTGTGTCCTTTGTGGGGCTTTTCAGAGGGGCGGGGTTAGGGCAGGGAAAGCAGACCTAGAGTCAAGGAGGCTGCTGCCTCCTTGACTTCTATCTTGACTTCTGCAAGGATTTTAAATGGCGATTTTTAGATGATTTAAAATACAGGAAAACGCAGGAAACACTGTTGGAAACATCTTGTGGGGCACTATCAGGTACTGTTAATGGTTTATGAAGTCAATTCCAGGTGACAGGTTCGCTTTAAACCTCATGGCCTTAATATTGAATATAATCCTTGGAGTGTTATGTGATTTGGTGGTTTCTGCTCTCCTTTATTCCTGTTGAGTGGTTGAGCTTTGTTGGAACAAATGTTACCAAAATATTACTATTCAGACGATTAATTCTCCTTTTTTCTTCTCTTTTTAGTACATATGGATTATGAAGCCGAGAGCCAGGAGATGGGAGCATATGTACCCAGCAGACCGATTCTTTGATAATTTCCAGTATTTTATTTTGTTTTTGTATTTTTGTGACTCTGCCTTCCTCCGGATTTTTGCGGTGGATTTCTTCTGCACATAAATTTACTGTACAATAGGAGATCCCTTTATTGGCTGTGATGCATAGACCCCATTTGGTATACTCATCCGGGTGGGTGGCACCAACATGTCATTCATGCTGTTTTGAGACAACCAGTGTGGTGAAGTTTCACCCCTCTGACGAGGTGTGTCCTCTTTCACTTTTGTTGTTTCTATTAGCAGCCTTTGTTTTAGCTATAGGAGTTGCATATTGGCTTCTACTGATGTGATGGGCATATTGCCACATTCCAATATGGCTCCGTTGCCTGTTTGCGCTTTGCGCATGACCAAGCTACTTCTGTCGAGACACCTTTTCTAAGATGCCGGTGCGGATATCTGATGGGTGGTGCACATTCCGAACATTGCTGCACATCACTTCTGATGCCAGTACACCGCAGGCGTATTCTGGAGCAGGCGCATTGTGACTAAGGGGACGCCGAGTTGGCATTCTACATACATGAGGACTATGATTCCCTCCACCTGTTTGCTCTCTTCCCCTTTAATTACACTTGTGTATTGTTTTATTTATTTCATATTCAGCACATATGCACTTTATTATTATACACATAGGAATTTTATCTATTATGTATCTTGATCGATTTTTTTGCACTGTTCACTATGTATTTTGTACATTTGATCATGGTTTTTATCATACTATGAACTGTTTTTGTGTTCACTTGTCAATTATGTAATTAATCATGCACTGATGTTTTGTATTATGCAAGTTGATTGTTGAATTGCTTGCTTTATATATATCTCACATTTCACTGTTGTTGCTTGCTTGAGAAAGGCTCTATTGTTGAGCCAAAACGTCGCTTTTGCCACATGGGTGAAAAAAATTCGCATTTTATTTAGTGCTGTCCGATCTTCTTATATATATATATATATATATATATATGTGTGTGTTTTGAACTTTTCTGGACTATTAGTGGGGTAAGAAACCTATTCCCTTAGAACGTGCACCCAATCTCTCACCTGAGAGCCAGTGCCACCATTTTCCACAACCTTCTACATTAGAGCCAAGAACCTTAACCGCTACTCTATACAGCTACATATTAACTTGCAGTGAAATATCAAATGACACTTCTGCTATATAGGAATACTTATTACATGACAAACTACTATTAGGTTTTTCTGACACAGTTTATCATTCAGCTTTATAGATGAGTTGTTATGGTCCCTGTTGCTAATGTAGAAGGTTGTGAGTTTAAATTCTGGCAGAAACTTTTCAGAAATAGAGGCCAAATTAGATTTAAATACACTGGCGCTCAAGCACTGACTCCATATATGGACATAGCTAGGGTACATATGGAGTCAGAACAGTGACTCCTAAGCCACTGACTCTCACTGGGGATTCCCTCACTGTACAGCGATCTCCTGCATAGACCTCAGTGGGACCCGGCACCCTCCCTCTTCAGAGCAGGGGTGCCTGGTTTAATGCTTCGGGTTCTCCTATTGATTTCTATTGTGCTTGGGTGTTCTGTAGAGCACCCGAACATCCCAAAGTATTCTACTCGAGCACCAGAGCACCCGAGCATTTTGGTGCTCGATCAACACTAGCATCTAATAGTTCCCACAATCACATGTTCCTCTCTCAATTACTAGCCACATATTTCATTAATTGCTAATGACCCTGTCGATCACATGTTAATGCCAGCCAATGAATATAGAAACATCTAGCAACCATAGTAAAGTATCCACAATCTATCTCCTTACTACGCAAGACTTGATGTCCAACTGTACATTCAATCCATCCGGTTGCAAGGTACCAAGTCTATATATCCACTCGACTTCCTTTCTATTTATTTTCGCCACCCGATCTACTCAGTGATCAGATATTTTTGGAATATATGATAGAATATTCGTCACATATTCACGAATATTCGTATTCGCGATTATTCTCTTGATTGCGAAAAATCAGCAATGTAAAAATGGCATAATGTGAATTCTTTTTTTTTTTTTTTAAAGAATTTTAATCTTTTATTTCAATATTCTCAATGTATACAGTTTACAAAAAACATAATAACATAATTACAAGATCATCCCCCCCGTGCAGCATTACCCCCCCCCCCCGCCTTGCAGAGAAAGAAAGAGAAAAAAAAAAAAATAATCCTCAATCATCCCATTCCTTCCAAATACTATCCCACTTTTCATAAGATCCTCTTTGTCTATGCAGAATCTTTTCATAGCTTTTGATCTTGTTGACTAAATTTAGACAGTTCTTGCAATCTGGAGCGGAGGGGGAGAACCATTTTCTAGCTACAAGAAGCCTAGCTAAGAACAAAACTTTAATCAACAATCGGGACTTTATAACCTGGCAACTAACCTCCGATAAATCCCCCAAAATCCATACCTTGGGAGAAAATGGAATATCCATATTAAGTCTTTGAGATAGGGTTCTTTGAACCAACTTCCAGTATCTACTCACCGTTGGGCAATCCCAGAACAGATGTAGGTGATCTGCCCCGGGACTGCCACAACGGGGACACTCAGAGGAGGCTCTTAATCCTCTTCTGTGGAGCCATAGAGGTGTTACATATATTTTGTGCATAATATTAAACTGTACTACCGTGTGATTAAAATTGTGCGAAACCCAACTTAAATTATCACCTACATTCTCCCAATCCGGGGAACCCAAATCTGACAGTAAAGTGGACCAGGATCTTTGCCCTGGAGATAAACAATCCGTGAAATAATTTTTTATCAAGTACCTATAACAATGTGAAATTCTAGCTTTCATACTACCCTTCTTTTGAATCAACTTGTGTAAAAATTCCAGAGTGTCTATATTAAATAAGTGCTTATCAGAAATACTAAGCAGTGCCGAACGCAATTGAAGATATGCATACCAAGCCACCTCACCTACATTTTCCTCTTGTTCTAGCTCCAAACGAGTAAGAATCTGCCCATTTTTAACCACTTGACTCAAAAAATAAATATTTTTTTCTTCCAATATTGCTGGCAATTTGAGTCATCCAAACTCAATAATTTTAGGTTGTGCCACAATGGAGTGCAGATCAGTGATGCACTGACTTGCATCCAGATTTTTATAACCATCCATGCTTTCATAGCCATTCTGCAGAAGGGTTTATATTCATCCTGTATCTTACGTAAATAGTCAGACTCCAGAACTGTAAAGAAATCTGAGAAACCTGAATCCTTAACCAACTTTCTGCAGAGATGGCTATTTTCCCAATCATTGAAGAAGCAGAGTTGAGAAGCCATAACATAACCCTTAAAATGAGGGAGATTAAGACCTCCCTGCTTGTAGGGCATAGAAAAATACATAGCCTTTAGTCTCACCCGTTTCCTCCCCATAGTAGATCATTTATCATCCGCTCAATTAACCTGAAGTACTTGTCCTCTATCCATGTAGGGGAGTTACGGAGAACGTAGAGAACCTGGGGCAACACCACCATTTTTATTAACGAAACTCTATCCGCTCTTGCAGACAGAATTTTTTGTCATATCTTAATTTTAGATCTCAGTTTTTGTAGTAAGGGAAACAAGTTAAGCTGTAAATAATCTTGAATTTTGGCAGAGACTGTCATCCCCAGATACTTCAACGTCTCCGTAACCGCTAGTCTACTAGTCAAAAGATTAGTGGGTCCTCGCATTTCATCCACTGGAAGGAGAGTCGTCTTTGCCCAATTGACCTCCAATCCGAAAGAGTTGCCAAAAAGATTAACTAGCTCCATTACTCGGGGAAGTGTACTTTCTGTTTGTTGGATAAAGAACAGGATATCATCTGCATAAAGAGAGATGCGATCTTGTTTTCCCATTACCCCGAAACCAGCCACCCTTGTATCCTGCCTTATACTGACCGCAAGGGCTCAATGTAAATATTAAACAGGAGGGGAGAAAGGGGACATCCTTGTCGGGTACCTCTCCCTAATTCAAAGCTCTCAGTTAACATGTCATTGATCCTGATCCTAGCGGAGATTTATATAACAGCTGTATCATTGCTATAAATTTAGGACCAAAGTTCATTTTTCTCATCACTTCCCAAAGAAAACCCACTCGACCCTGTCAAACGCCTTAGTGGCGTCTAATGACAGGATGGAGCGGGCATCACTCCCAGGTGACTGAATATTGGAAAAGAACCTATGTAGATTATGATGAGTGCCCCTTCTCGGCATAAAACCATTCTGATCTGGATGAATAACCAAGGGCAAGACCCTAGAAAGTCTCCTAGCCATGACTTTTGACAGTAACTTAACATCCGTATTTAAAAGTGAGATAGGCCTATAAGAACTCAAATCCGCCAGATCCTTATCCTTTTTTGGAATTAAAACTATTAAGGCTTCCATCATAGAAGTTGGGAGATCTCCCTCGTCCAACGCGTGGGAAAACACTTCCAACAAGTGAGGAAGAATAACATCACTGTACTTACGGTAAAATTCATACGGAAAGCCATCTAGACCTGGCGAGGAGTTCCCCAAGATGGACCTCAAGGCCTCCTGGAACTCCAGGAGGGTCACTTCTTTTTCCAGAGAGTTTTTCTGAATCTCTGTTAACAACGGCAGAGAGATTCTCTCCAGGAACCGCCTCGCCAGGTCCGATGAGATACCAGGGGATGCCTTATATATTTAAAAAATATATTGCAAAAAAGTGTCTCTAACTCCCTCTGGTTCTTGTATATTTACACCATCTGGACTACGAATCAAAGTTATAGCTTTCTTTTTCTTCTCCTGTTGTGAAACAACTCTGGCAAGGAGCTTACCTGGGCGGCCAGACTCTGAGAAATATTTTTGTCCTTTAAAAAATAATCTATGATTTGCTTTTTCAATTACATATTCCTCAAGAGAACGGCTAGCTGCATCTTATCCTTATTTTCATCCGTAGATTGGTTAATAAATCGCTCAGTTGTAGACGCCACATTCCTAGCCAATTCCTCTTCTTTTTTCCTGAATGTCCTCCTCATAGCAGTGATATCGCTTATAAGAGCTCCCCTTAAATACGCTTTTAGGGCATCCCATACTGTATTGATATTAGCAGAGGGGAGGTTCACCTCCCAAAAGGAGGATATCAGTAATTTAATAGAGGGGGAGTTATCCATAATGGTAAGCCAGTATGGATTCCGCTTAAACCCAAGCCCCATAATATCTCTGTCCCCCCCAGTGCGAAGTTCAATTGTTATAGGAGAGTGATCTGAAATTGTTCTTACTCCATATCGTATAGTTTTAATATTGTTCCGATTACTCACATTGGTAAGCGCTAAATCAATTCTGGACATTGCTCTACCACCCCTGCTAACACAGGAGTACACTCTCTTCCCTCCACCCAGATGTTCCCATATATCCACCAAGCCCACCTCCAAACAGAACTGGGCCAGTGGGGAAGAACCAGAATTCATACCCAAATCTGCATCCAAAGTCAATCTGTCCCTTTTAGGATCCATAACAGCATTAAAATCTCCCATCAGGACAAGTCGACACTCTGGTCTCTTTTCCAAAAATAACAGCAACCGATTGAGTAAATAAACCGAAAACGGCGGAGGTATGTAAAAAAGGCCAGAGTGTAGTCACGTCCACAGAGTCTACCGTACAAAAAATAAATCTCCCTGATCATCTATGGAGGACTCTATTAACGTAAAATCTATAGAATGATGGATTAAAACCGAGACTCCCCTTGAGGAGCTACTAAAGGTAGAATGATATGATTGAACTTGCCACCCTACTGTCAAACGAGACACCGTCTCCTTGGTGAGATGGGTTTCTACTATGCAGACAATGGCAGGGAGAACTCTTTTATTGCATCCATGATGGCTTGTCTCTTAACCCTCTCCCCGAGACCTCTAACATTCCAAGAGAAGATTCTGACCGACATTAATCACATAAAAAGGAGAAAGAAAGAAAAAAAACGCACCCCTGCAAGGCAAATCCCCTCAACTGTGGACCTTCAACTCCTTCTGGAAATCCTACTATACGGATATTATATCACCTTGATCTATTTTCCAGGTCCTCAAGCATAGTTTGTAAACAATGGTTTTCTGAAGCAAAGAACAAAGTCTTTGATTTTAACATATCCACATCCGTTTGAAGGGAATCGACCATCTTCTCCATATTGAGAACTCGGTCTCGAATTTTAGCCAAATCTTCCCTTATTAGGGATATATCGCTCTGCATTGACCCCAGTTGGGTAGCAATCCCTTGCATTAAAGTACCGTTATTTTTACGGCACACAAAAATTTTCCAGAGCTAAGGGCTCATTCTCATTTTCTGTTGGTAATAGCAAGCTTTCCTCCCCTTTCTCGGAGTCTACCTCTGGTCGCCCATCCTCGGAAAGTTCTTCTGCTTGGGAAACAGTGACATTTTTCTTAAGATTTACACCTAGTTTCCCTTTGATCAGTCCCTTCCCATTTGGGGATTTCCAGAGTTGGTCAATTTTTCCTCTGTGACCTTAACCCTGTCCTAGTTCCAGAGGAGTCGACTGATCGCCGCTCGGAGCCATTTGGAACTATTTAAAGGCTTCTCTCCCCCTTTTTTTTTTTTTTTTTTAAGTTCTTTATATTTATTTATATGTATATATATATTTTTTTTCCCTCCCTTCTTAATTATTCCCTGTATTTTATTTTTATTTTATTTTTGGATCTTTTTGGGTCTTTTCCTCTGTTGTTCTTTCTTTCTTTCTTTATTTCTTTATTGTTTTTATTGTTTTTTTCTTTCTCCTTTCTCTCCTCCTTCCTTTCTTTCTCCCCTCTCCTCCTCTCCACCCTTACGACTTAGTCACTTATTTTCTCCCTTTTTTTTTTTCCCTTAGCCCATCCTTAACCCTTTGACCTCTGTTTATTACTCCCTTTCTTTCACTCCCTTTGTTTTTAACACTAGTTCCCCTTTGACACTAGGTTACTTTCTTTCCACCTCGTTATACCTCTATCAGTTAATGATTTTCCATGTAGAGGACAAGAGATTACAGGGAATCACACAGGGAGCAGAGGCAACGCTAAAAGGGCAGGAGGGCAAAAGGGCGAGCGGGAAGCGGAGTAAGTACCCCAATCACACAGGATCACACATAGGTACAGAGTCTCACATGTCTGGCGTCTTCACCCACCAAGACGGGGGCAGATGGAAACAGGAACACACCTAAAGCAGTCCAGACCAGTACAGTAACAAACGAAGGGTAGAGAGGCAGGAGGCAGGAGACCATCGGAGGAGGCAGGAGACCATCGGAGGAAAGCAGAGGGAACCAGACACAGGTCAGGGAGACCTGGGAGATCCAAGGCAGTCAAGGGAGCGGGTGGATGAGAGACCCCCACGATGCAGCGCCCGAGGAGCGGGAGAGCAGGAGGCGGACCGAGAACCCGGCAGCAGAGGTCACAGAAGGCAGAATCAGCAGACCGGTGAAGGCAGGGGTCAGAGTCCACGAGGCATCGGCAGCATCGTGGCAGCAGCAGGCTTCAGCTGGTGAGCGAGGCGGGGGAGGAGAGCAAGAGGAAGAGGAGGAGAGCGCAACGCAAGCTCCTCACGTCATCACGCCGTCCGTCTGCCGCATAATGTGAATTCTTAACGCAAAATAAAAGCTGCTAGAAGTTTCCTGAGTTTATCCTAAGACTGGAGAAAATGGTTGGCACGGCAGAACATTACAATAGTTTTATATGCAGAGTGCTCCAATATATTTGCGATTGACGCAACACTACGTGCAACTTCACATTTTAGCAGGTCTAACTGATTGGTGCACTAAGTATTGTTGTAAACTTGACATTGCTGCCTTCTCATTGGCCCACAAGCAAGAAGCAGGGAGGAATCATGTGTTCAGATGGAAAAAAATATATATATATATAGCACTATATTCAAAATATTCACGAATTCTTGAAGTTGCGATATTCGCTATTAAATTTTGTTATTTGAATATTCGCGCCAACACTACTCCTCCTTTCCATTTCCCACGGACACATTCCAGCCCTAAAATACCCAATCCCTCCGGGTTTTTATGATACACCTTTTAAAATGGGCTGAAGCACTATGTGTTACTAGTCCTTTCTTAATATTGCGAATATGCTCTTGAATTCTTATCTTTATTATTCTTTATCTTTTATTTTCTCTTTGTAAGTCCTACATACTAGAGGCCACATGGGTACTCTAGCATGTAGATGACTCCCATATGTTCACATGTGAGCTCTCCTGTAATTCTACATGTAGCCCCATTACTTCTAGACACTACTTCTTCAATCTTGGGCAAACTTTTCTTTATGGCACGATTTTTACAGTGTAGACAGAAGCAGCACCATGTAAATAGGTGCTTTTCCACTTTCTCCTGCTTTAATGGTAAATAACTATGCACTATTTTGTATTTCATACTTGGTGCCCTTTTAAAAATAATATTGGGATTCTTTGGAATAATCCCCCCTAACACAGGGTCAATCTTCAATACCAACCAATTCTTTTTAATTGCACTTTTTATTTGGCCGGCATTATTACTATATTGAGTAATGAAGCTCAATTAAAAATCTTTCTTATCCTTTCCTTTACAGTTATTTTCCTGATCTGCTCCTCTTTTCATCTCCTCCCCTTCCCTTGTCACTACTTTCATACAGTCCAATAGATCTTCCTTTATATAGAAATCTATTATATATCAAGGTGCTCTGTTCTTCATAATCTTGTAAATCTGTACAATTTCCATATATCTTTTTAAATTGCCCTTTAGGGACATTTTTAATCCAAGACTTGTGGTGGCAAGTAGAAGTTTGAATATAAGCATTTACTGTACATCCGTGGATTTCAAAAAGGTTTAAATTTTTCCATTTCAGCAAAGATGGTTAAATCCAAAAAATCTATGGAATCATGGCTGACATTCTCAATAAATCATAAGTTCCATTAATTTGTATTTATAAATTTAAGGAATTTCTCTAGTCCCAGGCGATCCTCTTTCCATATAAGCAAAAAGTCATCTATAATTCTCTTCCAGAGAATTAGTTCACCATCCCCATTTACAGTTCTCATTCTTAGCTCATTAACTCATCCTCCCATAAATCCATAATTAAATTAGCGATCTAGGGACAAATTTAGCCCCCATCGCTGTCCCAGTACACTGTAAGTAAAAATTCCCGTCAAACTAAAAATAATTATGGCACAAACAAAAATCAAGACATTCAATTAAAAACTCTCTTTGCTCAAATGCAATTTCTGGATCATTAGTTATAAAATGTCTAATTGCGCTAATTCCTTTTATTTTGGGATTACTGTTTAGAGGGATGTAACATCCACTGTAGCAAGAAGCATATTTTCAGTATAGGACCAAAATTTCTTATCAAGCTTATCACATCTCCCATGTCTTTAAGATATGACGGGGTGCTTACTACATATTTTTGTAGAAAGAAATCTACGTATTCGGTCAAGCGGCTGATTAGAGAATTGATTTCAGATACTATTGGTCTCCCAGGGGATCTGATAAAATTTTGTGTATTTTAGGGAGACAGTATATCACAGGGATTACTGGGTATTTAACCCATAAGTATTCATGCTCTTTTATATTTAAAATCCCTTCTCTTTCCCCTTCCGCAGAAGTACTTCTAATTCTTTTTATAATCAATTGTTGGATCTTTCTTGCGTTTTCTATAAGTTTCCTCATCCTGCAATAATTTCAACATATTTTTCTTTATCTAAAATGACTACCCCTCCCCGTTGTCAGCCGGTTTGACTACAATACGTTCATTCTTTCCAATGACTTCATTGTCAGTGTACTTTGCTCAGGGACAGACGTGAATGCAGGCGCTAGGGAGTCAGTGAAAGAACAACTAATTGTTTAAAAAGTAAAGAAGCGATTCACTAGTGCAGGGAAAGGATAGTGAGAGGAATCATTTCACAGGCAGGGAGAGATAGAGAGAATTATAGGAAAAACCTAATTGTGCAGGAAACATTACTAGGGGATCCAGATAGTCTCATAATACAGCTCTGTCATTCCAGCAATTAGTTATTGGGGTGCAAGTGCTATGTTGAAATGCCTGTAGTGGCTAATATCTGTGGAAAAAGAGAAATATATACTCTGATTCTCTGTTCACTGCAGCTATATATGGTGAAAGCATTTAGTGCCCTATTATAGTACAATACCAGAAAAATAAACGCAGTTCACATTTGGTGTTATTAGCGCTAAAAGCGTTTATTGCCAGTTCAGTACAATCCAAGAAAAATATACGCTGTTGACATTTTGGTGTTATTTACACTAAAAGTGTATATTGACAGTTCAGTACAACCCGTGAAAAATATACCCTGTTCACATTTGGGCGTTATTTGCACTAAAGCGTATATTGCCAGTTCAGTACAACCCTTGAAAAATATACCCTGTTCACATTGGGGTGTTATTTGCTCTATAAGCGTTTTTATCATATTTCTAGAGAAAAAGAGAAAATACACACCTTTGACATTTTGGTGTCATTTGCACTAAAAGCATATATTGCCAGTTCAGTACAACCTGTGAAAACTATACCCTGTTCACATTTGGGTGTTATTTGTGCTAAAAGCGTATATTGCCAGTTCAGTATAACCCGTGAAAAATATACCGCTCACATTTAGGTGTTATTTGCGCTAAAAGCGTATATTTCCAGTTCAGTACAACCCGTGAAAAATATATGCCCTGTTCTCATTTTGGTGTTATTTGCGCTAAAAGTGTATATTACCAGTTCAGTACAACCCGTGAAAAATATACCCTGTTCACATTTGGGTGGTATTTGAGCTAAAAGTGATTTTTGTAATATTTCTAGAGAAAAAGAGAAAATACACACTGTTGACATTTGTTGTTATTTGCGCTAAAAGTGTATATTGCCAGTTCAGTACAACCCAGTGAAAAAATGCCCTGTTCACATTTAGGTATTATTTTCGCTAAAAGCTTATAATGCCAGTTCAGTACAACCTGTGAAAAATATACGCTGTTGACATTTTGGTGTTATTTGTGCTAAAAGCGCATATTGCCAGTTCAGTACAACCCATGAAAAATATACCCTGTTCACATTTTGGTGTTATTTGCGCTAAAAGCGTATATTGCCAGTTAAGTACAACCCGTGAAAAATATACCCTGTTCACATTTTGGTGTTATTTGCGCTAAAAGCGTGTATTTCCAGTTCAGTACAACCCATGAAAAATATATCCTGTTTACATTTTGGTGTCATTTGCACTAAAAGCGTATATTGCCAGTTCAGTACAACCCGTGAAAAATATACCCTGTTCACATTTGGGTGTTATTTGAGCTAAAAGCGTTTATTGCCATATGTAAGAAACAAAAGTGAAAAATATACGCAGTTAACTATTTCTGTTATTTTCGCTAAAATCATTTAGTCAAATACGAACACTATATACGCAGGTCACGTTTGTTTTTATTTCCGCAATAATAATTTAGTGGCCTATTTGAGTCCAAAACGAGAAATTTATAGGCAGTTCACGTTTACTTGTATTTGTGCTAAAAGCGGTTAGTGGCCTATTTCTGTCCAAAAAGAGAAATATATTCTGGGCTTTAGGGTTGTTTTAATTTGCTTTTAATCATTTTAGTTCAACTAAAAGTATGTCAGACAGAGAAGTGCCAGGCCATGCACAGAGGTGTGGCAGAGGCATAAATGTTTCTGGCGCAGGCAGAGGTTGCAGCAGATTAAGGGGGCATGAAAGCAGGAGTCACAGCGAGAGGCCTGAGCTCCAGGTGTCATTTACTGGTCGTGTCTTGACCAGCAAACCAGTGGTTATTGATTGCTTAAATCGGTCATCCAATTCATTCAAGTGACATCGGACACCCCCAGCCAACAGTTGGTGGGTTCGTCTGAAACAACCCTTAGTTGGCATGACCCGGGAGCTGGCCCTGTGCCCTCACCTGTCCTCAAACTGTCTGTGTCCTTTGATGTTCCTTCAGCCAGAGAAGTACTATCTGCTGTGGGCTCAGCTTCAGCGAGGACGAGCTACTCAAGAACAGTCAGCAGCTACTGCCCAGCCAAGATTTGGAGGAGACATCCGCCTCTTCCTCAGCTAGGCGTGCAAGTAGTGATGAGGAGAGTGGCGTGGTGTTGCGAGCGGTCAGGCTCCTGACCCAGATAGCATTGAGGAGGACACCAGTGACTTGCAGACACGACTTGATGATGATGAAGCCAATCGCACTTGGGAGCCGGGTGAAGAAAGGGCTTCATCATCATCAGGAGAAGAGGACGGCACCTTGCCCACGAGGCAGCGACTGAGCCAGCAGCGTGGTAGAATGGTTGGGAGTCAGCAGGGTGGCAGCAGCGGGAGGTCGGCAGCCAAACGGGCCTGGGGTAGACCACCCTCTTCACAGCTGCCTAGCTGCCCGGAAAGGAGTGGTGCAGGGGTTCACGCAAGCAGTGACTATCAGTCAGTCAGTGCGGAGTGTTGGGGGAAAATCAGCTACTCGGCTGTGTGGCAGTTTTTGTCAAGACTTCGGAGGAGATGAACATGGCCATATGTCGAATCTGTGGGCAGAAGGTAAAGAGTGGCCAGGGGGCCAGAAACACCATAAAGTGTCCTGGGACAATCGTGGCTCTGATGTGGTGGTCCAGCCTGCCGCAGCAAGTGGCACACACCCCAATGCAGGCAGTCAAGGCTCCACCAGATCAGCAGAAGGGAGCTGTCTGTCTGTCCCATCATCTGCTAGTCCCGATGCTCCTCCTCCTCCTACTTCTCGTCAGTTTTTCCGCCAGCAATCAATCACTGAAGCCATTGCCAAGGGACAGCAGTATGCATGCACGCATTCCGAAGGTGCAGAAGCTGAACGTACTCCTGGCCAAGTTGCTGGTGCTGCCGTCTCTCCCTTTCCAAGTGGTAGACTCTGCACCTTTCAGAGAACTAATGGCTCGTGCCGAGCCGAGGTGGAGAGTCCCAAGCCGTCATTTCTTTTCCCAAAAGGCAGTACCAGCCCTGCTTACGTAAAGTATGTAGAACAGATGGTGTGCCAGTCCTTGAGCCTGTCGGTGTCTGCCAAAGTGCATGGTAGCGCCAACGTGTGGAGCTGTAACTATGGTCAGGGACAATACATGTCCTTTACGGCCGACTGTGTGAATGTGGTTTCTGCACAGCCACACCAGCAACTTGGTCATGTGACGCCGCTTCCGCCTCCACGTTGTCACACCGTTGGTCCTGCGACAATGTCTGCCTCTGCCTCCTCATCCTCCATCATATCCTCTGCCTCCACTGCAGGGACAAGTCACAGTTCCCCATTCAGCTTACCAGATGTGCAGGGCACGGCGGTGTCACGCGATTCTGCACCTGGTTTGCCTTGGCGAATGCAGTCACACAGGAAGGAACTGCTCGGTGTTCCTCAGAAAGAAATCAATTGCTGGCTTTCTCCCAGACAACTGAAAATCGGAACCATGTTGACCGACAACGAGATGAACATGGTGTCGGGCGCTGCTTCAAGGAAGGCTGAGCAATGCGCTCTGCATGGCACACGTGTTCAATCTGGTTGTCACGCGGTTCCTGAAGTCTTCCATCCATCTGCAAGACATCCTAAAAATGGCCAGGAAACTTTGCATGCACTTCATCCACTCATACACTGCAAAGCACACCCTCCTTGAGCTGCAGCAGCAGAACGGCATCCCCAACATAGGCTGATATGTGACGTTTCCGCCTGTTGGAATTCCACCCTCCATGTGTTGGACCAACTGTACTAACAGAAAAGTCCATCAACTATTTCTTTATGATCCAAGAGGATAGGAGTAATCCCCTTTGTAACTTCGATGTCAGCCATTGGCAGCTTGTGCACGGCATTTGTCGTTTGCTCAGGCCCTTTGAGGAAGCCACGTTATTTGTCAGTCGCCAGGACTATGGGATAAACTCTGTCATTCCACTGCTTCATGTCCTGGAACAGAGGGCGCCTAAATCTCACGGCCATGTGAGCCCTGTGGGGGCTGTACTGGAAGAGGAGGAAGAGGGGAGTGCATCTAGAGGAGCAAGAGGGCGACGAGGAAGACGAGGCAGAGGACCCAGACACACAGTGGCATTATGCAGTGGGGATGGACGCAGGGAGTCCCTCCGAGTCACTTGCACAAATGGCCCACAGCATGCTCACTTAATTGTGTAGTGACTAGGGATGAGCGAACCCGAACTGTATAGTTCGGGTTCATAACGAATTTTAGGGTGTTCGGGACACGGACCCGAACATTTCCCAAAAAGTTTGGGTCTGGGTTCGTTGTTCGCGATTTCTTCCCACTTTCTGAAGGGCTGCACAGCAGACAATCAGCTGGCGTTTACTTCTTGCCCTAAGAAGCCATCATAGCCATGCCTACTATTGGCATGGCTGTGATTGGCCAAGTGCAGCATGTGACCCAGCCTCTATCTACAGCTTTGAATCATTCAACTTCTGCTAGTTAATTGCTTACTGGTTTTTAGGCTGCACAGAGCGTTTTCTGTCACTTTTTCTGGGGTGATCGGCAGCCATTTTGTGTCTTGTGGTGCACCAGCACAAGCTGACACCAAGTCCATCAATCCATCAATACTATATATATATTTTTTTTTTTTTGCTATATCCTACATCAGGGGCTTGGCTGTGCTTATTGTCACCCCTAGAAACTCAGGATAGAAATTTCTATATTTTATTGAGGGTTAAATTAAATTGCCAAAATAGCAATTCCCTAAATCTGGTGTTCCAGCTGTGGCTAGCCAAGTGTAATACTGTCTGCTGTCTGGCAAAGGATAGATTTCTTTCTGTGGTGAAATTCAATTGCTAAAATAGCAATCCCCTAAATCTGGTGTCCCAGCAGTGGCTGGCCAAGTTTAATAGTGTCCGGCAAAGGATAGATTTTGTTCTGGTGTGAAATTCAATTGCCAAAATAGCAAAACCATTAATCAGTGGTTCCAACTGTGGCTGGCCAAGTTTAATACTGTCCGTCAAAGGATAGATTTTAAATTGTTGTGTGAAATATTACCATTTTTGCCAGGTACAAACCCCTGCTCTGCATAACTGACAGAAAACTTACAATTGGTGGTTACATTCTTGCATGAAATAAAGCCATTTTGAACTGTGAAGCCAGAAGTAGTTGCCAATAACAGTTTTTTTATTTTTTGTTTTTAAATAAATTAGTGTAGACCCCAAAACATTGGGAAAATATTAAAAATAAAACAATGTGTAAGTTCACGGTAGTATAACAATGGTTTAGTGAGGCCGGTATACATGTGTATTCTGCATAAGGTACAAACAAGTCCTGTGGAATCCATGCCTGGTTCATTTTAATAAACGAAAGCTTGCCCACATTGTCTGCGGACAGGCGGCTCCGCTTGTCTGTGATAATGCTACCAGCCATGCTAAACACACGTTCAGAGTTCAGACAATACAGTGGCTGCAGGGTAGGCCAGCACCTCCAAGGCGTAAAGGGTAACCTCAGGACATGTGCCCAATTTGATGACCCAGAAGTTGAATGGGGCAGACCCAGTGGCATAGCTATAAGTGATTGGGCACCACAGCAATATTTTGAATGGAGCCCCCCTCCCCCACTAATTTTTGCGCAAACCGCTTCCTTTCATGCCGCCATGCCTGTTGCTACTAAAGATCGCTCTTTTAGACCAGGCCCAGCAGCTGTTCCATTCGCTTTCTACACTGTCTATACTGCCACTGTATATAATTTCAATGTATAATACTGTTAGTCCTCCTCCTCCTCCTCTGTAGGTCACGGCCCCAAAGCAGTTGCTTCCCCTGCTTCCCCTGCAGCTATTCCCCTAGGCAGACCCATCAGTCAGTACGTGTACTGTTCCACCATGTTGCTGAAATGCTGCCTCCTGCTAAGATGTTCCAGATCTGCTGGTGGTGCAGGTTGTTGTGGCATGATGACAAAGCTTTTCCACATTTTGCCCATGCTAACCCTGCCTTCTGAGGTGTTGCTGGTGACCAAGCTGCATTGGCAAATTCTTCCTCCTCCTCCTCTGCCTTCACCTTGTGCTTCCACTGAGTCCCCGGTGTCAGGTGTGAATGTCATCAGCAGCATGTCTACTAGCGGGCTCATCTTCTTATTACACTCCAATGAGGGAATTAAGGACGGCACGTTGTCCTTGTAACGGGTATGCAGCAGGGTGGCCACCCAGTAATCAGCAAAAGTTAGAATGTGGCAGTAACTGGGCGGTTGTTGCGCAGGCACTGCAGCATATAGTTGCTCACGTCTGCCAGGCTGCCCAGAAGCAAGGACAAGATATCCTCTTTGAGGGAGGTATATCGTCTGTGTCCTCTGTATCCCCCAGCATTCCTCCTACTCCTCTTCCTCATCCTCCAGAACTGTGGCCTGGCTGGACAATTGTGTTCCAGGCCAGGGCGTATGTTGGTGCAGATACCCACCCTCCGCGCCACTTGTATTTGGTTGGCCTTAAGTTAAGGATAAGGTGTGTATATAGTTTTGTTTCTTTATATGGTTAGTTTAGTCGCCTTAGGGCTCTTTCACACTAGCGTTTTTGTTTTCCGGCATAGAGATCCGTCGTCTGGTCTCTATGCCGGAAAAATCCTGATCAGGATTATCCCAATGCATTCTGAATGGAGAGAAATCCGTTCAGGATGCATCAGGATGTCTTCAGTTCAGGACCGTAGCGTTTTTTGGCTGGAGAAAATACCGCAGCATGCTGTGCTTTTTGCTCCGGCCAAAAATCCTGAACACTTGCCGCAAGGCCGGATCCGGAATTAATGCCCATTGAAAGGCATTAATCCGGATCTGGCCTTAAGCTAACGCGTCGTTTCGGCGCATCGCCGGATCCGACGTTTAGCATTTTCTCAATGGTTACCATGGCAGCCAGGACGCTAAACTCCCAGCTGCCATGGTAAAGTGTAGTGGGGAGCGGGGGAGCAGTATACTTACAGTCCGTGTGGCTCCCAGGGCGCTCCAGAGTGACGTCAGGGGGCCCCACGCGCATGGTTCACGTGATCACATGGATCACGTGATCCATGCGCATGGGGCGCTCTGACATCATTCTGGAGCGCCCGGAACTGCACGGACTGTAGTATACCGCTCCCCCGCTCCCACTACTTATGGCAACCAGGACTTTAATAGCGTCCTGGCTGCCATAGTAACCTCAAAGCATTTCGAAGACTGATCAGGATCCTGATCAGTCTTCTAATGCTTCAGGCAACTTTGCGTTTTGACGGATCCGGCGGGACGGAAGTGCCTGCCGGATCTTCAGAACGCAAGTGTGAAAGAGGCCTTATAGTTATTTTAATCCCTTAAGGACACCAGGTTTTTCATTTTTGCATTTTCGTTTTGCGCTCCCTGCCCTCCGAGAGCCATAACTTTATTATTTTTACGTTCACATGGCGATATAAGGGCATTTTTTTGCGGGACAAGTTGTACTTTCCAACGCCACCATTTAATATTGCATACGATGTAGTGGGAAGCTGGAAAAAATTCCAAATGGGGTGAAATTGCAAAAAAACAATTCCACCACAATTTTACGGGTTTTTAAATTACGACGTTTGATGTGCGATAAAACTGACCATTTAGTTTTATTCGACAGGTCAGTATGAATTCGGCGATACCCAATATGTATAGTTTTCTTGCGTTTTGATAGTGAAAAAAATTCTAAAGTGGGATTTTTTTTTTTGTCACTATATTTTGACCCCAATAACTTTTTTGTAATTAAGTGTATGGCATTGTATGGGGGCTTATTTTTTGTGGGCGATCTGAACTTTTAGTTGATACCATTATGGGGTGTGTAGGACTTGTTGATCACTTTTTATTTACATTTTTTCTGTTTACTGTATGGGGAATATGTTTTAGATTTTTATACTACGGGCGTTTTAGCACATTGAGACACCCATGATGTGTATTTTTTTATTTTTTATTATTTTATTTTAATTTTAGGAAAGGGGGTGATTTGAATATTTTTTTATTTATTTATTAATTTTTCCTTTTTTCTTTTTACAATTTTATATAGGTCCCATAGGGACCTATATATCAGTCATCTGATTGCTTCTAACATAAACTCCAATACACTTGTATTGGAGTTTATGAGGATTTTACTACTTTTCTATGAAGCCCTATTGCTCACAAGGGCTGCATAGGAAATAGTAAATAGTAACCTCGAATCATTCATTGAATTCGAGGCTATTTCATCCAGCACTGCGATTCCCCAAACACCACTAGGGGACCGGAGAGCTGCCGAAAGTTTTAATTTCGGTTTTAGCGCGCGCAGATGCCGTGGTCAGGATTGACCACGGCATCTGCTGGGTTAAATGATTACGATCAGCATCGCTGCCAACCGCGATCATTAGCCGCGGGGGTCAGCTACGGAAACAGCCGGACCCTCGCAGCGATCACCCCCACAGCGGGCAGGAGCGGGCGCCATGGTTTGGGTCCGAACCCATGAAGTACCCATGGGTCCTTAAGGGGTTAAGTAAATTTGTAAATAATTTGTTAATGGTTTGAGTAAAGAGGGGGATGTTGAGTGTGTAGGGTGTGAGGCTGTTTGGGTTTATTTTCCATCCGCTTTCTACACTGTCTATACTGCCACTTAATCTAATTTTATTGTATAATACTGTTGAGTGGGCACTGACAAAGTCTTTTAGTCCTCCTCCTCCTCTTGGTTGGGCCCCTTCAAGGTCAACGCTTCCCTGTAGCTACGCCCTGGGCAAACCCATCAGTCAGTACGTGTACTCTTCCACCATATTGCTGAAATGCTGCCTCCTGCTAAGACGTTCCAGATCTGCTGGTGGTGCAGGTTGTTGTGGCGTGATGACAAACTTTCCCACATTTCGCCAATGCTAACCCAGCATTCTGAGGTGCTGATGATGATCCAGCTGCCCATGAGCTGGCGTGGGTGCCATCCTGCTGAGAACACGGTTCCTTCTCATCCTCCTTATCCTACTTCTCCTCCTCATCCTCCAGAACTGTGCCCTGGCTGGACAATTGTGTTCCAGGCCAGGGACTATGTTGGTGCAGGAACCCACCCTCCGAGCCTCCTTGTAAT
Organism: Bufotes viridis; assembly: GCA_033119425.1. Lineage (NCBI taxonomy): Eukaryota > Metazoa > Chordata > Amphibia > Anura > Bufonidae > Bufotes > Bufotes viridis. The sequence continues at coordinate 249,967,574 of CM065592.1, read as the reverse complement.
TGTCTGGCCTTAAGTTAAGGATAAGGCGTGTATATAGTTTTGTTTGTTTATATAGTAAGTTTAGCTGCATTATAGTTATTTTATTATGTTTTTAAGAAAATTTGTAAATAGTTTGTTAATGATTTGAGTAAAAGGGGGGGATGTTGTGTGTGTTTGATTAACTGAATTGATTTTCACTGTCTGGTGTTTAGGAATTTCTGTACCCCAAATTCAGCACATGTGGCAGGCAGGGGATGTGTGTCAAACCGGCTAGGCCCAGACCTGCTAGTATATTTCGCCCATTAGTGCACAACACCAGGCCGGGCTGGAGGCTCAGTGGCACCAACCAATGGTCAGTCTGTTGTTCCATGCCTGTCCGCAGCTCCTGCGCGGTGCAGGGTTTGTCCCACAAACACACAAGTTTTAAAACAGACTGCTGTCGTCTCCCCTGGCTGTGCTGCTGTGGGTGGTGAAGGTGTCACGCTGAGTGGATGAGGAGGAGGTAGAGGAGGAGGAAGCCGAGTAGGAGGAGGAGGTAACAGGATACAAAGAGAAATGCCCAGCAATCCTCAGGGGCAGAAGGACATTTGCAAAAATGCTATCCGCCTTTGGGCCAGATGCTACATTTAACCACTGTGTTGTTGGTTATGTGGACGTTGCCACAGATTGCATTGCGCAGTGCACACTTGATTTTGTCCGCCACTTGGTTGTGCAGGGAAGGGATGGCTCGCCTGCAAAAGTTGCGGCAGCTGGGATACACGTACTGTGGGATAGCCACCGCCATAAGGTTTTTAAAACTGTCCACCAGACAGAATGACAGCTGTCACGGCCGTGACCTTCCGTCCATTCGTGTGCTGCAGTTCCTCTCTGCAGCTTCGTTTCAGTGTGTTTGTATGTGGTATTGTATGGGTTAACTCCCATGTGTGTCTTTCAGGAGTTAATCCTCTCTGTCAGCTCCATGGGTGTGGCCTCTCAGCTGCACCCATGGTACCTGTATATAAGGCCTCTTGCACACGACCGTATGTGTTTTGCGGTCCGCAAATTGCGGATCCGCAAAAAAACTGATGACATTCCGTATGGCATCCGTTTTTTTTGCGGATCCTTTATTTCTTGCGGATCCATTGTAATAATGCCTATCCTTGTCCATGCAAACTAGAAAAATAGGACATGCTCTATTTTTTTGCGGAACGGAAAACGGACACACGGAAACGGAATGCACACGGAGTACCTTCCGTTTTTATGGACCCATTGAAATGAATGGTTCCGCATATGGTCTGCAAAAACCGGAACGGACACGGAAAGAAAATACGTTCAGGTGCATGAGGCCTAAGGCCTAATTCACATGTCCGCAATCTATGTCCACACCCGTTCCGCAAATTTGCGGAACGAGTGCGGACCCATTCTTTTGAATGGGGAAGTGATGGATGCGGAGAGCACACACTGTGCTCTCCGCATCCGCATTTGCGGAGCGAGCCGCCGATCTTCCGGACGGCGGCTCGCAAAAATATAGAGCATGTCCTATTCTTGCCCGCAATTGCGGACAAGTATAGGCATCTCTATAGGGCTGGTGACAAGGTGTTTTGCGGATCCGCAAAACACTACGGACGTGTGAATAAGGCCTAAGGCTGAGGTTTCCTCAGTTCTGGGTCAGCTCTCCTGGTGTTTGTTTGTCCTGCTCCCTGTTTCTTCTCTGTCTCCCATGCTGCTGACCCATGGGATCCGTGTCCGTCTGTGGTCTGTAGGTTCCCCTACTTGTTCATTGTTGTCCACTGCTTGTTGTCTAGTGCTTCGTCTCCTGCTGTTGTCCTTGCCTGTGTTCCTTTGCCTGTCGTCCATTGCTTGATGTTGTTCGTACTCTTGTGTCTCTGTTATTAGTTTGCCTGTTATGTTATGTCTTGCCTTGCTTTGTTTCCTGTCCACCCAGAAAGGGGTCTGTCGTTCCTCGGAGGAGGAACATGCTATGCCCTAAGCTATGCCCTCGGAGCTGCTTCCTTGTTGCTAGTTCAGCGGGCACCGCCCGTGCAGCATCTCTCTTGGTGCTGGTAGCTATAAGCTATGTCTTGTACGTGTCCTGGGTCATGCCCTCTGAGCAGCCTCCCTGCTGCTGGTGCAGCGGGCTTTGCCCGTGCAGCATCTCTCATGGTGCTGGTGACCATAGCCTCGTTTGTGTGTTTGCTCCATGTTTGCTAGCTTGTGCTGCAGCCTTCCTTGCTGCAGAGTGCAATGGCAAGGCCACGCAGTATGTCACTGGTGGAGCAAGATCTTCTCTGCCCTTTGCCACTCCTGTGTTCTTGCTGGAACTCCTGCTAGTATGTATTTGCCTATGTTTGCTTTTATGTTTTATTACTATGCACCGTCAGTACCTCCAGTACCTGTTTCTGTTCGCTCCTGTTGTCACTGTCTAGTTCACGCTCCAGAGTGGACCCTGGCAACCCCTGCAAAAAGTTTATCCCCACCATCAGGGGCTCTAGTGAACACCTGGGTTTGCTTAGACACGCCACTCTGGAGTATTGCTAGACAGTGGTTTCTCCCACTGTGCGGACGGTGCATAGAGGTTATGTTTTCCCTGTGCTTCTGCCTTTGCTTGTGTTTGTACAATAAACTCGGTTTTGTCCGTATCCTGGTCCCATGTTTATTGTGATACGACGCGGAGGTCTTTCGCGGGACCTCCAACTCGTGACAACAGCATTTCAAAGGACCAGGAAGTTTGAAATAAGGCATTTAGAGCCATGGGTAGGAGGGTACTTACTCTTTCTATTTCTTTTCTCTCTAGTATTTGGGAGATGGACAGCTGATAGCTGAACACCTCAATGGGATTTGGTGGAGATGCTTGGTGACAATGACAGATGTGGTGGCGTGCTGCCATATCCTCTGTTTGCTGGGTAACAGGTGCCACTGTCACTCACTTGGGCTCAAGTGTAGAATGTTTATTTATTATTTGTCTGCATTTTATTTTAAGTCATGTCCCTATTCACATATGTTTGCAGGGCATTTACCTACATTTTGCTACCTTTGCAGCCCTCTAGCCCTTTCCAGGGCTATTTTACAGCCATTTAAGTGCCCAAAGTTCGGGTCCCCATTGACTTCTCGAACCCGAACATCCAGGTGTTCGCTCAACTCTACCCACAAGTCCTTTAACTTATAAAATTAATGATTATATTATTCACAATGAGAAGGATAATAATTGTGTGTCATTTTATGGAGAAGGATAATAACTATGTGGTATGTGATTATTGTGCAAAATGAATTGTAGTGATATTATTATAATTATAATATTATAATTATATATTATAATATATTTTAATACTGAATGTTTTTTTAAAATTGTGGAAATTACTGTAATTGTAAAAAGACCTTTTGAGTTAACGCCCACATCGCCATTAAAATGAGGAATTGAATAGGATTTGCAAATGCCCCTCATGAAGTGGAGACGAAACTCGGGTTTGGCAATCAGCGAGAGGAGTGACACTTATTTTATATTACTGAGATTTTATGGAATTTGTATAACTTATGAATGAGTATAATGTCGCATAAGAATATTCAATAACCAAAAGAGGTGCACCTCACAAGTCGGAGACACTCACTCTACCATATGAAATAATAAAATAAACACAGTGGGGCACTCTCAGAAATTTCGGACCACCAGAAACTGTATTAGGAGGTGATGGATTCATTAAAAATAAAGATAAAACAAAATAATCACAGTGAAAAATAAATCACTAAAACAATGCTAAAAACGGGAAATAGGACTGCATGTGCAAAAATAGCTAAGGTGACATGTGCAAAGGCTTGAAACTTCCAAAAAGCAGCAAGTAGTCTCCCACCACAGCCGATAATAACAGCAGCAAAAAGTTTTCTGCACTGGACAGATGGATATTATCTGTTAGTGCTTAATTATTATGTTTTCTCTTTAATGCCCCATATATGGGCTGGAGAGCAACACACACTTGTTGTATATATCTTATATACAATCAATTAATAGACTGGTAAGTAGAGATGGCCCAAACTATTCGCCGGCGAACAGTTCCCGGGGAACATAGCTTGTTCGCGTCCGCGGCGGCGGGCGAACATATTCAATGTTAGCGTCAGCCTCTATACTTTATCATTGAGTAAACTTTGACCCTGTACCTCACAGTCAGCAGACAGATTCCAGCCAATCAGAATACCCTCCCTCCCAGACCCTCCCACCTCCTATCTAAACGCAAGGACAGCATCCATCTTAGATTCATTCTGAAGCTGCAGTGTTAGTAATTGTAAATCGCAATGCGATTAATATAACCTGTATTATTTGCATTGCGATTACAACTTAGATCTGAGTTCTAATGGTTGTATTGCAGGATTATAACGAAGATAACAAATATAGCACTATATTCTCAATCTTCGTTATATTCTAGCAATACAACAACCATTAGAACTCAGATCTAAGTTTAATCGCAATGCGATTAATATAACCTGCATTAATAGCATTGCGAATTCAACTTAGAGCTGAGTTCCTAATGGTTGTTGTATTGCTAGAATATACGTTATATTCTAGCAATACAACCATTAGGATCTCAGCTCTAAGTTGTAATCGCAATACTGAATAATACTTACAATTATTAATCACCTTCCGAATCCATTTGATGCCTCTATTTGATTGTATATGACGTTTGACTATGACTACCACCAACGTTCTGCTGCCTCCAAAGCAAGATATCTGAACCCCGAGGGGCCATTTGGGTGTTTTTTTATAGAAAATGCATCAAAACTCATCAAAAACGCATCAAAATTTTTATTTTTTTCTGCATTTTGTCACATTTTGTTGCATATTTACATTTGGTATAGGCAAATATGGTAGTCTAGATCATGTGTCTATACCAAAACCTAGAATCATTGTTTGACAGCATATTTTCTAAGTCATATAGCTGAATATAGATTTGGGCAGAGTAATGATCTAGACCTGTGTTTCCCAACTAGTGTGCCTCCAGCTGTTGCGAAACTACAACTCCCAGCATGCCTGGACACCCAAAGGCTGTCTGGGCATGCTGGGAGTTGTAGTTTTGCAAAAGCTGGAGGCACACTGGTTGAGAAACACTGAATTCTAGACTACCATATTTGCCTATACCAAATGTAAATATGCAACCAAATGTGGCAAAATACACAAAAATAAAAAATGATAAAACGCAGATGCGTTTTCATGCGTTTTCTATCAAAACGCCCAAATGGCCCCTCGGGGTTCAGATATCTTGCCTCGGAGGCAGCAGAACATTGGTGGTAGTCATAATCAACCGTCATATACAATCAAATAGAGGCATCAAATGGATTCGGAAAGCAATTAATAATTGTAAGTATTATTCGCATTGCGATTACAACTTAGAGCTGAGTTCCTAATAGTTGTTGTATTGCTAGAATATAACGAAGATTGAGAATATAGCACTATATTCTCAATCTTCATTATATTCTAGCAATACAACCAATAGAACCCAGCTCTAAGTTGATTTCGCAAATAAGATGCCCCAAACTATTCACCGCGGACAGTTCCCGAAGAACATAGCTTGTGCACGTTCGTCGCGACGGGCGAATATATGTGATGTTCGGTCCACCCCTATCATTGAGTAAACTTTGACCCTGTACCTCACAGTCAGCAGGCCCATTCCAGCCAATCAGCAGCATACCCTCCCTCCCAGACCCTCCCTTCTCCTGGACAGCATCCATTTTAGATTCATTCTGAAGCTGCAGTCTCAGTGATAGGAGGGCGAGTGTAGCTGCTGCTGATTTAATAGGGAAATCGATAGCTAGGCTAGTGTATTCAGTGTCCACTCCAGTCCTGAAAGACTCATCAGATCTCTGCTGTAAGGACAGCGTCCTGACAGCACCCCAAAAAGCCCTTTTAGGGCTAGTACATTAGTCTCCTCCCAGACCCTCCCACCTCCTATCAAAAAGCAAGAACGGCATCCATCTTAGATTCATTCTGAAGCTGCAGTATTAGTTGTAATTGTAATGCGATTAATATAACCTGTATTAATCGCATTGCGAATTCAACTTAGAGCTGGGTTCCTAATGGTTGTATTGCTAGAATATAACGAAGATAACGAATATAGCACTATATTCTCAATCTTCGTTATATTCTAGCAATACAACCATTAGGAACCCAGCTCTAAGTTGAATTCGCAATGCGATTAATACAGGTTATATTATCGCATTATAATTAAACTTAGATATTAGTTCCTAATGGTTGTTGTATTGCTAGAATATAACGAAGATTGAGAATATAGTGCTATATTCGTTAACTTCGTTATATTCTAGCAATACAACCATTATGAACCCAGCTCTAAGTTGAATTCACAATTCACACCCCTTGTAAGGCTCCATTCAGACGTCCATATGTGTTTTGCGGATCCTTGGATCCACGGATCCGCTGATCTGATCCGCGTATACGCAGATCCTCAAAACATGGACATTGGCAATATGCTTTCCGCATTTTGCAGATCCGCACATTGCCAGAACTATATAGAAAATGCCTTTTCTTGTCTGCAATTGCGGACAAGAATAGGACATGTTCTATATTTTTTGTGAACGGAAGTACAGACCCGAAGCCGGATTCGCAATTCCGTATCCGAGCGGGACAAAGTCTGTCCCCATAGAAATGAATGGGTCCACAATTCCATTCCGCTAACAGAATTGCGGATGTGTGAATGGGGCATAAGGGTCCCTTATCACCGCCAGTTAGTTAGCTACTTGTTAGGTAGTTAGCGCCCAGCCCACCGCACCGCAGTCACTGATTTTGGCAGAGATTTTTTCATCCACGATGATCGATGCGAATTAAAAAATCTGTGCCGTTCATTTTTTTCTTTTTTTCAGCCCAGAGGCTGAACGGAAAAAAATCTCATTACCCGTATGCTCAATATAAGGAAAATCGCAGAAACTCCTAATGCTGGCCATACGTGAAATGATTGCGAAGACCCTCAAATGCCAGGGCAGCACAAAAACCTCACATCTGTGACCCCATTTTAGAAAGAAGAGACCCCAAGGTATTCCGTGAGGGGTATGGTGAGGTCATGTATTTTTGTCACAAGTTAGTGGAATATGAGACTGTAAAAGAAAAAAATTAAATTTCCGCTAACTTGTGCCTTTTTTTTTCTTTTCTGTGAACTCACCATGCCCCTCACGGAATACCTTGGGGTGTCTCCTTTCAAAATGGGGTCACATGTGGGTATTTATACTGCCCTGGCATTTTAGAGGCCCTAAAGCGTGAGAAGAAAAATGCGTAAAAATGCCCTCCTAAAATCAACTCATTGGAATTTGGGCCCTTTGCGCATCTTGGCTGCAAAAAGTGTCACGCATGTGGTATCGCCGTACTCAGGAGAAGTAGGGCAATGTGTTTTGGGGTGCATTTGTACATATACCCATGCTGGGTGAGATAAATATCTCTGTAAATTGACAACTTTGTATAAAAAAATTAAAAAGTTGTCGTTTACAGCAATATTTCTCACACAAAGTATGGGTATATATAAAAATACACCCCAAAACACATTGCACTACTTCTCCTGAGTATGGCGATACCACATGAGTGACACTTTTTGCAGCCAAGATGCGCAAAGGGCCCTAAAACCAATGAGTACCTATAGGATTTCACAGGGCATTTTTACGCATTTGATTCTCACGCTTTAGAGGCCCCTAAAATGCCAGTGCAGTATAAATACCTCACAAGTGACCCCATTTTGGAAAGAAGACACCCCAAGTAAGGTGGGCACATTGTCTTTGTACCGGGGATCTAGCAGGTACCCAGTAGTCCGCACAACTCTGCTGTCGTTGCACAGGCACTGCAGCATGTAGTCGCTCATGTGTGCCAGGCTGCCCAGAGGTAAGGACAAGCTGTCCTCTGTGGGAGGCGTATCGTCATCGTCCTCTGTTTCCCCCAGCCACGCACCAGTGATGGGCCCAAGCTGCGTTGAGTGCCAACCCGCTGTGAACCTGCTTCATCCTCCTCCACCTCTTCATCCTCGTCCTCCTCGTCCACCTATAGTGGGCCCTGGCGCCACATTTGTACCTGGCCTCTGCTTTTGCAAATAAACTCCCTCTGAGCCACTTCTAAGAGACTGGCCTAAAAGTGCTAAAAATGACCCCTTAAGACTCCTTCATCTCCTCCTCCTGGGCCACCTCCTCTTCCATCATCGCCAGAAGTGTTTTCTCAAGGAGACATAGAAGTAGCATTGTAGCGCTGATAACGGCGTCATCGCCACTAGCCATGTTGGTGGAGTACTCAAAACAGCACAACAGGGCACACAGGTCTCGCATGGAGGCTCAGTCATTGGTGGTGAAGTGGTGCTGTTCCGCAGTGCGACTGACCCGTGTGTGCTGTAGCTGAAACTCCACTATGGCCTGCTTCTGCTCGCACAGCCTCTCCAGCATGTGCAAGGTGGAGTTCCACCTGGAGGGCACGTCGCATATGAGGCGGTGAGGGGGAAGGCTGAAGTTACCCTGTAGCGCAGACAGGCAAGCAGCAGCAGGATGTGAACGCCGGAAACGTGCACAGACGCCCCGCACTTTATGCAGCAGCTCTGACATGTCGGGGTAGTTGTGATTGAACTTCTGCACCGCCAAATTCAGCACATGTGCCAGGCAAGGGATGTGCGTCAAACTGGCTAGTCCCAGAGCTGCGACGAGATTTCGACCATTATCGCACACCATCAGGCCGGGCTTAAGGCCCACTGGCAGAAACCACTCGTTGGTCTGTTGTTCAATACCCCGCCACAACTCCTGCGCGGTGTGGGGTCTGTCCCCCAAACATATGAGTTTCAGAACAGCCTGCTGACGTTTTCCCGGGCTGTGCTGAAGTTGGTGGTGAAGGTGTGTGGCTAACTGGATGAGCAGGTGGAAGAAGAGGAGATGGAAGCTGAGTAAGAGGCTACAGGAGGCAAAGAATGATGCCCTGCGATCCTTGGCGGCAGAAGGACGTGCGCCAAAGAACTCTCCGCCTGGGGCCCAGCCGCCACTACATTTACCCAGTGTGCAGTTAGGGAGATATAGCGTCCCTGGCCGTGCTTACTTGTCCATGTATCTGTGGTTAGGTGGACCTTGCCACAGATGGCGTTGTGCAGTGCACACTTGATTTTATCGGATACTTGGTTGTGCAGGGAAGGCACGGCTCTCTTGGAGAAGTAGTGGCGGCTGGGAACAACATACTGTGGGACAGCCATGGACATCAGCTGTTTGAAGCTGTCTGTGTCCACCAGCCTGAATGACAGCATTTCAAAGGCAAGTAGTTTAGAAATGCTGGCATTCAGGCCCAGGGCTTGAGGGTGGGTAGGTGTGAATTTACGCTTTCTCTCCAGGCACAGCAGTTACCACAGATTTAGGGAATATCAATTGTAGGCATAGTATTTAGGCCCTGGATGAAAGGTATGCTTTCACGGACAGATTTACACTTTGTGATGCACAGTAGCGTGTGAAAAAATATATAGGATTATGCTTTCAGCACTTGTATTTTAACACTTTGTGTAATATACCCTTTAACGGAAAGAAATACACTTGGAGATGCACGCTGAGTGTAATATACCCTTTAACGGACAGATTTACACTTGGCCTGCTACAGCTGGAACACCAGATTTTGGATATTGCTATTTTGGCAATTGAATTTCACTCCAGAAAATAATATATCCTTTGAAGGACACTATTAAACTTGGCCAGCCACAGCTGTAACCACTCATTTATGGTATTGCTATTTTGCAATTGAATTTCACCCCAGAACAAAATATATCCTTTGCCGGACACTAATAAACTTGTCCAGCTACAGCTGGAACACCAGATTTATGGCATTTATATTTTTGCAACTAAATTTTTACCGCAGAAAATAATATATCCTATGACGGACACTATGAAACTTGTCCAGTCACAGCTGGAACGCCAGATTTACGGTATTTCTATTTTTGCAACTGAATTTCACCGCAGAAAATAATATATCCTATGACGGACACTATGAAATTTGTCTAGTCACAACTGGTACACCAGATTTACTGGATTTCTATTTTGGCAACTGAATTTCACCCCAGAAAAAATTATATTCTTTGCCGGACACTATTAAACCTGGCCAGCCACAGCTGAAACTATTGATTTATGGTATTGCTATTTTGGCAATTGAATTTAACCCCAGAACAAAATATATCCTTTGCCGGATACAATGAAACTTGTCCACTCACAGCTGGAACACCAGATTTACGGTATTTCTATTTTGGCAACTGAATTTCACCCCAGAAAATAATAAATCCTTTGACGGACACTATTAAACTTGGCCAGTCACTGCTGGGACACCAGATTTGCGGTATTGCTATTTTGGCAATTGAATTTTACCCCAGAACAAAATATATCCTTTGCCGGACACTATTAAACTTGTCCAGTCACAGATGGAACACCAGATTTAATGTATTTCTATTTTTGCAACTGAATTTCACCGCAGAAAATAATATATCCTATGACGGACACTATGAAACTTGTCCAGTCACAGCTGGAACACCAGATTTATGGTCTCTCTATTTTGCAACTGAATTTCACCCCAGAAAATAATAAATCCTTTGACGGACACTATTAAACTTGGCCATCCAGTGCTGGAACACCAGATTTACGGTATTGCTATTTTGGCAATTGAATTTCACCCCAGAATAAAATATATCCTTTGCTGGACACTATTAAACTTGTCCAGTCACAGCTGGTTCACATGATTTACGGTATTTCTATTTTGGCAACTGAATTTCACCCCAGAAAAGAATAAATCCTTTGACGGACACTATTAAACTTGAACACAAATAGGGGTCAGTCAGCACGTCCCTTTCTGCAGGTGCACGTTACTGTGGCACATATACATACAAACAAAAAATTTTAACAGCACTCTGCTACCAGAAATCTGCCCTGCCTCTATGACAGAAGCTGTTAGAGGTAGTTAGTGTACATCTTGATCAAAAGGTAATAAGCCACTCGCCACACCAAGGCCCCTACGTGAGTGGTCCTAATGCTAAATCCTACCTGTTATGGGCCATGACAACCACATAAAATCCAGGGAGTGCGGGCCCAGCATGCATGCTGGGATCAACCATACTTATTAACCCTTTCTGGTGCTATAACAGCCTCCATTAGATCCAGGGATGCAGGTACCAACATGCATGCTGAGCCCACTGCGTACTCCTCCTGGAACCGGATGGTTGCTAGCAGGCACTATGAAAGCAAGTTCAGTTTTGTACTCACTCTGATTAAAACCAGCCTCTAAGGCAGACAAACTAGTCAGGTGTGCACGACTGTGAAGGAGGCTGCCACACCTCCAACATATACTAAACAGAAACACAAATTGGGGGTCAGTCAGCACGTCCCTATCTGCAGGTGCACGTTACTGTGGCACATATATATACAAACAAAAATTTTTAACAGCACTCTGCAACCAAAACTCTGCCCTGCCTCTATGACAGAAGCTGTAAGAGGTAGTTAGTGTACATTTTGATCAAAAGGTAATAAGCCACTCGCCACGCAAAGGCCCCCTCATGAGTGGTCCTAACGCTAAATCCTACCTCTTAGGGGCCATGACAGCCACATAAAATCCAGGGAGTGCGGGCCCAGCATGCATGCTGGGATCAACCATACTTATTAACCCTTTCTGGTGCTATAATAGCCTCCATTAGATCCAGGGACGCAGGCACCAACATGCACGCTGAGCCCACTGTGTACTCCTCCTGGAACCGCATGGTTAATAGCAGGCACTATTCCTAATGCTAAATCCTACCTGTTATGGGCCATGACAGCCACATAAAATCCAGGGAGTGCGGGCCCAGCATGCATGCTGGGATCAACAGTACTTATTAACCCTTTCTGGTGCTATAACAGCCTCCATTAGATCCAGGGATGCAGGTACCGACATGCATGCTGAGCCCACTGTGTACTACTCCTGGAACCGGATGGTTACTAGCAGGCACTATGAAAGCAAGTTTAGTTTTGTACTCACTCTGATCCTTTCACAGACAGCATTAAACTTGGCTAACCAATGCTGGGACACCAGATTTACGGTATTGCTATTTTGGCAACTGAATTTCACCCCAGGACAAAATATATCCTTTGCCGGACACTAATAAAAACTTAAAAACAAAGGTGCAATGGCACACTGCAGCTAGAGCTCCGTCCTGCCACTATGCTGGATGTTAGATGAGGCATTAGTTTATATTTTGGCCAAATTATGTAAGCCACCCACCACTTCACGGTTGCCTCTCGAGTGGTCCCTAACATTAATTCTTACCTTTATGGGCCATATCAGCCACACAAAACCCAGGGAGTGCAGGTGCAGCATGCATGCCAGATACACTCTGCTTGTAACCCAGTCTGGTGCCATACAGCGTTCATCAGATCAAGGGATGCAAATACCAACATGCATGCTGAGCCCACTAGTACTTCTCCTGGAACCAAATGGCTTCTGGTAAGTTCAATAAAGCAGACTCAGTTTTATACTGACTTTAAAACTGCAATCTCCATATTTTTTTCCTTTGTAGCACTAATAAAAACTTGTCCAGTCACAGCTGGAACACCAGATTTCATGGTATTTCTATTTTTGCAACTGAATTTCACCACAGAAAATAATATATCCTATGACAGACACTATGAAACTTGTCCAGTCACAGCTGGAACACCAGATTTACGGTATTTCTATTTTGACAACTGAATTTCACCCCAGAAAATAATATATCCTTTGCCATACAGTATGAAACTTGTCCAATCACAGCTGGAACTCCAGATTTACAGTATTTTTATTTTGGCAACTGAATTTCACCCCAGAAAATAATAAATCCTTTGACGGACATTATTGAACTTGGCCAGCCACTGCTGGGAAACCAGATTTACGGTATTGCTATTTTGGCAGTTGAATTTCACCCCAGAAAAAAAAAAATATCCTTTGCTGGACACTATTAAACTTGTCCAGTCAGAGCTAGAACACCAGATTTACGGTATTTCTATTTTTGCAACTGAATTTCACCGCAGAAAATAATATATTCTGTGACGGACACTATGAAACTTGACCAGCCACTGCTGGGACACCAGATTTACGGTATTTCTATTTTGCCAATCGAATTTCACCACAGAAAAAAATATATCCTTTGCCAGACACTATTAAACTTAACCAGCCACTGCTGGGAAACCAGATTTACGGTATTGCTATTTTGGCAATTGAATTTCACCCCAGAAAAAAATATATCCTTTGCCAGACATTATTAAACTTGGCCAGCCACAGCTGAAACCACAGATTTATGGCATTGCTACTTTGGCAATTGAATTTCACCCCAGAAAAAAATATATCCTTTGTTGGACACTATTAAACTTGTCCAATCACAGCTGGAAAACCAGATTTACTGTATTTCTATCTTTTCAACTGAATTTCACCGCAGAAAATAATATATCCTTTGACGGACACTATGAAACTTTTCTAGTCACAGCTGGAACACCAGATTTAGGGGATTGCTATTTTTGCAACTGAATTTAACCGCAGAAAATAATATATCCTATGACGGACACTATGACACTTGTCCAGTCAAAGCTGGAACACCATATTTACTGAATTTCTATGTTGGCAACTGAATTTCACCCCAGAAAAAAATATATCCTTTGCCGGACACTATTAAACTTGGCCAGCCACAGCTGAAACCATTGATTAATGGTATTGTTGTTTTGGCAATTGAATTTCACCCCAGAACAAAATATATCCTTTTCCGGACACTATTAAACTTGTTCAATCACAGCTGGATCACCAGATTTACGGTATTTTTATCTTTACAACTGAATTTAACCTCAGAAAATAAAAATCCTATGACGGACACTATGAAACTTGTCCAGTCACAGCTGGAACACCAGATTTACTGTATTTCTATTTTGGCAACTAAATTTCACCCCAGAAAAAATATATCCTTTGCCGGACACTATTAAACTTGGCCAGCCACAGCTGAAACCACTGATTTATGGTATTGCTATTTTGGCAATTGAATTTCACCCCAGAAAAAATATATCCTTTGACAGACATTATTAAACTTGGCCAGCCACAGCTGAAACCACTGATTTATTGCATTGCTATTTTGGCAATTGAATTTCACCCCAGAAAAATATACATCCTTTGTTGGACACTATTAAACTTGTCCAGTCACAGCTGGAAAACCAGATTTACTGTATTTCTATCTTTTCAACTGAATTTCACCGCAGAAAATAATATAACCTTTGAACGACACTATGACACTTGTCCAGTCAAAGCTGGAACACCAGATTTACTGAATTTCTATGTTGGCAACTGAATTTCACCCCAGAAAAATGTATCCTTTGCTGGACACTATTAAACTTGGTCAGCCACAGCTGAAACCACTGATATATGGTATTGTTATTTTGGCAATTGAATTTCACCCCAGAACAAAATATATCCTTAGCCGGACACTATTAAACTTGTCCAATCACAGCTGGAACACCAGATTTACGGTATTTTTATCTTTACAACTGAATTTAACCTCAGAAAATAAAAATCCTATGACGGACACTATGAAACTTGTCCAGTCACAGCTGAAACCACTGATTTATGGTATTGCTATTTTGGCAATTGAATTTCACCCCAGAAAAAAATATATCCTTTGCCAGACATTATTAAACTTGGCCAGCCACAGCTGGAACACCAGATTTACGGTATTTATATTTTTGCAACTAAATATATATTTTCAACTGAAAATAATTTATAGTATGACGAACACTATGAAACTTGTCCAGTCACAGCTGGAACACCAGATTAAAGGTATTTCTATTTTGGCAACTGAATTTCACCCCAGAAAATAATTAATCCATTGCCGAACACTATTAAACTTGGACAGCCACTACTGGGACACTTGATTTACCGTATTGCTTTTTTGGCAATTGAATTTCACCCCAGAACAAAATATCTCCATTGCCGGACACTGTTAAACTTGTCCAGCCACAGCTGGAACACCAGATTTACGGTATTTATATTTGTGTAACTGAATTTCACCCCAGAAAATAAAATATCCTTTGCCGGACACTATTAAAAACTTATTCAGTCACAGCTGGAACACCAGATTTACAGTATTTCTATTTTGGCAACTGAATTTCACCCCAGAAAGTAATCAATCCTTTGACGTATATTATTAAACTTGGCCAGCCACTGCTGGGACACCAGATTTACAGTATTGCTATTTTGGCAGTTGAATTTAGCCCCAGAAAAAAATATCCTTTGCCGGACACTATTAAACTTGGCCAGCCACAGCTGAATCCACTGATTTATGGTATTGCTATATTGGCAATTGAATTTCACCCCAGAAAAAAATATACTTTGCCGGACACTATTAAACTTGTCCAGTCACAGCTAGAACACCAGATTTACGGTATTTATATTTTTCAACTGAATTTCACCGCAGAAAATAAAATATCCTATGACAGACACTATGAAACTTGTCCAGTCACAACTGGAACACCAGATTTACTGTATTTCTTTTCTGGCAACTGAATTTCACCCCATAAAATAATAAATCCTTTGCCAGACACTATTAAACTTGGCCAGCCACTGCTGGGACACCAGATTTATTGGATTGCCACTTTGGCAATTGAATTTCACCCCAGAAAAGATATATCCTTTGCCGGACATTGTTAAACTTGGCCAGCCAGAGCTGAAACCACTGATTTACAGTATTGCTATTTTGGCAATTGAATTTTACCCCAGAACAAAATCTATCCGTTGCCGGACACTATTAAACTTGGCCAGTCACAGCTGAAACCACTGATTTATGGTATTGCTATTTTGGCAATTGAATTTCACCCCATAACAAAATATATCCTTTGCCGGACACTATTAAACTTTGCCAGCAACTGCTGGGACACCAGATTTAGGGGATTGCTATTTTGGCAAATGAATTTCACCACAGAAAAAATCTATCCTTTGCCAGACAGCAGACAGTATTACACTTGGTTAGCCACAGCTGGAACACCAGATTTAGGGGATTGCTATTTTGGCAATTTAATTTAACCCCTAAATAAAATATAGAAATTTCTATCCTGAGTTTCTAGAGGTGACAATAAGCACAGCCAAGCCCCTGATGTAGGATATAGCAAAAAAAACTAGTATTGATGGATTGATGGACTTGGTGGCAGCTTGTGCTGGTGCACCACAAGACACTAAATGTCCGCCGATCACCCCAGAAAAAAGTGACAGAAAAACGTTCTGTGCAGCCTAAAAACCAGTGAGCAAATAATTAGCAGAAGTTGAATGATTCACAGCATTAGATCGATCACTTCATTAGGTGTTTTTGCTGAGTTTTCGCTGCCTAATCTCGCCCTCACAGCAGCTGCATCCTATCACTACACTAATCAGAGCAGAGTGACGTGCGGCGCTACGTGACTCCAGCTTAAATAGAGGCTGGGTCACATGCTGCACTTGGCCAATCACAGCCATGCCATTATTTGGCATGGCTGTGATGGCTTCTTAGGGCAAGAAGTAAAACGCTAGCTGATTGGCTGCTGTGCAGCCCTTTCAGAAAGCAGGAAGAAATCTCCGAACAACGAACCCGAACTTTTTTGAAAATGTTCGGGTATGTGTCCCGAACACCACAAAATTGGGTACGAACCCGAACTATACAGTTCGGGTTCACTCATCCCTAGTCACGTTAGTCCATAATCTCCGGACTGGATAAGGTTTCCTTAACACCACATCATTATTTCATTGGCAAAGGTGGAACAACATAGGTTACATTTGCATTTTTTTGTCTTTTCCCATAATATTACAACTTACATTTTCATTCATAAAAGGAACTATAAGGGACATAATTTCGGATCCTGAATCTATCCCCAAATAGTGTGTCATCCTAATTGAGTGTGGACCAGACAATAGAATTATCAAAAATAATTTTCAAAATAAAAATATATAATTTTCCTTTAATCACCCCAGAGATACGTAGAGTGGGGAATCCATAATCCAAAAAATGTTTACATTAGAAGTTTAAAAATGTCAAAACTTTGTTTTCTATATATTCTATAGGTATACCTTCATTGGACTGTCACTGTGGGAGAAGGGTAAACATGCGGTTCAAAATCCAATGATTCTAAACATGGTTTAGAGTGGGAGCCTATCTGTCAAAGAAAAATCGGACCAAGAATACAAACAAAGTATGGTTAGTCGTCATCAGAAAGATGCCCAAAGTATAACTTATCCTGCAAAAAAAGCTTCCATATGTGAATGGAAAAATAAAAAAGTTACAGCTTTAGGAAGGCTGGAATGAAAAAATGTAAAACTGCTGGGTCCTAAAGGGATTAACTATCAAATTTCATTGCCACTATTATTTTTAGGGTGGAAGGGAACCAATATTGTACAGTGCATTGCAAAAGTATTCACCCTTTGACTTTTTTTTCATATGTTGTTACATTACAGCCTTAAGTTCAATGTTTTGTTAATCTTAATTTTATGTGATGGATCAGAACACAATACTCTAAGTTGCTGAAGTGAAATGAGAAAATATATAAATAAAACTATTGTTTCGAAATAGAAAACAGAAAATTGGCATGTGTGTATGTATTTACCTCCTTTGTTAGGAAGCCCATAAAAAGCTTACCTTCAGAAGTCACATAATTAGTGAAATGATATCCACCTGTGTGCAATCTAAGTGTCACATGATCTGTCATTACATATACACACCTTTTTGAAAGGTCCCAGAGGCTGCAACACCTAAGCAAGAGGCATCACTAATAGAGATGAGCGAACACCTGGATGTTCGGGTTCGAGAGGTTCGGCCGAACTTCCGGAAAATGTCCGGGTTCGTGATCCGAACTCAACCCGAACTTCCTCCCGAACCCGAACCCCATAGAAGTCAATGGGGACCCGAACTTTGGGCACTAAAAAGGCTGTAAAAGACACCCAGAGGGATAATATACCGCAATAAACGCATTGCGATTACAACTTTGAGCTAACGATCACCATGAGAACGCCTCCTCCAGTAGAATGTACTGTCGGATCTGAGAATTAAGTTGAAATCGCAATGCGATTCTTATATATTTGCTTCATCGCATTGCGATTTCAACTTAGCATTGCTAAATAATTCCATCCATATCGTTAACTTACTGAGTCAGTAAGTTAACGTAATATGGATGGAATTATTTAGCAATGCTAAGTTGAAACGGCAATGCGATTAAGCAGATATATAATAATCGCATTGCGATTTCAACTTAATTCTCACATCCGACAGTACATTCTACTGGAGGAGGCGTTCCCATGGTGATCGGTAGCTCAAAGTTGTAATCGCAATGCGATTAAGCTAATACATAAGAATCGCATTGCGATTCCAACTTTTAGTACTCAACTTTTAAAATCGTACACCACTTTAAGTTCCAAAGTTGCAATCGCGTTCGAATAGAACTTAAAGCTGTCTCTTAGTCAGTTTTAGTATTGGTGTGTTGTAATAGAAGTTACATTCGTACGCGAATATAACTTAGAGCAATACAGTCAACTTTACACTGTTAGTTTTATTATCGCGATAATACAACTATTCAAGAATCGTGTACGTGCGTCTGTACGTGTGTGCGTTACCTCGGACACTATTCTATTTTGCCAGCCACAGCTGAAACCACTGATTTATGGTATTGCTATTTTGGCAATTGAATTTAACCCCAGAAAATAATCTATCCTTTGCCAGACAGCAGACAGTATTATACTTGTCTAGCCAAAGCTGGAACACCAGATTTAGGGGATTGGTATTTGGGCAATTGTATTTAACCCCTTAATAAAATATAGAAATTTCTTTCCTGAGTTTCTAGGGGTGACAATTAGCACAGCCAAGCCCCTGATGTAGGATATAGCAAAAAAAAAACTAGTATTGATGGATTGATGGACTTGGTGGCAGCTTCTTCTGGCGCACCACAAGTCACAAAATGGCCGCCGATCAACCCAGAAAATAAGTGACAGAAAAACGCTCTGTGCAGCCTAAAAACCAGCGAGCAAGTAACTAGCAGAAGTTCAATGATTCTCAGCTGTAAATTGATCCGTTCATTAGGTGCTGTTGCTGACTTTAACCTGCCTAATCTCGCCCTGACAGAAGCTGCGTCCTCTCCCTACACTAATCAGAGCAGTGTGACGTGCGGCGCTACGTGACTCCAGCTTAAATAGAGGCTGGGTCACATGCTGCACTTGGCCAATCACAGCCATGCCATTAGTAGGCATGGCTGTGATGGGCTCTTAGGGCAAGAAGTAAACGCTAGCTGATTGGCTGCTGTGCAGCCCTTTCAGAAAGCAGGAAGAAATCTCCGAACAACGAACCCGAACTTTTTGAAAATGTTCGGGTATGTGTCCCGAACACCACAAAATTAGTACGAACCCGAACTATACAGTTCGGGTTCACTCATCCCTAGTCACGTTAGTCCATAATCTCCGGACTGGATAAGGTTTCCTTAACACCACATCATTATTTCATTGGCAAAGGTGGAACAACATAGGTTACATTTGCATTTTTTGTCTTTTCCCATAATATTACAACTTACATTTTCATTCATAAAAGGAACTATAAGGGACATAATTTCGGATCCTGAATCTATCCCCAAATAGTGTGTCATCCTAATTGAGTGTGGACCAGACAATAGAATTATCAAAAATAATTTTCAAAATAAAAATATATAATTTTCCTTTAATCACCCCAGAGATACGTAGAGTGGGGAATCCATAATCCAAAAATGTTTACATTAGAAGTTTAAAAATGTCAAAACTTTGTTTTTCTATATATTCTATAGGTATACCTTCATTGGACTGTCACTGTGGGAGAAGGGTAAACATGCGGTTCAAAATCCAATGATTCTAAACATGGTTTAGAGTGGGAGCCTATCTGTCAAAGAAAAATCGGACCAAGAATACAAACAAAGTATGGTTAGTCGTCATCAGAAAGATGCCCAAAGTATAACTTATCCTGCAAAAAAAAGCTTCCATATGTGAATGGAAAAATAAAAAAGTTACAGCTTTAGGAAGGCTGGAATGAAAAAATGTAAAACTGCTGGGTCCTAAAGGGATTAACTATCAAATTTCATTGCCACTATTATTTTAGGGTGGAAGGGAACCAATATTGTACAGTGCATTGCAAAAGTATTCACCCCCTTTGACTTTTTTTCATATGTTGTTACATTACAGCCTTAAGTTCAATGTTTTGTTAATCTTAATTTTATGTGATGGATCAGAACACAATACTCTAAGTTGCTGAAGTGAAATGAGAAAAATATATAGATAAAACTATTGTTTCGAAATAGAAAACAGAAAATTGGCATGTGTGTATGTATTTACCTCCTTTGTTAGGAAGCCCATAAAAAGCTTACCTTCAGAAGTCACATAATTAGTGAAATGATATCCACCTGTGTGCAATCTAAGTGTCACATGATCTGTCATTACATATACACACCTTTTTTGAAAGGTCCCAGAGGCTGCAACACCTAAGCAAGAGGCATCACTAATAGAGATGAGCGAACACCTGGATGTTCGGGTTCGAGAGGTTCGGCCGAACTTCCGGAAAATGTCCGGGTTCGTGATCCGAACTCAACCCGAACTTCCTCCCGAACCCGAACCCCATAGAAGTCAATGGGGACCCGAACTTTGGGCACTAAAAAGGCTGTAAAAGACACCCAGAGGGATAATATACCGCAATAAACGCATTGCGATTACAACTTTGAGCTAACGATCACCATGGGAACGCCTCCTCCAGTAGAATGTACTGTCGGATCTGAGAATTAAGTTGAAATCGCAATGCGATTCTTATATATTTGCTTCATCGCATTGCGATTTCAACTTAGCATTGCTAAATAATTCCATCCATATCGTTAACTTACTGAGTCAGTAAGTTAACGAATATGGATGGAATTATTTAGCAATGCTAAGTTGAAACGGCAATGCGATTAAGCAGATATATAATAATCGCATTGCGATTTCAACTTAATTCTCACATCCGACAGTACATTCTACTGGAGGAGGCGTTCCCATGGTGATCGGTAGCTCAAAGTTGTAATCGCAATGCGATTAAGCAAATACATAAGAATCGCATTGCGATTCCAACTTTAGTACTCAACTTTTAAAATCGTACACCACTTTAAGTTCCAAAGTTGCAATCGCGTTCGAATAGAACTTAAAGCTGTCTCTTAGTCAGTTTTAGTATTGGTGTGCTGTAATAGAAGTTACATTCGTACGCGAATATAACTTAGAGCAATACAGTCAACTTTACACTGTTAGTTTTATTATCGCGATAATACAACTATTCAAGAATCGTGTACGTGCGTCTGTACGTGTGTGCGTTACCTCGGACACTATTCTATTTTGCCAGCCACAGCTGAAACCACTGATTTATGGTATTGCTATTTTGGCAATTGAATTTAACCCCAGAAAATAATCTATCCTTTGCCAGACAGCAGACAGTATTATACTTGTCTAACCAAAGCTGGAACACCAGATTTAGGGGATTGGTATTTGGGCAATTGTATTTAACCCCTTAATAAAATATAGAAATTTCTTTCCTGAGTTTCTAGGGGTGACAATTAGCACAGCCAAGCCCCTGATGTAGGATATAGCAAAAAAAAAAAACTAGTATTGATGGATTGATGGACTTGGTGGCAGCTTCTTCTGGCGCACCACAAGTCACAAAATGGCCGCCGATCAACCCAGAAAATAAGTGACAGAAAAACGCTCTGTGCAGCCTAAAAACCAGCGAGCAAGTAACTAGCAGAAGTTCAATGATTCTCAGCTGTAAATTGATCCGTTCATTAGGTGCTGTTGCTGACTTTAACCTGCCTAATCTCGCCCTGACAGAAGCTGCGTCCTCTCCTACACTAATCAGAGCAGTGTGACGTGCGGCGCTACGTGACTCCAGCTTAAATAGAGGCTGGGTCACATGCTGCACTTGGCCAATCACAGCCATGCCATTAGTAGGCATGGCTGTGATGGGCTCTTAGGGCAAGAAGTAAAACGCTAGCTGATTGGCTGCTGTGCAGCCCTTCAGAAAGCGGGAAGTAATCGACGAACACCGAACCCGAACCCGAACTTTTGAAAATGTCCGGGTTCGGGTCCGGGTCCCGACACCCCAAAATTCGGTACGAACCCGAACTATTCTCGAACTGTTCGCTCAACACTAATCACTAACCAAACACTGCCATGAAGACCAAGGAACTCTCCAAACAAGTAACGGACAATGTTGCTGAGAAGTATAAGTCAGGGTTTGGTTACAAAATAATCCACATCTTTGATGATCCCCAGGAGCACCATCAAATCTATGATAACCAAATGGAAAGAACATGGCACAACAGCAAACCTTCCAAGAGACGGCCACCCCCCAAAACTCACGGACCTGGCAAGGAGGGCATTAATCAGAGAGGCAGCACAGAGACCTAAGGTAACCCTAGAGGATCTGCAGAGTTCCACAGCAGAGACTGGAGTATCTGTATATAGGACGACAATAAGCCGTATGCTCCATAGAGTTGGGCTTTATGACAGAGTGGCCAGAAGAAATCCATTACTTTCAGCAAAAAACAAAAAGGCATGTTGTGAGTTTGCGAAAAGGCATGTGGGAGACTCCCAAAATGTTTGGAGGAAGGTGCTCTGGTCTGATGAGACTAAAATTGAACTTTTTGGCCATCAAAGAAAACACTATATCTGCCGCAAACTCAACACATCACATCACCCAAAGAACACAGTGAAATATGGTAGTGGCAGCATCATGCTGTGGGGATGTTTTTCAGCAGCCGGGACTGGGAAACTGGTCAGAGTTGAGGGAAAGATGGATCGTGCTAAATACAGGGATATTCTTGAGCAAAACCTGTACCACTCTGTGCGTGATGTGATTTGAGGCTAGGATGGAGGTTCACCTTCCAGCATGACAATGACCCCAAACACACTGCTAAAGCAACACTTGAGTGGTTTAAAGGGAAATATGTAAATATGTTGGAACAGCCTAGTCAGAGCCCAGATTTCAATCCAATAGGAAATCTGTGGGCAGACTTAAAGATTGCTGTTCACAAGCACAAACCATCCAACTTGAAGGAGCTGGAGCATTTTTGCAAGGAGCAATGGGCAAAAATCCCAGTATTAAGATGTGGCAAGCTCATAGAGACTTATCCAAAGCGACTTGGAGCTGTGATTCCTGCAAAGGTGGCTCTACAAAGTATTGACTTTAGGGGGATGAATAGTTATGCACATTGAATTTTTCTGTTATTTTCTCCTATTTGTTGCTTGCTTCACAATAAAAAAAAACATCTTTAAAGTTGTGTGCATGTTCTGTAAATTAAATGATGCAAATCCTCAAACAATCCATGTTAATTCCAGGTTGTGATAAAAGTCAACAGGGGTGAATTCTTTTGCAAGACACTATATGTTCTAGAAGGAAAGCCAAGAAGAAAGCTTGTCAAAAAGGAAATTAAATCTGTTCTTAGTGGAGGTGTTTGGGTAGAATGACATATTCCACTGCAAGCACAAGCATAGCTACAAGGATATGGAAGCTGTTATGAGATGCTGCAAAGGTTGAAGTGGGGTTATTTCCACTTTTAATGGAGCTTCAGATGTGAGGGATCTCTATCAATAGGTTTGTACAATGGAAGGAGAAAGAGATTTCACTTTGGATGTGATCATGAGTAGGGTGCTAAGAGCCAAGGTAATAAAGTGTAGGATACAAGGGACAGTGAAGACCATAATAACTATAACCTATTTTGTTATACTAGTGATGTTATTGTGCGTATGGGACACCCACTCCTAAATTATGCAATAAGACTATGGTTTCTTAATGATAGCTGCATAGTTACAATTGTCTAATTCCAATGTCAGTTGTACACTGATATGCCCATTCTTTACCTTGATCTACTTACCTGTATGATAATTCTTTCCTTCTGCAGATTTCAGTGCTTCTGGAAAATTTTGAAAACTTTTAATTATCTTGATAAAAATACCTCATTCAAAGCGAATTTATAAAGTTAATTATCTTCTGTATTAAAGACTCAAATAAAATACAATATCAGGCTATGCATGAACAAATAGCTAATCTTTCATCCTTTTTGTTCACTTAAAGGTTTGTTTCATTACTTTCACACTGCAAATTGTAACAGAATCCTGAGCCAGAATTGTAATTATACATAGTCCATATATATATATATATATATATATATATATCTGAATAGTCAAGCAAATTTGGTGTTTCAAATTATGTGTTTCTTCAATTTACAACAACAAAATGCTCACAAGTTTTAGGGGATGCAAATCGGTGATTAATCTGTCAGATATAAATGCTGTTAATTAGACCTTTTGTCATGCCAAACTCCTTGCCAATAGGATAAATGCCAAAAAGAAAAAAAAAATCTATAATTCTTTGCTAATTTTAAATTATATGTTAGTGGTTGGAAAATAGAATATATCACATCATTTGCATGCTTTCCAACTTTCTGAAAATGCTACAAAAGTGGCATGTGTCGTAACCAGACGGAAGACAGATTCACGCATGGAAGCTCTAATGAGATGTTTTCTAGGCCAAGATAAACCATTAAGTGTATTGCCAAATTTGTATAATGACGCTGGGCTTTAAACCAAAGCTAATCAGCCAACAGCTAATAAATTAAAGCAAGGGTAGCTACCTATTCAATTTTATTGTCAGTTGCTACATATACCTGTAAAATCATAACTAGTAATAATAAGACTCATTTGGAAAAAAACAATTAAAATCGGAATAAAACTAATTATTACGGGTTCTGAAAACACTGCTTAATTGAATGACTTACAAGGAGGAAAGTAAAAACATATGATAGCAGAGTACTTGGCAGATTTACCAAAATATGTTTCTCATGAGCAGTGATTCACAGTCTAAAGGATTTGTTCTCTGAGTAATGAGATCTGGATAGTTAAAGAGTACATTTTTAAATACATTTATGGCTACATTTTCCAGATGTAGACTTTGAATCTTCACATGCAATTTCAAATATTTAACATACGGAGCATATTTTTTTAGCAACAAAAGATTTACAGCTAAAAATTATTCTCCGTGCTGAGAGCTGCAAGAGGAATTAACCAATAGATGACTCGCAAGTGCAGCAGGCACCATAGGCTGGTTTCTGCTGCTTTAAACCGCAGAGACCCAAGGCTAATGTCTACAATAGTCAGACATTTAACCCCTGAGATGACGTGGTCAAATGTGGCCTGGAACTCCTTCCCCTTTCTGAGATCAAAGGCGTTCCCTAGTAGTAATAAGAATATACAAGGCTTTGAGGCCTATTACTTGTGTTTTCCAATGCAGAACTGAAGGTGGCAGCACTGCCTTGTATTGAAATATACTTAATTTTCTATTCAGTAATGGAATAAATTCTACTACTGAACGGAAATGGAAATTTAATGATTGCATGTTAGGGATATAAAAAAAATAGTTTAAAAAAATATATATATATAAAAGAATATGTATTTTGAATTGAAATCACTGCCTTTACCCAAAACTAAAATAAACAAAAAGAATAAAAATTCATAGGAATCACCAAATCCAAAAATGTTTGCTATTAAAAGATAAAAATATTTAACCGATTTGGCTTAACAAAAACAATTGAACAAAACAAATTGAAAAAAGTTTGCAAAGAGTCATGGATACCACAAGATGATATAAGTAAAAACTACATATCATCCCACAAAAAATTACCCCTCACACAGCTATGTAGACCTAAACATAAAGGTTATGGGGGGGGGGTATAGTGAAAAAAAGAAAAAAAAATCAAAGTTTTAATTTTTTTTCAGTATCAAAACCCAAGAAAATCTGTTGTAATTGTACTGACCCATAGAATGAAGGGAAAAGGTCAGTTTTACCACATAGGATAATCCATAAAAACAAAACCCATAAAACTGTGGGGGAATTGTGTTTTTCTCCAAATCCGCCCCATTCAGAATTTTTTTCAGCTTTTCCACCTTCCCACTACATTATATGCAACAATAAATTGTGCCATTCGAAAGTACAACTTGTCCCGCAAAAAAACAAACCCTCATGTGAGCAGCAAAATACAAGTGTTTTTGCTGCGGAATGGCAGGGTCGTGAAAAAAGAAAACGTAAGAACTGAAAATTTTTATGGGGGCTTAAGGAATAATAGATATTTGGCTATAAAATACAATTTTATTGGAATTACATAACTTTTTATGTAAATTAATGGATACTTTTGAAAATGAAAGGTGTTTTACAGAACGGAGAAGAAAAATTGTTAGAGATGAGCGAATCGGATCCTACAAAGTGGAATTTGATCCGAATTTCCGGATAAATTAGATTCGCCTAGAAGCCGAATTTCCTCCTGCTTCGTGTTAGCGAATCTATTTAACCTGAAATAGTATAAAAAACTAAAACATTTCAAATATACCTCCTCCATTTGCTCGCGACAGGCCGTCAGCCTTCATCTTGCTTGAAGATCTCTGCCGAAATCCCGTACGGCGCGAGATTACATAATTGCGTCGGCTGGGCGTGATGACGTCATAAGTTACCATGCCAGCCGGCATGATGACACAATCTCGCGCCACACAAGATTTTAGCCGAGACCTTCAAGCAAGATGGCGCGGCCGGACCATCACAAGCAAATGGAGGAGGTAGGTTTGATTCAATTTTTTTTTACTGTTAATTTTACACTCAGATGCCACAATCATGTATGAACGTGGCATCTGAGGGTTATAATGATGGCACAGGGCGGCGCTATCGCAGCTCCCTGTCATTGCACCCGCTACTTACAAAAAAATGCACTTCGTGACGAAGTAATTAGTCAAGGAGCAGATTTTTTTGTGAAATTCGGCGAATCAGCCGAAACAAACTTTTAAGAAATTCGCTCATCTCTACTCGTAGCCGGCCGGCCCTGAAGTAAGTTTACAATTTTATTGAGAAGTAAAATAAAGATACATGATAAAAAATGCTAAAACGTGATAATTAGATGGCAATAATAGAAAAAAAAAACAGGTAAGGAATAAGGATACTTTAACATTGCGATCAGCAGTGTCCAATTTTCACAAGCAAAGACATCAACTCAATAGGCTTAATAGGCTTTAATCAATAGTCTTCAATTCACCTGTCAGATGCCAAGAAAGTGACCTTTTATATATACATTGTGGATGCAATTTTTATGCTATATTTAAAGTGCAGCAAACTGAGCCATTCCATACAGAGACACCCAGTAAAAAATTTATACCATAATCACTTCCGGACCACTTGTTGATTATAATCATCCACTCTGCAAGAATGTTCCTGAATATACTTGCAGTTTTAGCAGCTGCATAGAGATCATGCAGAATGTGGGATTGGGTTGCCCATTGTCAGTGACAGGGTATTTGTACAAGCTTCTGGGGGTTAGAAGATCAAGGTAACCTCTGCAGTGAGGCTCAGCAACCTTGATTCAACATCTAGGGGCGGTATTTTCCAAGTAACTGGGGCTAATATGTCAGCCCAGTTAAGAGAAATCAGCAATAAAATAAATGGAATGTTAAATGCCACCTAAAAGTCTTGTATGACCTTATGAGGGGCACAAAGTATGAAAAATAAATAAAAAATAAATAAATAAAAATAAAATAAATAACCAATAAAAAATGTCACACACGCCACAGCCTTTAGCCTTACCTCCGTTGATCATTAACAATATATCCCCCTATATCAAAATGACCATTATGAAAAGGAGACAGAATTCAAGAAAGTACAATTTTTAAAAATGAAAGTGGAAAAGCAGACTAATTTCCTTTTTTTATATTTTCCCAGGTATAAAATACAAAAACACAAAAACATAAAATACCAAAAATGACATTAAAAAGGCCCTATGTATCACCAATTGTTTTTTAACATAACCGAATGCAAGAAGAAGAAAAAAAATAAAATGTCTCTAGTCAGGAAGGAGGATGAATGGCCTGGTCTTCAACTGGTTAACATGGGAGCAATTTAGAGTTTGTACTACACTCTAGCACCTGTTAGAGGTATACAATGGATATACACTGCAAATAGCATTTATTATACAGAGGAAGGTAATACAAGGCACTTACTAATATATTGTTATTAGCCATATTGCTTACTTTGCTAGCTGGATTTATTCTTCCATCACATTAAACACTGCACATTTCCATGGTTATGACCACCCTAACATCCATCATTGGTGGTCATCTTGCACACTGTGGGAAAAAGCACCAGCTTATGTTCGGTGCCATGGTCCTTTCCACCAGAAGGCACTTTTCCTATAGTGTGCAAGCACGACCACCACTGATGGATTGCAGGGTGGTACGTAATCATGGAGATGCTTACTGTTTAATGTAATGTAAAATTAATCCAGGCAGAAAAGGAAGAAATATGGATATTAGAAATACATTGGTAATTGCCTTATATTAACTTTCTCTACATGAAAAATGCCATTTGCTGAAGTGAGACAACCCCTTTAAGGGAATTAGCCTAGGCACTTATTACCCAGAATGTTGATAATAGCAACACTAGCAGTATTTTGAAGTGTCTTAAAAGGATTAAAAAAGAGTGTTTTAATTAAGTAATTGTTTTGTACTTAACTTTGCTAACTTTCATTGTTTTTATTTGATTGCTAATTTTACACTCTAGTGAAGCATTTGAATCAGTTTGCATGTCAAAGTGTTTTATTGAAATCATGTGCTTTAGCAAAACTATAATACTTTCCTACTTCTCTGTTATCTTTCTTTATTAGCAACTGTATGACTTTTCTTTCAGACCTACAGTTGTGCTAACCCTTCCGATTAGCTGTAGTATTTCCTGCCATTGCTAAAATGAGAACATGATCAGATTCTTGCAGACATTTAGGAGATTTATCAAAGTAATGATACAACCAGTTTTCTTTATTGATAAGAATGGCTTTCATACTACTGTAGCTTCTCTATGGAAATCCTACTTCACCACCTCACCAAACATAAGAACCTAAAACAAGAATAGCTAGTATGAAAGCCATTCTTAACTACCAAACTACCAAAATTGCTCAAAATAGAAGCCACTATTTGGCCCAGTTTGTAAATCAGAAGACAGATGAGCCATCTGCTACCAAAAAAGTTTGGACCATTTTTTTAATAAAATCCAACAGTGCAGTGTGTTTTAAACAAACTATTTGTTACCATCCGCTACTGTCTGTTTACCCATAGTCATATATGTTGCTTTCACTTTACTAAGGGTTTAACTGATCCTAGCCAGATACTGCTGTCCACCACTCAACTCCATTGTTTGTAATAGGATCCGGCTGTGATCCGACTGCTTTCCATCACAACGGATCAAATAGCTATAGTATAAGCCTAAGGGAGATTCTGCCTCCAAAACATTCATTTATTACAATAATGACAGATTCAACCAATACATATGTCTGGGTAATTGGGAGTTCATTTCCTGGTAGGTTTGCACTTTGTAAAAGTAATTTAAAAGCAATAGTAAAAGCAAATATAATGATGAAATAAAAAGTAAGAATGAGATTAAAAACCTTCAAAGCTTTAAACTAAAATGATGAAAGAAAATGGCCTTATACCTCTGTTATTAACTAAAGGATTTGCGAGGTGGATTTGAGAATTTAGGAAACTAATGTTACCAAAGTAAAACAAATAATTACCACTGTGTTTTAAAATAGACTAGTATAAGTATAGGAGAAATTTTGATCTATTATACATGCTTATTGGAATTTTTGACTTCAGTAGAGCAGCTACTTTGATCATGCTTCGCATATGTTGTTAATAAGTCTAATATGTTTACAAGTCTCAGCAACCAATAAAATCATGTTTCAAATCACATTTTTTCTTTTTAACCATCATTTTAAAAATTAGAACTAATAATTGCTAGATCGTCAATCTTATTATCTAGTTATGAGATCGAATTCATGTTAAACCATATATTGTGAAGTGGTGGCCAATCTGGAGTTGGACTCATATTGAAGCATTAAATTGAAAACAGAAAATCCAACATCCCATGCAATAATATGTTTCAGGCTTTATTAGAAATCTTATCAAAGCCATAAGTGACAAAAGAGTCTGTAGATTACACATTCCAGGTATCTTTATGTCATTAGTTATGGCATACTGATAAAAAAATACATAATTTAAGTACTGCATCATGTTGACATATCAACCCTATACAAGAAACCAGAGAATACATAAAGTCAGCAGGAATTAATAATCAAGAATCAAGTCCTGGCACCTATTCTTACCCTTTATATTCAGCATGAAAATCCAAAATGCTTACCTGCTCATGAGTTTGTGGAAGTAATCCTCACCCCGTACAGATGAATGAATTCATTCAATACATTGCACCAAGAGAAACATAGCTTCCACCATGTTTTTGCAGACAATTTTTGGATAACAGTGGGAACATTGGGATCTGCTAGGAAACTAGTAGACAGGGAGAGCCACATTTCACAAAGTTAATCATACACATCAATGCATCCTGAACAGAAGTTGGTGAGCTGACCGTACAGTTGTTCTATATCATACTGAAGCATGGTATGACATCAGTATGTTGCTAAATCACCCACCTGTAGTGGCCCTGTTATGATGAAGGGAGAAATGGTGTGGCACATACACTAATACTACGAGCATCCATATAAAGGGGAGTAGGGGGTATCTATGGCTGACATGCTAATTAGCTGAATTTGTACTATTCTAATCCGCTATGGATTCCATGATAATCTGGAAGCATTTGTGATTAATATAATATTATAGTTGTATCTATAACTGGCCTTCTATCTTGGAGTCAGAGCTAGGGAAGAAAAACAGAGTATTATATTTAGGAACTCCTAGAAAGGAAATCTAATATAATATAATCGGGCAAGGCGCCAGGAGTAGGCCAGAGGGAGTAGGAGAAAATGCTAAGTGGTGGAAAAATGAGGCTGTTGGGGATGATAGGAGGCTGCCAGTGGTATCACCCGACTCAAAGAAAAGAGATGAGGTGATGGTGAGATGAATCGAGACCAACATACATGGAAAAACCACAAGTTGGAGAAAAAGTTAAAAGAAAAACCACTGTGAGGCGCCACCCTTATACTAGAGGTAAAAGTCAAGAAACAGGGCTATTACCTAAAATAGCCAAAAGTATGAAATAGTAAATGAAATCAAAAGGTATTCACTTGGATTTTAAAACCTGCTAGAAAATAGACTAAAATAAAATCAACCATGAGTCAAAAAAGACAAAAATGGAGAAGGACTCACTTCACTCAGGAGGGTAATGTGGGATAAACTCAATACACCCACATTAACACCTCCTGTGCCTGGGTGGCCTGAAGAGATCTTGGAAAGAACGGCAATCACTCAAGATGTCTCTGTAATCTTTCTTTAATCGGAAGCCAAAGCACGGGGAAGGAGGAGCTCAACGTCTATCGGAGTCGGCCTAAGAGAACCATTCGTCAGGAGCAATGGATATACATCAATAACAAACACGTATTTAAAATGAAAAAGACCACCAAAAACTAAGTAGAACGTCACTTCCGTGGCGTCACTTCCAGTGTCGAACGGTGTTGGTACACACACATATAATTCCAATAATAAAAGCAAATGTATATACACTTGTTATTCTAAAGGGAGAGATCGAGGCTCAAATGATCAATAAAGGATTACTTATAAAACCAAACAGTTGGGTGTATAGCAGAATAGTGGCAGTGGATTTACTCCTTCCGGTATGTGTTACACAGTGGAGCGCAACCGTGGAGAGTGTGAGTAGCTGAATGGCAGTGGCGGATTTCCGCTATTGTTTTGCGTTCCAACGTGGAACGCGTCCAGAACAATTGCAGTTTAACTGAAACAAATCCGTAGGTGAAGACTGTGGATGTCAGAGAGAAAAGAGTGTTGGATAAAGAGAACATAGAAGAAAGAATGAGAAAAAATCTATCTATTATATTCAAATGTAACTCCGGTCACGTGATCAGGGAGTTGGTCACGTGATCGGAACGTGTGAATGGTGAAGAAGAATCGGAGGACTTCTAAAGAAAGATGGTATCTAAATGTAAGTGTGTCAATGATCAAAGTGGAGAGACTATGGAAGTAGATGATCTATCTATAAAATTGGAATATGCCTCCGGTCACGTGATCAAGGGATTGGCCACGTGATCGGAACTAGTGAACAGTGAAGAGAATAGTGTCCAACTGTATGTGTATGAAACTATGTCTTTTAATGAGACATCTGATCAGAATCGGGGTGGAGGTGCATAGAGAGGATCGATTAGGGCAAATATGGATACCTGAAAGGTAGTGAAGAGTGTAGCTGTAGTTAGGTCAGATGAAGGTGAATCATTGAAGGCTATATTAGGTAAGTAAAAGAGACACTCTAATCGTATGGTCCTGGTGGTTGGAAAAATAGACATCAAATGTGTATAAAATGAACAATAAAACAATGGTCAAAGTCGATCATAAGATTAAATGACATTAAAGAATTATTGGTTTCATAAAAAATTATAAGTTTCATAGAAAATTATAGTTTTCATAAATAAATCATAGGTTACATAAAAATCAATTCATCCATACCATAAATAATTAGTTAAATACCATAAATAGTTAGTAGCATACAGTGTATCCAGAATGTTACTGTCGATGTATACAGAATGACTAAGTTCCAGAAGTGGAGGTCTTAAATGAGGTGAAAAACCAGAAAATTCTAGTGCCACTTATATCGGAGGTACCTTGCATGATTGTCGACCCAAACTAGTAGGATTATGTCCCATTGTGGTGAATCAAGGTGTAGAGATGGGATCGGTACTAATGAAAATCAATGTAGGTTACTTTAATATAGGAGTATCTTCCACTCAATAGTTGTTCATTCAATAGGAATGTTCAAGACTCTCGTTTAGGCCAAAAGGGGATAGTGTATTGAGTGTAAATATCCAGAACATCTCTTTCTGGAAGAGTTCCTGATAAGAGGAAGAAACCATTTCTAAGGGAGTAACACTGAGCACTTCATGTTAACCCTCATGCTGTTCTGCGCAGTGGCAAGATAGACTATGGGTCGGGACTTTTTTTTTTATATTGGAGCGATGCTCACACATCCTTTCCCTTAGTGTCTGGGTGCACCTCCACCCGATTCTGATCAGATGTCTCATTATGAGACATAGTTTCATACACATACAGTTGGACACTATTCTCTTCACTGTTCACTAGTTCCGATCACGTGGCCAATCCCTTGATCACGTGACTGGAGGCATATTCCAATTTTATAGATAGATCATCTACTTCCATAGTCTCCCCACCTTGATTGTTGACACAGTTACATTTAGACACCATCTTTCTTCACAAGTCCTCTGATTCTTCTTCACCATTCACACGTTCCGATCACGTGACCAACTCCCGATCGCGTGACCGGAGTTACATTTGAATATAATAGATAGATCTTTTCTCATCTTATCTCTCTGACATCCACAGTCTTCACCTACGAATTTGTTCCAGTTAAACTGCAATTGTTCTGGATGCATTCCACGTTGGAACGCAAAACAATAGCAGAAATCCGCCGCTGCCATTCAGCTACTCACACTCTCCATGGTTGCGTTCCACTGTGGAAGGAGTAAATCCACTGCCGCTATTCTGCTATACACCCAACTGTTTGGTTTTATAAATAATCCTTTATTGATCATTTGAGCCTCGATCTCTCCCTTAGATTAACAAGTGGATATACATTTGCTTTTATTATTGGAATTATATGTGTGTGTACTAATACCGTTCGACACCGGAAGTGACGTCACGGAAGTGACTTTCTACTTTCGTTTCTGGCGGTCTTTATCATTTTAAATACGTGTTTGTTATTGATGTATATCCATTGCTCCTGACGAAGGAGTCTCTTAGGCCGACCCGAAGCGCGTTGAGCTCCACATTACCCATGCTTTGGCTTCCGATTAAAGAAAGATTCCAGAGACACCTTGAGTGATTGCCGTTCTTTCCAAGATCTCTTCAGGCGACCCAGGCACAGGAGGTGTTGATGTCGGTGTTTTGAGTTTATCCCACATTACCCTCCTGAGTGAAGAGAGTCATTCTCCTTTTTGTCTTTTTGACTCATGGTTGATTTTATTTCAGTCTATTTTCTAGCAGGTTTTAAAATCTAAGTGAATACTTTTTGATTTCATTTAATATTTCATACTTTTGGCTATTTTAGGTAATAACCCTGTTTCTTGACTTTTACCTCTAGTATAAAGGTGGCGCCCTCACTGTGGTTTTTCTTTTAACTTTTTCTCCAACTTATGGTTTTTCCATGCATGTTGTTCTCGGTTCTTCTATCTTGGAGGCATCTGTAGCTGGCAAACTATTTTGGAGCATGTAAAGTTGGCACAATGGGGTAGTGGCTTGCTGTCAAGGAAATTGTGCTTGATGTGGCAACTAGACCTTCACTGCCCCTTTGATTTTCATTGGCTCTGCTCAGCTTTTTGAGTGTGGGAAGTATGAATCCCATATACTGTGAATAGAACCATACTCTACACACTTGAAAAGCAAAGCAGAGCTGATGAAAGATAATTGGGCAGAGAACTCTGAGTAAAGCTTCTCAATTTTTTCAACAAAGGTTAAGTTACTCTCTAATAAGGAAACTCAAAAAATTCAAGGGTGCAGATTAGACAAAAGGTATGAGACCAATAATAGTAACCAAGCCCATACTCTTACACATTATATACATCACCATATGGGACTGTGTTTTACAGTGCAGCGCTACCGACCAGTGCATGATACCTGTAAACTTGGGAGTTCACACAACCCAATATTGTCAAAATATAAAATTATTTTTAATTAAGGTAACATAGAATATAAAAATCAAAACTAAATCACAAAGTGGTAAAGAAGGTCTCAAAGAAGCGTTCATATGTCACAAACAAACGACCCACAGAACACCAGGGACAGATGCCAAACTCGCATGCCAACTGGCCATACATTTGGCAGGACCAGTCAACAATTTAGTGTGTATGGAGGCCTCCTGGTGGCGGATATGGGAAAGATTAAAATTGGTCAAGTTTGATTTTAACTACCGGATCCCTTTTTTTCCTTGACCAAACCAAACAGTTATGTGTATGATGGGTTCTGCAGACAGGCCAGCATTAGACCTGTGCTTCACTGGCGGAGGCTCGGCCAGATTATCGCTAACAAGCATTTGTAGGAATGCTCATTAGCGATGATCTGCTTGTGTAAAGTGCCGCATTTTATGCCGGCTAAAAATAATTGTTTGCAGCAGCAGATCGTGCCGTCTAATCACACTCTGCTGCCAATGATTCTGTATGGGGATGAGTGATGGCATTATCAATCACTCCTCCTCATATTGTGGAGAAGATCACTGCATGTAAGAAAGTGGGGTAGAGTGCCAGGGAGGCTAGCCCTGATCAGACACACCCCCAACAAGTTTGCACGGTTGGCAGATGAGAGGGATGACAGTTCAGGGACAGCACTGCTGCAGCCGGACACTTCCTCTGTCAGTCAGGGGAATGTCAGCTCCAGTAAGCAGGGGACCAGGAGAGCAGGGCAGGTAAGACAGGTGTTGGTAGTGGGAGACTCCATTATTAGGGGAACAGATAGGGTGATCTGTCACAAAGATCGTGATCGCCAAACAGTGTGCTGTGTTCCCGGCGCTAGAGTTCGAAATATTGCGGATCGGGTTGACAGATTACTGGGAGGGGCTGGAGAAGATCCAGCGGTCATGGTCCATATCGGAACCAATGACAAAGTTAGAGGAAGGTGGAGAGTCCTTAAAAATGATTTCAGGGATTTAGGTTAAAAACTTAGGGCAAGGACCTCAAAAGTAGTATTTTCTGAAATACTGCCTGTACCACGAGCCACATAGGAAAGGCATTGGAAGATTAGGGAGGTTAACAAGTTGCTCAAGAACTGGTGTAGGAAGGAGGGGTTCAGGTCACTGGAGAACTGGGCCGAATTCTCTGTCGGCTACAGGCTCTATCGTAGGGACGAGCTGCACCTCAATGGGGAAGGGGCAGCTGTGTTGGGGAGAAAGATGGCTAGAAGGTTGGAGGAGTGTTTAAACTAGGGACTGGGGGAGGGAATTACATTATAGGAGGGGAAGATAGTGCAGATAGAGACCAGGGGCGAGGTAGTGGGACTGGGGGAGGAATGGAAGGGGGGACTAGAACAGTTCAGAATGAAAGGTGTACGTAAAAAATACATATAAACCTCTCAAATGTATGTATACTAATGCCAGAAGCCTGACTAACAAAACTGGTGAACTGGAATTAGTGATGTTTGAGGAGGACTATGATATAGTGGGAATAACTGAGAAATGGCAGGATGATAGCTATGACTGGGCAATTAATAAAAAAGGTTACAATCTGTTTAGAAAGGATCATCAAAACCAGAGAGGGGAGGGGTCTGCCTCTATGTGAAGTCCTGTCTAAAGCCCACAATCCGAGAATATATCTGTGAGGGACATGAACATGTGAAGTCACTGTGGGTAGAAATACATGGAGCAAAAAACAATAATAAATTACTAATAGGAGTTTATTATAAACCACCTAATATACCAGAGTCCACAAAAAATCTACTGCTAAACGAGATTGACGAGGCGGCAAATCATAATATAGTCGTTATTATGGGGGACTTCAACTACCCAGATATAGACTGGGAAACTGAAAGATGTACATCCCCTAAAGGAAACAGGTTATTCGCAATAGCCAAAGACAATTACCTTTCCCAACTGGTTCAGGACCCCACTAGAGGGAAGGCCATACTGGACTTAGTATTAACCAATAGACCTGACAGAACAACAGATGTGCAGGTTGGGAGACACCTAGGAAATAGTGACCATAAAGTAATAACCTTCAAATTATTCTTCAAACGAGAGTTTCTAAAGGGAGGAACAAAGATACCATACTTCAAAAAAGCAAAATTTAGCCAACTAAGCGAGGCCATAGACCCAACTAACTGGGACAAAGTTCTCAAAAATAAAAATACAACCACAAAATGGGAGATTATTAAAAGCATTGTAACATCTAATTGTGAGAGGTACATACCTTATAGGTATAAAAGGCTAAGAAACAATAGGAAACCAATGTGGATAAATAGAACCGTAAAGAAAGCAATAAATGACAAAAAGAAAGCATATAAATCACTAAAACAGGAGGGAGCCAGGAAGCACTGATAAACTATAAGGAAAAAAATAGAATATGTAAAAACTAATAAAAATTGGCAAACTATAGACCGAGAGATTAATTGCCAAAGAGAGTAAAACTAACCCTAAAATGTTCTTCAATTATATAAATGGTAAAATATAAATCTGAAGAGAGTCGGCCCCCTACATAGCAATGAGGGGGTGTTGCAGAGAGCGACGAGGATAAAGCAAAACTATTAAACTATTAAATATTTTTTCTCCACTATATTCACTGATATATACGGACTCTATACTGACAGTGAATGTTCCACAGGATTGGCGCATAGCAAATGTGGTGCCAATATTCAAAAAGGGTCCAAAAACAGAGCCTGGAAATTATAGGCCGGTAAGTTTAACATCTGTTGTTGGTAAACTGTTTGAAGGGTTTCTAAGAGATGCTATCTTGGAGTAACTCAATGAAAATAAGCAAATAACGCCATATCGCATGGCTTCATGAGGGATCGGCGAATCAATGGATGTCGTATATCTGGACTTCTCCAAAGCATTTGACACTGTACCTCATGCCTGATTGTAGTCGGGAAGGAATTTTTCCCCTTAAGTGGGGAAAATTGGCTTCTGCATCACAGGTTTTTTTGCCTTCCTCTGGATCAACTTGTAGGAAACAGGCCGAACTGGATGGACAAATGTCTTTTTTCGGTCTTATATACTACAGTCGGGGCCAAACGTTTTGATAATGACACAAATATTAGTTTTCGCAATGTTTGCTGCTAAACTGCATTTAGATCTTTGCTTCAATTGTTTCTGTGATGTAGTGAAATATAATTACACGCACTTCATACGTTTCAAAGGCTTTTGTCGACAATTACATGACATTTATGCAAAGAGTCAGTATTTACAGTGTTGGCCCTTCTTTTCAGGACCTCCTCAATTCGACTGGGCATGCTCTCAATCAACTTCTGGGCCAATTCCTGACTGATAGCAACCAATTCTTTCATAATTACTTCTTGGAGTTTGTCAGAATTAGTGGGTTTTTGTTTGTCCACCTTGAGGATTAGTAACATAGTAACATAGTAAATAAGGCCGAAAAAGACATCTGTCCATCCATGACAAGTTCTCAATTGGATTAAGATCTGGGAGTTTCAGGCCATGGACCAAAAATGTCAACGTTTTGGTCCCCGAGCCACTTAGTTATCACTTTTGCCTTATGTCACGGTGCTCCATCGTGCTGGAAAATGCATTGTTCTTCACCAAACTGTTGTTGGATTGTTGGAAGAAGTTGCTGTTGGAGGGTGTTTTGGTACCATTCTTTATTCATGGCTGTGTTTTTGGGCAAAATTGTGAGTGAGCCCACTCCCTTGGATGAGAATCAACCCCACACATGAATGGTCTCAGGATGCTTTGCTGTTAGCATGACACAGGACTTGGTAGCGCTCACCTTTTCTTCTCCGGACAAGCCTTTTCCAGATGCCCCAAACAATCGGAAAGAGGCTTCATCGGAGAATATGACTTTGCCCCAGTCCTCAGCAGTCCATTCACCATACTTTCTGCAGAAGATCAATCTGTCCCTGATGTTTTTTAGAGAAAAGTGGCTTCTTTGCTGCCCTTCTTGACACCAGGCCATCTTCCAAAAGTCTTCGCCTCACTGTGCGTGCAGATGCGCTCACACCTGCCTGCTGCCATTCCTGAGAAAGCTCTGCACTGGTGGCACTCCGATCCCGCAGCTGAATCCTCTTTAGGAGATGATCCTGGCACTTGCTGGACTTTCTTGGACCCCTGAAGCCTTCTTAACAAGAATTGAACCTCTTTCCTTTAAGTTCTTGGTGATCCTATAAATTGTTGATTGAGGTGCAATCTTAGTAGCCACAATATCCTTGCCTGTGAAGCCATTTTTATGCAACTCAATGATGGCTGCACGCGTTTCTTTGCAGGTCACCATGGTTAACAATGGAAAAACAATGATTTCAAGCATCACCCTCCTTTTAACATGTCAAGTCTGCCATTTTAACCCAATCAGCCTGACATAATGATCTCCAGCCTTGTGCTCGTCAACATTCTCACCTGAGTTAACAAGACGATTACTGAAATGATCTCAGCAGGTCCTATAATGACAGCAATGAAATGCAGTGGAAAGTTTTTTTGGGATTAAGTTAATTATCATGGCAAAGAAAGACTATGCAATGTATCTGATCACTCTTCATAACATTCTGGAGTATATGCAAATTGCTTTTATAAAAACTTAAGCAGCAACTTTTCCAAATTCCAATATTTATTTAATTCTCAAAACTTTTGGCCACGACTGTATGTTACAATGTTAGAATAGATGAGACTGCACTCCAATGATAAATGCTTGTTATGTTTTATTTAGCCGGACATGGTGGTGCAAATAAAGAAACGTTTCGAGCAAACAATGTGCCCTTCATCAGGCTGTTGTACAAAATAAACAGAAGGCAAATAGATTACATAGTTGCCAGTTATCAAAGCATATGTACATTCATTTTCATATACAGAAATACAAATATGTCCGAATAGTGGGCATAAAAACACATATTGTACAGCAGGTTACCACCATGTGGTTCAAGAGGGAGATGAGGGAAGGGAGGGAGAGGGGGAAAGGGGAGGGGGGAGGACAGTGGGAGATAAGATTGGTAGATGTCAATAAATGATGAATACTGATACTGATGTTGATAGTGGTGATGGGTGTGGATAACGGACGAGGCTGAAGGATCAGGAGCTGAATCCATGGGGTATGGTGTGGCTGAAATCGGTATCAGTGGGGTAAATTGTAACTAGAAAGGATATGACCCACAATAAGGTCTGGAATAAACATACCGATTTCAGCCACACCATACCCCATGGATTCAGCTCCTGATCCTTCAGCCTCGTCCGTTATCCACACCCATCACCACTATCAACATCAGTATCAGTATTCATCATTTATTGACATCTACCAATCTTATCCCCCACTGACTTGCACCTAACATTGGTCAAAAGTGTGACCGAGTGCTGTGGTCCCTTTAAGAATTGTATACTGTATGTTACAATGTTACTATGTAATTGCAGCGCTTTCCTTCACTGACGAGCAGGCGATTGTCGGAAAGGAATGCTTCCTTCCTGACAATCGTAATGCTTATCTGCTATTGTATTACAGCCCTTACTGTAAAATGAAGTTTTGTCAGGTAGCAGATGAGTTGCAACAGCTACTGATTAAAAAGAAACTAGTTAACACTATCCGTATGTCATTGACATTGACTCTTTAGCTGCTTCAGATGAGTTTCCATGCAAATACTGCTTTATTTAATTTGCGTAATGCATGATTTCATAAGTCAGGGG
The DNA here is from genome assembly GCA_033119425.1 of Bufotes viridis. Lineage (NCBI taxonomy): Eukaryota > Metazoa > Chordata > Amphibia > Anura > Bufonidae > Bufotes > Bufotes viridis. The sequence continues at coordinate 249,927,237 of CM065592.1, read as the reverse complement.
TCATATATAGTTCTAGATCTTTTGATTGTTAAAAATGCAACAGCCAGAAGGTTGTTAGCAGTCAAAAGGAGAATATAAAGTTTGTCAGTCCTCTACCATGACTGCTTCAAAAACAATTACGTTGACATTTGAATGTGATATTTATCAACCCCTGCACTATGATGTGTCAGAAAAGAAGGATGTTGCTTGCAAGTTTCAAACAGCGTGAGTTAGCTACAAAACTGACCTATCACTTTTCTGAATGCTGTGTCATATTCCTCAATTTATGACACTTAAAATAGTTATTCAAACGTGAGCTAACTTTAAAAGTTTGTTTGGTCAGTAGTTTTTGGATCTGAAGCTACTCGTACTAATGCAGTCACGTATGGGTGTGCACTCCCCTACTGTCTGCTCGTATATCCTTAATCCATTTTAGTATATTTTGCTAGTTGCGTATTCACATGCAATGTCCCACTATCAGATCCACCTACAGTCAAACACTCTAAAAACACTCAGTATCTGTCCCCTGTAACTGCATTAGTACGAGTAGGTTCAGATCCAAAAACTACTGACCAAACAAACTTTTAAAGTTAGCTCACTTTTGAATAACTATTTTAAGTGTAATAAATAAAAGTTAAGTTTTATATCACGGGCAAGAGAGGCATATATGGCTCGTTAAGGGCTTGGTTTGAATTTAGTTAAAAACCTCACTCTGATATGGTCCTGTAAAATTTGTTCTCATATTCCTCAACACAGCATGCACCAGTATTAATGAATATGCCCACATGGATTCAGAGTGCTTTGTGAAAGTTTTTCCTGTTTTTTCCCACCATTTAATTTACAAAACATGCCTTTTACCCCTGAAAATCAATACTTTCTGGAGTCATTGTATGCAAATACATATGCAAGTCTGTTGGGGTATATCTTTATTAGCGTAGTATATCTAGACACTGTGAAATTTTACTTATTCTTCCAGGCAAAACTGCTCCAAGTCCTTCAATTTAGATAGGTTGTCTTGGTGTATTCCACTTATTCTCAATTGTATTGAAGTATGGGCTTTGACTAGGCCACTGCAAGACATTTAAATGTTTCCCCTACACCACCAATCTAGCTTTAGCAATAGGTTTAGGGTCATTGTATTGCTGGAAGGCGAAGCTCTGTGTCCCAGTCTAAGGCCCCTTTCACACGGGCGAGTTTTCAGCGCGGGTGCAATGCGTGAGGAGGACGCATTGCACCAGCACTGAATCGGACCCATTCATTTCTATGGGGCTGTGCACATGAGCGGTGATTTTCACGCATCACTTCTGCGTTGCGTGAAAATCGCAGCATGTTCTATATTCTGCGTTTTCACGCAGCGCAGGCCCCATAGAAGTGAATGGGGATGCGGGAAAATCGCAAGCATCCGCAACCAAGTGCGGATGCGTTGCGATTTTCCCGCATTGTTGCTTAGCAACGGGACCCAATCTCTATTATTTCCCCTTATAACATGGTTATAAGGGAAATAATAGCATTCTTAATAAAGAATGCATTGTTAAATGATGAGGAAGGGTTAAAAATAATAAAAGTTAACTTACCTTAGCCACTTGATCGCGTAGTCGCGATCTGTCCTCTCTTTCCCTGTAGCATCTATGATCTAAAGGACCTGTGATGACGTCACATCACATGGCCCAATCACATGCTCCATCACTATGGTGATGGAGCATGTGATTGGTCCATGTGACCATGTGACATCATCCAAGGTCCTAAACACTATCCTCAGGCTGTGGATAGTGGTTAGGACCTTGGATGATGTCACATGGTCACATGGACCAATCACATGCTCCATCACCATAGTGATGGAGCATGTGATTGGGCCATGTGATGCTGTGACATCATCACAGGTCCTTTACATCTTTCAAGCTAACGGAGAGGAGGCCGGGCTTCGCGATCAAATGGACCAGGTAAGTAATTATTAGTTTATTATTTTAACTCATTCTGCACCAGTTTAAACATTAGGGAGATGGCCAAGGGTATTATTTTACATTATAACTATGTTATAATGTGAAATAATACCAGCAGGATAATTTCTGACCCAAACATGCACTTCTGTGAAGAAGTGCAGGTTCGAGTCTGGGTACCAAAAGTGCCGATTTTTCTCCCGCGCGTGCAAAGCGCATGACAGCGCTTTGCACTCGCAGGGAAAAATCGCTGCGATTCCCGCAACGCACCCGCACTGTTTGACGGAGTGCACCGCAGCGCCCGTCTGAAAGAGGCCTAAAATCTCTTGCAGACTGAAACAGGTTTTTCTCAAGAATTGCCTTGTATTTACTGTGATCCGTGTTTTTCAATTCTGACTAGTTTTCCAATTCATGTTAATGAACAACATCTCCATAGCACCATGCTGCCACCACCATTCTTTACTGTGGAAGTTGTGTTTGTAAGGTGATGGGAAGTGCTTGGTTTGTGCCAAACATAAACTTTTCCACGATGCCCAAAACTTTCAGTTTCAGTTATATCTGACCAGAGAGCCTTCATTCATCAGTTTAGGGAGTCTGCTATATGTAACTTAGCAAACTCCAAACTTGTTTTTTATTGTTTTCTTTCACTTCCGTATTTTTAATTTTTTTTGCGTCTTCATTTTGCGCTTCCTGCCTTCCCAGAGCCATAACTTTTTATTTGTCTGTTGACATATGAGGGCTTGTTTTTTGTGGAAAAAGTTGTACTTTCCAACGGCACCATTTAATTTTGCATATGATGTAGTGGGAAGCGTAAAAAAAATTCCAAATGGGATGAAATTGCAAAAACAAAGCAAATCCACCACAGTTTTAAGTTTTTTTTTTATTTACGACATTCGATGTGCGATAAAACTGACCAGTTACTTTTCTTCTACAGGTCAGTACAAATCCGGTGATACCTTTCATGCATAGTTTTTCTTGTGTTTTGAAAGTGATAAAAAAAATTAAAAAGTGGGGGAAAAAATCAAATTTTTTGCAGATCTGATTTTTTCATTGATACCATTCTGGGGTGTGTATTTCTTTTTGATCACTTTTTATTTACTTTTTTGTAGAAAATGAAGCGACCAAAAACGGCGAATCGGCCATTTGGACGCTTTTTTTCCGTTTTACTGTTTGCCGTATGGGGAATATATTTTTATATTTTTATACTATGGGCATTTTCACACATCGCGACACCCATGATGTGTATTTGTTTAGTTCTTTTATTTTTATTTTGGGAATTTTTTTTTAACTTTTATGTTTTTTTAGATAGGAAACTATAACATAGGGAACTATTTCCCATAGGGAACTATAACAATCAATCAACTTGCTTTGGAGTCTATGATGATTTTACTACTTTCCTATGGAGCCCTATTACAGGCAAGAGCTCCATAGGAAATACTATGCAGCAGCCTCCTGTCATTCACAAAGACAGGGGCTGCTGCACACAAGCTCCGACTCCTCCGATTGCCACATAGGGGAGCGGGAGCACCACCGAAATTGTGCGCTTTCGGTTTTCAGCGCGCTCAGATGCCATGGTCAGGATTGACCACGGCATCTGAGGGGTTAAATGTCCACAATCGGCATAACTGCTGGTTGCGGACATGAGCCACGGGTGTCTGCTATAAGAAGCAGGTGGCTATCTGCAGCTATGGTGCCCGCAGTGCTCAGGAGCAGGCACCATATTTAACCACTTCAGACCACCTAGCTTACACCCCCTTAATGACCAGACCACTTTTTACAATTCTGCACTACACTACTTTCACGGTTTATTGCTCGGTCATACAACTTACCACCCAAATTAATTTTACCTCCTTTTCTTCTCACAAATACAGCTTTATTTTGGTGGTATTTGATTGCTGCTGAGATTTTTCATTTTTCTGATATTATTCAAAAATACTGCAATTTTCTCAAAAAAGTGTCTTTTAACTTTTTCTGGTAAAATTGTTCAAATACAGGGTGGGCCATTTATATGGACACACCTTAATAAAATGGGAATGGTTGGTGATAATAACTTCCTTTTTGTGGAACATTAGTATATGTGAGGGGGAAACTTTTCAACATGGGTGGTGACCATGGCGGCCATTTTGAAGTCAGCCATTTTGAATCCAACTTTTGTTTTTCAATAGGAAGAGGGTCATGTGACACATCAAACTTATTGGGAATTTCACAAGAAAAACAATGGTGTGCTTGGTTTTAACGTAACTTTATTCTTTCATGAGTTATTTACAAGTTTCTGACCACTTATAAAATATGTTCAATGTGCTGCCCATTGTGTTGGATTGTCAATGCAACCCTCTTCTTCCACTCTTCACACACTGATAGCAACACCGCAGGAGAAATGCTAGCACAGGCTTCCAGTATCCTTAGTTTCAGGTGCTGCACATCTCATATCTTCTCAGCATAGACAATTGCCTTCAGATGACCCCAAAATGCGTAAAATGCCCTGTGAAATCCTAAAGGTACTCATTGGAATTCGGGTCCATTTGCGTATCTTGGCTGCAAAACGTGTCACTCGTGGTATCTCCGTGACTCAGGAGAAGTAGGACAATGTGTTTTGGGGTGTATTTTGCATATACCCATACTGTGTGTGAGAAATATCTCTGTAACAACTTTTTAACATTTTTTATACAAAGTTGTCAATTTACAGAGATATTTCTCTTACCCAGCATGGGTCTATATAAAAATTCACCCCAAAACACATTTCCTACTTCTCCTGAGTACGGCGTAGACACTTTTGCAGCCTAGGTGCAAAGGGCCCAAATTCTAATGAGTACCTTTAGAGGGCATTTTTACGCATTTGATTCCAGACTTTTCTCGCCTTTAGGGCCCCTAAAATGCAAGGGCAGTATAAATACCCCAAATGTGACCCCATTTTGGAAAGAAAAACACCTAGGTATTCCGTGAGGGGTATGGTGAGTTCATGTAAAATTTTATTTTTTGTCACAAGTTAGTGGATATGAGACTTTGTAAGAATAAAAAGAAAGAAAAAAATCTATTTCCGTTAACTTGTGCCAAAAGATCTTCTATGATCTCGCCATGCCCCTCACGGAATACCTTGGGGTGTCTTCTTTCTAAAATAGGGTCACTTGTGGGTATTTATACTGCCCTGGCATTTTAGGGGCCCCTAAAGTGTGAGAAGTAGTTTGGAATTCTAATGCGTAAAAATGCCCTGTGAAATCCTAAAGGTACTCATTGGAATTCGGGCCCCTTTGCGCATCCTGGCTGCAAAAAGTGTCACACACTCATCTGTAAATGACAACTTTTTAACATTTTTTATACAAAGTTGTCAATTTACAGAGATATTTCTCTCACTCAGCTTGGGTATATATAAAAATACTGATATAGATCTGATTACGATCAGTCTTGATCACTGACAGATACTAAATAGTACTAGTGCTGATTAGCGACAGTGATGACGCTAATCAGCGACTTATCAGTGACTGTGGTGCGGTGGGCGCTAACTACCTAACAAGTAGCTAACTAACTGGCGGTGATAAGGGACCCTTGGGCCCCATTCACACGTCCGCAATTCTGTTCTGCATTTTGCGGACCCATTCATTTCTATGGGGACAGACATTGTCCCGCTCGGATCCGGAATTGCGGATCCGCACTTCCGAGTCCGCACTTCCGTTCTGCAAAAATATAGAACATGTCCTATTCTTGTCCGCAATTGTGGACAAGAAAAAGCATTTTCAATATAGTTCTGGCAATGAGCGTATCCGCAAAATGCGGAAAGCATGTTGCTGGTGTCCGTGTTTTGCGGATCCGCTGATCCAAAAACACATATGGACGTCTGAATGGAGCCTTACAGGGGGTGATCAATGACAGGGAGGTGATCAGAGAGTCTATATGGGGTGATCAGGGGTTAATAGGGGTTAATAAGTGACAGAGGGGGTATAGTGTAGTGTGGTGCTTGGTGCAACTCAAAGAGCTGCCTGTGTCCTCTGGTGGTCGATCCAAGTAAATGTGACCACCAGAGGACCAGGTAGCAGGTATATCAGACGGTGTTAACAAAACGGCACCTAATATACCTATTTGATGCAATTTATTTTACATCTACAGCCTGCCAGCGAATGATCATGGCTGGCAGGCTATAGTATAACTTCACAGCTGCACGGCGCTGTGAACTCGCGTGAATGCATGCGCGCGCTCACAGGAAGTCTCGCGTGATGACGCGTAGATGCGTCAAGGAGGAATAACCCGGCCGCCCGCAGGACGCATCCCTGCGTTAAGCGGTCGGGAAGTGGTTAAAGACCCGGCTAGCTCCGTACTATTATGGTGCTGATCGAAAAGGGGTTAAACAATGACTTTTCTTTTTGGCCACTCTTCCATAAGGCCCAACTCTGTGGAGTGTCTGGTTTAATTGTAGTCCTATAGTCAGATACTTTCATCTCAGCTGTGGATCTTTGTTGTTCCCTCAGTTATCATTGGTGTCTTTGTTGAATTTCTCATTAAAGAAGCATTCTATTTTTTTTTATTTCACAGATATTGCTAACTCACCACCAGTATTCTAGCAGTTTAATTTGTTGCATTCTATCTCAGTTGCATCCATACAATCTGAACCTTTTTATTATGAGAACCTAGTTATGTGACCTGAAGTTTGACCTGCAGTCCAGAGCTTGTTCTAAGATATAAACAAGAACTTGTCCTCTCCCATGTGGCTGACTTCCTATGAACATCATCACCTATCCAACTCTTGGCAGCTCTCAGCCCTCTCCCCATGCTTCAATGTAGTTCTCTGAATTCTGTTGAAAATGTAATGTCTCCCTAGCAAAATATAGTTGGTAAGTGCATACAGTGATTAGCTGCAGTTATATAAAGCTCCTGACTCACAATGTCTGTCTGTAGTATCTGTGTGTACTGACTCTCCAGTGTAGTTCTATAAGATGTAGCTTCACACTGGTCCTCTGCCTTCTTCATGCAAGAGCTGACAGGGTAGAGAGGGCAGACAGGCTTAAGCTGCATCATATAGGAAAACATGGAGAACCTACAGTGTGAGGAGACAGCTGCTCTGTGTCACTGATCTCTCATGGTTGCCATTTCATAGAGCAGTGCAGTGGGATAAGATTCACTCCCTTCCCTCTGTTTATGCAAAGCCAGGCATGATGGGAAATGTAGGAGTAATTAGGTAAACCATATCTGAGGGGAGAACGTATCAATCCACAAATTACACATTAAATAAAACAGGTATACATAGGGCATACACAAAAACCTCTATCTTGTTCATTAACAATGGCCTATCCAGCATTTTACAGGCAAAGAACAAAAACCTGGAGTGTTTCTTTAATGCCCCTTGCATGATCTGTGTGTTTTGCTGGGTAATCTTAACTTGTCAGGCAGAGGCGGATTGGCCATAGACCCTACAGGAAATTTCCCGATGGGCCGATGCCCCAGGAGGCAACCCAAGCCCTCCTGTCTGCCGCTTATTGGGTACATAATGAGCTCTCAACAGGTTTATAGTTGTGTCATATTCTTTCTATTTAGTTATGATTAAAGGTGTTCCATGCTATTTTTAAAGTTTGAGATATTTTTTTAGAACCCAACCCAGATCTATACTTCACCACTACTTTGTCTCTGACCTGTTTGGAGAGCTCCTTGCTCTATATGGAGCCTTTCAGAGCAGGTGTATTTATACTCCCATTACATGAAAGATCTTATGACAAATTTATTGTTTACAACTAATAAAGTGACCTCTCAAGTTAATTGTTTTGTCAAACCTCAATTAGGGATTTGATAACTAAGTTGGTGAATAGATACAAATGTATACAAATTTTTCCATTTTTATTTTACTTTTATTTTATTTATTTACTTATTTATTTTTTAACAATGTATTTTCTTCAATTCACTGTAAAAATTTGGACTATGTTAATTCTAGATCGTAATTCAACAAAATGTGGGTGAATAATTTAGCAAGGCACTATACGTATGTTCATACATTTATTATCTTTTCGGCTCTAGTGTAGGTTGGATTTTTAACACTTTTATCCTTATGTGTATGTAATGATCTGTCTACAATCATCTTTCAATTTAGTCATTCAATTCTCAGATCTAAAACACTGAATACTAAAAAGTCTGAAACTGACTTTTTAATGGGAACCTGACTTAGATATGCAATTTAAACTGCCCACAATACTTTATTCATGCACTTATGGAGCTCTGGATTTCATTCTTGTTGCAGTATTATATCTAGTAAATGTACTAAAAATGCACTTTTAATCTTATTTCCACTGTATGTAAATGAGTCTGTTCAACTAAAAGAGGCCAATACTTTATTACTTTGAGTCAAGGTTTCTCTGCCCGCCCTCTCAGGCAGGGAATGTCATCCATGGGTTTCATTAGATCCCACACAGGCTCTGTGAATCATGCTGCAGAGGTGGGGAAACCTGGACTTGATGAGTAAAACCCCAGCCTCCTTGACTTGAATGGGCTCATTTCTATATGGCAGGAATAAGACCAAACAGGCATTTTCAGAGCATTTATTAGTTACAATACCACAACAAGAACTTATTCCATAAGCACATTATAAGGTATTGTGGGCAGTTAAAATTGTATATCCGATATGTCAAATTACCTTTAAAAGTTTATTTCAGGCTTTTCATTTTCAGTGCTTTAGATCTGAGAATGAAATGGCTAAAATGAAATATGATAACAGACAGCTAATTATATACAGTACATATAATAATAACATAAGAGCATCTGCAGTAACGGGAATCTTTTCTTTGGAAGCCGTAAATACAATGGCATTTTTCTTAGAAAGTATGTGTCCTAAATTATGCAGAAGACCCTTGAATATAAGCTTGACATGTAAAAATTAAAATTTTAGATCAGATCACATTAACAAAACATTGCGGCATTCTGTTCTTAGTGAACAATCCAAAAATCTGCTAGCTTTAATCATTTTGATCAAGACATTTGTCAAGACATTACTGTGCATTCTATTTTCAAAGGAGAGTGCCATATGTTTCAGGGTGAAAAGAGCAAAAGGGGAAGATTGGCTGTATAGTGAAATATAGAAGACTCTTCCTTATGATGGGTAACACATTTGAATCTGGATCTGAAGTAAATTCTGTTGAAATAGAAAACTGGAAAATAAATTTGGAAATGTTTCACTTTAAGATCTTACTTCTTCATAGAACAGATTATCTTATGAAGATAGATATGATACATGCACAATATACAATATATGCAGTTACTATTAATATTAATTATTAAAGCGCCATTCATTCTATAGCGCTGTACATATGAAAAGGGGTATACATAATACAGACAATTGCAGCAAGGATAAACAAGACGAGTTACAAACTGGTACAGAAGGAGAGAGGGCCCTGCCCGTGAAGGCTTACAATCTACATGGTATGGGAGAAGGACATAGTAGGTGAGGGTGAAGCTGGTCATGGCGGTATAGAGGCAGCAGAGTCAATGGTTGAAGGCTTGTCTGGAGAGGTGGGTTTTTAGGTTTCTTTGAAGGATTCCACTGTAGGCGAGAGTCTGATATGTTGGGGTAGCAAGTTAATTCATTACAATATTTTAGAACTTGTGACTGGCAATATGGTTTCAAAAATTGATGCTAGCAGGCAGTCCTGAACTTTTTAATTGTCCACAATGAAAGAGAAGTTCACTAGAGCATCAGTTAGGATTATTGAATAGTAGTATTAAAATACTGTATTGTTTGGTATGGCTAAAACCCCTTTAATTTACAGGAATAACAGCACGGTTTCTCAGTGGTTGGCACAAATCCCTATAAATCAGTTATACTCTGGCCACTCTGCCTTAAGATACGGCCACCCTGAGTGGCCATGCTGAGGGTGGGATAAGGCCATGCTGCGGTGAAGAACTGCATGGCCAATTAGCCCTTTAATTTACAGGAATAACAACACGGTTTCTCAGTGGTTCAACAAGGGGTTAACCTCAGCAATCGTCACGTATGGGCTTTTATGGGTGCACGTCCCTTTAGACTTCCACCCAGGTAGTCCAGAATTCAATACATTAATATAAAGTGTGGAGACAGCACGCCGGAAGACACGGGTTATGCTTGAAAACAGTGATTTTTTATTTCACCAGTGGTACAATTTCAAAACATGGAATGTAGTAGCTTGTATTGCTTGTTACATTAGCTTGTGTTACGACGTTTCAGGCCCTAACCGGTGCCCTTTCTCAAGCTAAAAACGTAATAAGAGAGTACATTAGTAACATGTAACAGAACAACCACATACACAGATGTTAGTGCATAAGAGTCCCAGGAAACCTGGGGCAAAAGCGAAACAACGAAGAGGGAAATATATGAAGGGCTAAATTATATCTGACAAGAAGTAATACGGTTCAATAGGACGAAATTAGGCACACAGGGTCACATTATCAAAGGTCACAAATTACTATGAGAGCTGCCATAGATGATAATACAGGAGAAGATAGGTGGTTGTACCACCACATGGTGTTGCAAATAAACCCCCACAATTGCAGTAATAGTATTAAAGAACGTGCTGCTAAAATAACTAGCTATTCCTAATGAGAAGGCAAAGCAGAGGAGGAGCGCCTCTAGTAAAAGAAGGACTCCCGATTGAAGGAGGATGCGGGAGTGAGGTGGTGACACTTACCAGGTACGGCCGGTCTTTCAACCACGGCGTGCAGGGACGGGACTGTGCACGCCGCGGGTTTAAGACAGGAAGCCGCCGGGTCATGTGACGGGTGGGGAGTGGCTATGGGCCGGGCTTGTGTCACGTTGGGCGGCCGTGTCAGGCCGGGAGCGAGGCTTGCAGATGCGGCGGACGGCGCCGGCTCAGTAAGTGGAAAACAAGGGAGGCGCCATATTGGATAGGGGCAACAACTAGGGGCGATACTGGAGGATAGTGAAGGAACATGTACAAAGGGGACTAGTGAAATAAAGACTATTAGGGGACACAGAAGATCTGGGGGAGAAGACAGGAATGGATGGGAAATTTTGACTCACCCTGGTGACTAGTTGGAAATAGACCTGAAAATGAATACAAGAGAATTAATATGATATTATAAGTAGACAAAGTACATGTAAACAGAATACAAATAATCAAAACCAGAAGGATCCATCATGTATATACATATTCTCTATTGAGGCCCCCAGGGCCATAAGTGTCGAAGTTTCCGTATCCACAGCATTTCTTTGTCAGAAAGAGTTTTGTCGCGGCTACCACCTCTACGGGGATAGGAACCCATTCAATTACCTGGAATCGTAGTTGGCTAGGTGTATGGCGGTATTCCATGAAATGTTGGACAAGGGAGCATCCATTTTTGGGTACGAATGTTGGACTTGTGTTGGCTTATACGGTCCTTGATTCTCTGGGACGTCTCTCCTACGTATCCGAGACCGCACGAGCATTTTATCAAGTACATTACATAGCTAGTGGTGCAGGTGAAGTGGCCCCTAATGTAAAACTTTTTCCCCGACAGCGGGTGTGTAAAGATGTTCCCTTTAGTCACATTCCCACATTGGGCGCAACCCAAACAGGGAATGTACCAGGATTGGGTGACCCAGTGATGGTTTTCTGGGGATCCTGTCTGGTAGACCCAAGATAAGACCTGACCAAAAGATCTCGTAGTGTTGGTGGTCGTCTATAAGCCATAAGCGGTCTAGGTCCAAATACCGACGGGGCATTCGTGGCCAAAATATGCCAATGTTTTTGGACTATTTTCCTTATGTGTTTGCTATGAGTGGAGTATGTGGTGACGCAAGGAATCCTATCATTTGTCTGGGTTGGTGTGGTAGGTTTAGGTCTTAAAAGGTCCTCACGTGACAGGTCCTTAACACGATTTGTGTGATTCAATAGGAGATCCTGGGGAACCCGCGGTCACGGAATTTTTATTCATCTGATCAAGTCTGGTATCGGCCAGCTGAGGGTCGGAAACTATCCTTTTAACCCGCATTAATTGAGACAGAGGGAGCGAGTGGACCAGACCTGGGGGTGGAAGCTATCAAACCTAAGAAGACTATTACGGTCTGTAGGTTTGGAGTATAGGTCAAACTTAATCCTTTGACCATCAATTTGGACTAATACGTCTAAAAATGAGATTCTGGTCTGGCTAGCCTCAATAGAGAATTTGATGGTTGGTGTGGCAGCATTAAGTTGGGAATGGAGAGTATATAAATCTTCTTTAGGGCCCTGGAAAAGACAGAATACGTTGTCGATATAGCGAAGCCAAGATCTTACGTGGTTTTTAAACAAAATATTATTATAGACAAATTTTTCTTCAAAAAGTTCATGAAGATAACTGCAAAGTCGGGGCCACGTTGCAGCCCATCGCAGTCCCGGATCGCTGAAAATAAAAGTCATACTCAAAGAGGAAATAATTGCTATTGAGCACAAAACTCAGAAGGTCAAGAATAAAAGTATTTTCATCGTTCGAATAATCACCGTACCTCTCGAGAATAGTACCGACGCAATTGATGCCGTCTTGGATGGGGATGTTGGTGTAAAGGCTTGAGACATCCATGGTTACTAGGAATGTATCCGTTCCCTGGATCTCCAAGTCTCTAGTCTTATTAATGAAATCCCTTGTGTCCAAAATAAAGGATCTCCCGGCCTGTGCATACGAACGAAGCAGCTTGTCCAGGAGGACTGCTGCGGGCTGGAACACCGAATCGCAGCCAGACACGATCGGGCGGCCTGGTGGGTCAGTTAGACTCTTGTGTACTTTTGGTAAAGTATAAAACACCGGAATCCTTGGGTAGAGGGGTAATAGGTATTCCACCATTTTTTACTTATTAGTCCCTTATCCAATGCCCTAGTTACCAAAACTTGAAGTGTGGATTTAAGTTCGTTCGTGGGGTCATGATCTATTAATTCGTACGTACTCAGTATCACCGAGCTGTCTACGAATCTCACGCCTGTAGTTCTCTTTTTAAGGAGGACAATCCCGACCCTTTATCAGCCTGTTTGATAACTATATCAGAATTCTTTCTTAGATTATTTAATGCACGTACCTCAGACTTAGTGAAGTTTTGTTTCGCCTTCTATCGTGGAGGTCTCTTCTCTAAGGCTTGAAGGTCTTGCTTGACCGGGCGATGTAAGACTCGACAGCCACGTTGGTGTGTGGGGGAGTGAAGGTACTCTTTGGTCGACAGGATCTGGTTCTTTCGTGGAATAATGAAGTCGTCGTGGAAGTCGCTGTGGACCATGCTGGTTTATCCAAATCAATGTGGGCCTTCAGGCGTAGTGAGCGGAAAAATTTCACCATTTCAGAGTCGAGGATGAAGGGGTCAGTGTGATGAGTGTTAGCAAATCCAAGTCCCTTGTTGAGGACTTTGGTAGTAGTCTCATCAAGTGCAGAGTCCGTAAGGTTAATGACTAGATTCGTAGAGTCATCCAGTTGTGGTTCATTGGTAGGGCATGTCACGGTTATCTGCCTCTGTTGCTCGATCTTGTCAGGATCGGTCCCCATTCGTGGGATTGATTTGGGGGAATTCTTCCAGTGTTTCCACCCAGCCCTCCTCGGCGTCTTGTACGAGGTGGGCGGGGATTGTCTAAAAAATCAGTGTCGCTAGTGCTGGAAGAGCCGGAAGCTCTTAGAGGAGTACGCAGGCGGGTTTGTCGTGAAGTCGGCTGGGATCTATAAACTTGACCGGTTTCGTAGTCACGAGAATCACATAGGAACTTGGCTCGTTTTCTTTCTTCCAGGTTTCTTTTAAAGAAATTGATTTTTTGTGTCAAATTGGTTTTGATGTTTCTAGACTCTTCCTCGGGGGTGTTAAGGAACAGCGTATTTTCAAGGGTCGTAATTTCTGTCTTGGTCTTCTTAATTTCAAGGTCTGCTTTCTCCAGGACCAATAGTATAATATCAAAGGAGGCTTTGTTCAAAATTTTTTCAAAATTCTGACAAAATTCCGGATCATCAGAGAATAAGGTAGGGCGAAGATTGCACCTAAGTCCTCTCGGGATCCGTCTGGTTCTGTAGTATTCCGCTAAGGTCACAGCATGGAGTTCAAGGGCTGTTGCTTTTATCAGTGCTTTCTCTAATGAAGAAATGGACGCACTTGGTCCCGAAGTTAGACAGGAATTCATTCGATGCTGTAATATTAGAAGTTATTCTTCTTGCATCTTCATCTGTGAATGAAAAAGTACCACTGGTTTCACGTTGTGAATCAAGAAGAGACATCAGGAACGGATATCTGAGCACGATATCCTACAGCCTCAGGTGGTGACACGAGGTTAGGGGTGGTTCAAATCAATTCAACAAGGGTTAACCTCAGCACTCGTCACGTATGGGCTTTTATGGGTGCACGTCCCTTTAGACTTCTACCCAGGTAGTCCAGAATTCAATACATTAATATAAAGTGTGGAGACAGTACGCCGGAAGACACGGGTTATGCTTGAAAACAGTGATTTTTTATTTCACCAGTGGTACAATTTCAAAACATGGAATGTAGTAGCTTGTATTGCTTGTTACATTAGCTTGTGTTGCGACGTTTGGGCCCTAACCGGTGCCCTTTCTCAAGCTAAAAACGTAATAAGAGAGTACATTAGTAACATGTCACAGAACAACCACATACACAGATGTTAGTGCATAAGAGTCGCAGGAAACCTGGGGCAAAAGCGAAACAACGAAGAGGGAAATATATGAAGGGCTAAATTATATCTGACAAGAAGTAATACGGTTCAATAGGACGAAATTAGGCACACAGGGTCACATTATCAAAGGAGTAGCATGTGCATAAATATAACATTTTATATATAATGTCACAAATTACTATGAGAGCTGCCATAGATGATAATACAGGAGAAGATAGGTGGTTGTACCACCACATGGTGTTGCAAATAAACCCCCACAATTGCAGTAATAGTATTAAAGAACGTGCTGCTAAAATAACTAGCTATCCTTAATAGAGAAGGCAAAGCAGAGGGAGGAGCGCCCTAGTAAAAGAAGGACTCCCGATTGAAGGAGGATGCGGGAGTGAGGTGGTGACACTTACCAAGTACGGCCGGTCTTTCAACCACGGCGTGCAGGGACGGGACTGTGCACGCCGCGGGTTTAAGACAGGAAGCCGCCGGGTCATGTGACAGGTGGGGAGTGGCTATGGGCCGGGCTTGTGTCACGTTGGGCGGCCGTGTCAGGCCGGGAGCGAAGGCTTGCAGATGCGGCCGGACGGCGCCGGCGCAGTAAGTGGAAAACAAGGGAGGCGCCATATTGGATAGGGGCAACAACTAGGGGCGATACTGGAGGATAGTGAAGGAACATATCGAGTCAGCCACGTTGGTGGCTGACTCGACAGCCACCAACGTGGCTGTCGAGTCTTACATCGCCCTGGTCAAGCGTGACCTTCAAGCCTTAGAGAAGAGACCTCCACGATGGAAGGCAAAACAAAACTTCACTAAGTCTGAGGTACGTGCATTAAATAATCTAAGAAAGAACTCTGATATAGTTATCAAACAGGCCGATAAAGGGTCGGGGATTGTCCTCCTTAAAAAGAGAACTACAGGCGTGAGATTCGTAGACAGCTCGGTGATACGAGTACGTACGAATTAATAGATCATGACCCCACGAACGAACTTAAATCCACACTTCAAGTTTTGGTAACTAGGGCATTGGATAAGGGACTAATAAGTAAAAAATGGCGGAATACCTATTACCCCTCTACCCAAGGATTCCGGTGTTTTATACTTTACCAAAAGTACACAAGAGTCTAACTGACCCACCAGGCCGCCCGATCGTGTCTGGCTGCGATTCGGTAGTTCCAGCCCGCAGCAGTCCTCCTGGACAAGCTGCTTCGTCCCGTATGCACAGGCCGGGAGATCCTTTATTTTGGACACAACGGATTTCATTAATAAGACTAGAGACTTGGAGATCCAGGGAACGGATACATTCCTAGTAACCATGGATGTCTCAAGCCTTTACACCAACATCCCCATCCAAGACGGCATCAATTGCGTCGGTACTATTCTCGAGAGGTACGGTGATTATTCGAACGATGAAAATACTTTTATTCTTGACCTTCTGAGTTTTGTGCTCAATAGCAATTATTTCCTCTTTGAGGATGACTTTTATTTTCAGCGATCCGGGACTGCGATGGGCTGCAACGTGGCCCAGACGTTTGCTGTTATCTTCATGAACTTTTTTGAAGAAAAATTCGTCTATAATAATATTTTGTTTAAAAACCACGTAAGATCTTGGCTTCGCTATATCGACGACATATTCTGTCTTTTCCAGGGCCCTAAAGAAGATTTATATACTCTCCATTCCCAACTTAATGCTGCCACACCAACCATCAAATTCTCTATTGAGGCTAGCCAGACCAGAATCTCATTTTTAGACGTATTAGTCCAAATTGATGGTCAAAGGATTAAGTTTGACCTATACTCCAAACCTACAGACCGTAATAGTCTTCTTAGGTTTGATAGCTTCCACCCCCAGGTCTGGTCCACTCGCTCCCTCTGTCTCAATTAATGCTGGTTAAAAGGATAGTTTCCGACCCTCAGCTGGCCGATACCAGACTTGATCAGATGAATAAAAATTCCGTGACCGCGGGTTCCCCAGGATCTCCTATTGAATCACACAAATCGTGTTAAGGACCTGTCACGTGAGGACCTTTTAAGACCTAAACCTACCACACCAACCCAGACAAATGATAGGATTCCTTGCGTCACCACATACTCCACTCATAGCAAACACATAAGGAAAATAGTCCAAAAACATTGGCATATTTTGGCCACGAATGCCCTGTCGGTATTTGGACCTAGACCGCTCATGGCTTATAGACGACCACCAACACTACGAGAACTTTTGGTCAGGTCTGATCTTGGGTCTACCAGACAGGACCCCCAGAAAACCATCACTGGGTCACCCAATCCTGGTACATTCCCCTGTTTGGGTTGCGCTCAATGTGGGAATGTGACTAAAGGGAACATCTTTACACACCCGCTGTCGGGAAAAAGTTTTACATTAGGGGCCACTTCACCTGCACCACTAGCTATGTAGTGTACTTGATAAAATGCCCGTGCGGTCTCGGATACGTAGGAGAGACGTCCCAGAGAATCAAGGACCGTATAAGCCAACACAAGTCCAACATTCGTACCCAAAAATGGGCGCTCCCTTGTCCAACATTTCATGGAATACCGCCATACACCTAGCCAACTACGATTCCAGGTAATTGAATGGGTTCCTATCCCCGTAGAGGTGGTAGCCACGACAAAACTCTTTCCGACAAAGAAATGCTGTGGATACGGAAACTCGACACTTATGGCCCTGGGGGCCTCAATAGAGAATATGTATATACATGATGGATCCTTCTGGTTTTGATTATTTGTATTCTGTTTATATGTACTTTGTCTACTTATAATATCATATTAATTCTCTTGTATTCATTTTCAGGTCTATTTCCAACTAGTCACCAGGGTGAGTCAAAATTTCCCATCCATTCCTGTCTTCTCCCCCAGATCTTCTGTGTCCCCTAATAGTCTTTATTTCACTAGTCCCCTTTGTACATGTTCCTTCACTATCCTCCAGTATCGCCCCTAGTTGTTGCCCCAATATGGTGCCTCCCTTGTTTTCCACTTACTGCACCGGCGCCGTCCGCCGCATCTGCAAGCCTTCGTTCCCCGGCCTGACACGGCCGCCCAACGTGACACAAGCCCGGCCCATAGCCACTCCCCCACCCGTCACATGACCCGGCGGCTTCCTGTCTTAAACCCGCGGCGTGCACAGTCCCGTCCCTGCACGCCGTGGTTGAAAGACCGGCCGTACTTGGTAAGTGTCACCACCTCACTCCCGCATCCTCCTTCAATCGGGAGTCCTTCTTTTTACTAGGGGCGCTCCTCCCTCTGCTTTGCCTTCTCTATTAGGAATAGCTAGTTATTTTAGCAGCACGTTCTTTAATACTATTACTGCAATTGTGGGGGTTTATTTGCAACACCATGTGGTGGTACAACCACCTATCTTCTCCTGTATTATCATCTATGGCAGCTCTCATAGTAATTTGTGACATTATATATGAAATGTTATATTTATGCACATGCTACTCCTTTGATAATGTGACCCTGTGTGCCTAATTTCGTCCTATTGAACCGTATTACTTCTTGTCAGATATAATTTAGCCCTTCATATATTTCCCTCTTCGTTGTTTCGCTTTTGCCCCAGGTTTCCTGGGACTCTTATGCACTAACATCTGTGTATGTGGTTGTTCTGTGACATGTTACTAATGTACTCTCTTATTACGTTTTTAGCTTGAGAAAGGGCACCGGTTAGGGCCCGAACGTCGCAACACAAGCTAATGTAACAAGCAATACAAGCTACTACATTCCATGTTTTGAAATTGTACCACTGGTGAAATAAAAAATCACTGTTTTCAAGCATAACGCGGGTCTTCCGGCGTGCTGTCTCCACACTTTATATTAATGTATTGGTTTCTCAGTGGTTGGCACCGCTGCTAACCAGGTTTGAACACAACCAAGGACAACACCAGCATGGAGTTTTTATGTTTTCCTAATGTTTGTGTGGGCTCTCTCTTCTCTCCAAAGACATACCTAGATTGTGAGCTCCACTAGGGTCAGCAGATCTCTTCTGTGGGCATCTTTATCGAGGTCTATCAAGAAAAGAATAGATAGGTCATACTGTAAAGCTTATATTACACGAGCAGATCAGCCAGGCGATTGTCTGGAGGGAAGTGTTCCTTCCCAGCAATCGCCTGCTCATCTGCTGAGGAGACAGCTACTATTATATATAGCGATCTCCTCCATAGTATGGGGAGGAGCTATCACTAATGTCATTCTTGTTCTCATACTGAATCATTGTTTGTAGATCATGATTAAACAACATGACTTGCCATGGCAAGCACTGATTTTTATAACTGCTGAAAGATTCCGATTGCCCGATGAACGAGCAAACACAAGTAATCGGTGTCAGTATTACACAGGCAGATCATCACTAACGAGCCTTCCAATAAACTCTGCTTATATGCTTAGATGCTGATTATCTACTAGAGTAATATAAGCTTTGCCCACGTCTACACCTACTACTATCAGGAATAGAGATAAGCAAAGTTTTGAAAATTTAATTCAGCAACTTTGCTGAAGTTAGCCAAGAAATTTGATTTGTTATAAATGAATTAATCACAAATCGCTAGAAATCAGGTATACCCAGGCCATTCTGCCTTAAGATACGGCCACACTGAGTGGCCATGCTGCGGGTGGGATGTGGCCATGCTGCGGTGAAGAACTGTGTTGCCAATTAGCCCACATCTACCTTTTATTTAATGATGAAGACTGTACTGTATAATCCTTCTTCATTGTTAATGGACGCTGGGCACCTTTAAACAAGGGCTGCTACTGGTATGGGGTTTGGCTAGTTAGGTGGGCAGACAATATGCATATTATTGCTATTATTGCCTGCAATCCCCTACAAGTTATTTCACTGTAAACACTGAATATTAATCAGCTCTGGCATACCCACTTCTCCAACCCTAGCGTCCGCCTGCCCTACAAGTGGGAACCCTTCTTCTGCCATCTGCTTTTCCTCCTTTTCCATATCATCTAATATCGATGAGAATATGTCATCAGGAACATCCCGCTCCTCCTCACTCTGCATCTTGCTGACTTTTCTAGGACATGGAGACTTTGAAGGATGATTTGGAAGTAAAGCCAGCAAAAATGAGGATGGTCATCATTAACACTTGGCCACACTAAAGAGTTCAGACTAGATGGTATTGGTTGGCACCCTGGCAGTGGAATAATTAAGGCTTCCATCTTATTGATATTGAATTACATATCTTAGTTTACAGCTGATGTAGTAACAAGTAAATGTACAAAAATTTAAACTAACGCAGAATAAGTCTCCCTGCACTCTACCCTGCACTCTTCCAGGACTTTTCCTTCTCCAATATTCCTCTATTAATGATTTTTAGCCACATTGTCCCTAGCGCATGAGTTCTTGCCATGTCTCTCCCTATGGTCGGCTCACAGGACAATGGCGGAGACCGTGTTGGATAAGGGTTTTATAGGGCTGTAACATCATAGGGGAGGGCAATCTGTGGATTCGATGGCTGCATGGAATTATGGGTGGTTTTGTGTTCCCGGGCTTTTTACTTTAACTTTGAAACACGCAGCAGCTGCCAATTTAGCTATATCGACGACATATTCTGTCTTTTCCAGGGCCCTAAAGAAGATTTATATACTCTCCATTCCCAACTTAATGCTGCCACACCAACCATCAAATTCTCTATTGAGGCTAGCCAGACCAGAATCTCATTTTTAGACGTATTAGTCCAAATTGATGGTCAAAGGATTAAGTTTGACCTATACTCCAAACCTACAGACCGTAATAGTCTTCTTAGGTTTGATAGCTTCCACCCCCAGGTCTGGTCCACTCGCTCCCTCTGTCTCAATTAATGCTGGTTAAAAGGATAGTTTCCGACCCTCAGCTGGCCGATACCAGACTTGATCAGATGAATAAAAATTCCGTGACCGCGGGTTCCCCAGGATCTCCTATTGAATCACACAAATCGTGTTAAGGACCTGTCACGTGAGGACCTTTTAAGACCTAAACCTACCACACCAACCCAGACAAATGATAGGATTCCTTGCGTCACCACATACTCCACTCATAGCAAACACATAAGGAAAATAGTCCAAAAACATTGGCATATTTTGGCCACGAATGCCCTGTCGGTATTTGGACCTAGACCGCTCATGGCTTATAGACGACCACCAACACTACGAGAACTTTTGGTCAGGTCTGATCTTGGGTCTACCAGACAGGACCCCCAGAAAACCATCACTGGGTCACCCAATCCTGGTACATTCCCCTGTTTGGGTTGCGCTCAATGTGGGAATGTGACTAAAGGGAACATCTTTACACACCCGCTGTCGGGAAAAAGTTTTACATTAGGGGCCACTTCACCTGCACCACTAGCTATGTAGTGTACTTGATAAAATGCCCGTGCGGTCTCGGATACGTAGGAGAGACGTCCCAGAGAATCAAGGACCGTATAAGCCAACACAAGTCCAACATTCGTACCCAAAAATGGACGCTCCCTTGTCCAACATTTCATGGAATACCGCCATACACCTAGCCAACTACGATTCCAGGTAATTGAATGGGTTCCTATCCCCGTAGAGGTGGTAGCCACGACAAAACTCTTTCCGACAAAGAAATGCTGTGGATACGGAAACTCGACACTTATGGCCCTGGGGGCCTCAATAGAGAATATGTATATACATGATGGATCCTTCTGGTTTTGATTATTTGTATTCTGTTTATATGTACTTTGTCTACTTATAATATCATATTAATTCTCTTGTATTCATTTTCAGGTCTATTTCCAACTAGTCACCAGGGTGAGTCAAAATTTCCCATCCATTCCTGTCTTCTCCCCCCAGATCTTCTGTGTCCCCTAATAGTCTTTATTTCACTAGTCCCCTTTGTACATGTTCCTTCACTATCCTCCAGTATCGCCCCTAGTTGTTGCCCCAATATGGTGCCTCCCTTGTTTTCCACTTACTGCACCGGCGCCGTCCGCCGCATCTGCAAGCCTTCGTTCCCGGCCTGACACGGCCGCCCAACGTGAAACAAGCCCGGCCCATAGCCACTCCCCACCCATCACATGACCCAGCGGCTTCCTGTCTTAAACCCGCGGCGTGCACAGTCCCGTCCCTGCACGCCGTGGTTGAAGCACCGGCCGTACCTGGTAAGTGTCACCACCTCACTCCCGCATCCTCCTTCAATCGGGAGTCCTTCTTTTACTAGGGTGCTCCTCCCTCTGCTTTGCCTTCTCTATTAGGGATAGCTAGTTATTTTAGCAGCACGTTCTTTAATACTATTACTGCAATTGTGGGGGTTTATTTGCAACACCATGTGGTGGTACAACCACCTATCTTCTCCTGTATTATCATCTATGGCAGCTCTCATAGTAATTTGTGACATTATATATGAAATGTTATATTTATGCACATGCTACTCCTTTGATAATGTGACCCTGTGTGCCTAATTTCGTCCTATTGAACCGTATTACTTCTTGTCAGATATAATTTAGCCCTTCATATATTTCCCTCTTCGTTGTTTCGCTCCAGGTTTGCCTCAGGCTTTATGCACTAACATCTGTGTATGTGGTTGTTCTGTTACATGTTACTAATGTACTCTCTTATTACGTTTTTAGCTTGAGAAAGGGCACCGGTTAGGGCCCGAAACGTCGCAACACAAGCTAATGTAACAAGCAATACAAGCTACTACATTCCATGTTTTGAAATTGTACCACTGGTGAAATAAAAAAATCACTGTTTTCAAGCATAACGCGGGTCTTCCGGCGTGCTGTCTCCACACTTTATATTAATGTATTGGTTTCTCAGTGGTTGGCACCGCTGCTAACCAGGTTTGAACACAACCAAGGACAACACCAGCATGGAGTTTTTATGTTTTCCTAATGTTTGTGTGGGCTCTCTCTTCTCTCCAAAGACATACCTAGATTGTGAGCTCCACTAGGGTCAGCAGATCTCTTCTGTGGGCATCTTTATCAAGGTCTATCAAGAAAAGAATAGATAGGTCATACTGTAAAGCTTATATTACACGAGCAGATCAGCCAGGCGATTGTCTGGAGGGAAGTGTTCCTTCCCAGCAATCGCCTGCTCATCTGCTGAGGAGACAGCTACTATTATATATAGCGATCTCCTCCATAGTATGGGGAGGAGCTATCACTAATGCCATTCTTGTTCTCATACTGAATCATTGTTTGTAGATCATGATTAAACAACATGACTTGCCATGGCAAGCACTGATTTTTATAACTGCTGAAAGATTCCGATTGCCCGATGAACGAGCAAACACAAGTAATCGGTGTCAGTATTACACAGGCAGATCATCACTAATGAGCCTTCCAATAAACTCTGCTTATATGCTTAGATGCTGATTATCTACTAGAGTAATATAAGCTTTGCCCACGTCTACACCTACTACTATCAGGAATAGAGATAAGCAAAGTTTTGAAAAATTTAATTCAGCAACTTTGCTGAAGTTAGCCAAGAAATTTGATTTGTTATAAATGAATTAATCACAAATCGCTAGAAATCAGGTATACCCAGGCCATTCTGCCTTAAGATACGGCCACACTGAGTGGCCATGCTGCGGGTGGGATGTGGCCATGCTGCGGTGAAGAACTGTGTTGCCAATTAGCCCACATCTACCTTTTATTTAATGATGAAGACTGTACTGTATAATCCTTCTTCATTGTTAATGGACGCTGGGCACCTTTAAACAAGGGCTGCTACTGGTATGGGGTTTGGCTAGTTAGGTGGGCAGACAATATGCATATTATTGCTATTATTGCCTGCAATCCCCTACAAGTTATTTCACTGTAAACACTGAATATTAATCAGCTCTGGCATACCCACTTCTCCAACCCTAGCGTCCGCCTGCCCTACAAGTGGGAACCCTTCTTCTGCCATCTGCTTTTCCTCCTTTTCCATATCATCTAATATCGATGAGAATATGTCATCAGGAACATCCCGCTCCTCCTCACTCTGCATCTTGCTGACTTTTCTAGGACATGGAGACTTTGAAGGATGATTTGGAAGTAAAGCCAGCAAAAAATGAGGATGGTCATCATTAACACTTGGCCACACTAAAGAGTTCAGACTGGATGGTATTGGTTGGCACCCTGGCAGTGGAATAATTAAGGCTTCCATCTTATTGATATTGAATTACATATCTTAGTTTACAGCTGATGTAGTAACAAGTAAATGTACAAAAAATTTAAACTAACGCAGAATAAGTCTCCCTGCACGCTACCCTGCACTCTTCCAGGACTTTTCCTTCTCCAATATTCCTCTATTAATGATTTTTAGCCACATTGTCCCTAGCGCATGAGTTCTTGCCATGTCTCTCCCTATGGTCGGCTCACAGGACAATGGCGGAGACCGTGTTGGATAAGGGTTTTATAGGGCTGTAACATCATAGGGGAGGGCAATCTGTGGATTCGATGGCTGCATGGAATTATGGGTGGTTTTGTGTTCCCGGGCTTTTTACTTTAACTTTGAAACACGAGCAGCTGCCAATTTAGTATAACTTGATTTGTTACTACAAAGCGCTAGAGAATTCAGCTTAGTTGCATCTTGAACTTTTGCTAAACTTTGGACCGAATTCCTCTGCTCCAGTCCTGAACTTTGTTCCTGCAGATGTACCTTCTGGAATCTGCTTCAATGTTTCTTGTCTGCCCTGTGCATAGCATGCCTTCTAGCCTGTTTTCTGTAGTGCTTCGGTAAGAATCGTCACGCATCACTTCCTGTGATGCAAGGGTTTTGCACATGTGAGCTATGCGACCAATCCTAGCCATCCTGCACCTACTTTAGTGGTCCAGCCCCTTTCCCAGGTGCGAGGGAAAGTAACAGGAGCATCAACAATCCTTGTGTCCTGCAAAAGTTGCTGTTATCTGTGTTTATGTTCCTGTATACCTGACCAGTGCTTGTGTTTCTGGACTACGCTAGTTTGATCCTTGACAGCTTACCTCGACCCTCCTGTTGCTGACCTGGATAGCTTGACTTGTACCTGTAGTGCCAGCCCTGACTTATTGCTTATTTGACTTTGCCTTTTCCTCATCTTTCGTTCCTGCGACGTTGCTCCTTGTTATAACTCGACTTGCGACTATGACTGTACCATGCACTGGTACCCCCTGGTGTGCCCGCACCAGCTTTCTTCGTGTGCCAATAATCATAGGTAACAACCTGGTGTTCCCTTTAGGAAAGTCTATCCCCAGTCATCAGGGGTACTTCAAAAAATGAGGGGTTCACTTAGACAATACCCCTAGAGGAGGTTGGTCATGTGGCACAGTGGGTTCCCACCCGCTGGTTCATGACATCTGTATTTAATTTTCAATAGCAAAGTACTGTATAAATGAAAAAGAACAGCCAGAATAAAAAAAAATAAAAATTAAATATGTTTTTTTTTAAGGAGGTATTTCTTTACCATAAACACACAAAGGCTTTGAGATTATTTAGAGCACAATGAAAAATTCTAAAGATTTAGAGCTTTAAAGAGAATCGGTCACCTCCCCCAAACCTTATAAAATGCAATAGGTACTACATGAACAGTACTGCTCCTGCTGATATCTGATTACTAATTTATGTGTCCATTTCCTGTGGTGACCCTGAAACTGACACTGGAATACATTGATAGAACTCTTCCTTGGGTCCTCTACATGTTGTGTGCGTGATAATGGGTCCAAGCAATATGTTTTAGCTCGAGTTTGTGGGCATACAGCTCAGAAACAGTGGTGAGTATATCCTTTTGTAATTGGAGGTCAACAGGAGCAGTATTATACACTTCAGACATGGATCTTAACTCCAAAGAATATGCTTTTTTTTTATCTAAGTCTTATTTTATACCAATAGTCTGGTTTCCAGCTATTGCAGCCATTAATTGTTACATTATGTTTAGATTATTCTTAAACTTTTTTTTTTTTTTTATGTTTCATTGTACTTAAACATAAATGAAAATTATTTGCCACATGAGTTAATTATGTGCTCTTCTGTTGTAGAATCATAATGCAGTGCATAAAAGTTCTTATGCTGGTGATATAAAATGAACAGAGGTTGGGCAGAAACCTTTGAGTGATCCTGGTCAAACATATGATATTTTAATTATAAGCGATCAAAAAGTAATATGCACCCTAAAATAGTGCCAATCAAACCGTCATCTCATATTGCATAAAATAAGACCCTACCTAAGACAATCGCCTAAGAAATAAAAAAACTATGGCTGTCAGAATATGCAGACACTAAAACATGATTGTTTTTCAAAAATGCTTTATTATGTAAAACTGAAACAAACAAACAAAAAAAGTATACATATTTGGTATTGTCGCATCCGTAACAACAACCTAATTTATAAAAAAACACGTGATCTAACCTGTCAGATGAACCTTGTAAATAACAAAAATAAAAATGGTGCCAAAACAGCTATTTGTTGTTACCTTGCCTCACAAAAAGTGTAATATAGAGCAACTAAAAATCATATGTACCCTAAAATAGTACCAACAAAACTGCCACCTTATCCCATATTTTGCAAAATTTGATCTTTTTGGGGGAGTTTCTACTCTAGGAGTGCATCAGGGGGTCTTCAAATCTGACATTGCAACGTAAAATTATCCTAGTGAAATCTGCCTTCCAAAAACCACATGGCGGTCCTTTCCTTTTGCGCCCTGCCATGTGCCCATACATCACTTTACAACCACATATGGAGTGTTTCTATTAACTACAGAATCAGGGCAATAAATATTGAGTTTTGTTTGGCTGTTAACCCTTGCTTTGTTAGCGGAAAATGATCTCCATTTTCCATTAATTCTTGTGGAACATCTAAAGGGTTAACAAAGTTTGTAAAATCAGTTTTAAATACCTTGATGGGTGAAGTTTCTAAAATGGGGCCATTTTTGGGTGGTTTCTGTCACGAACTCGCCCCGAGCTCCCAGACCGCAGTACACGATCAGACCTGGATCAGATGCCAGCAATCAATCGGGACAAGTTCTGACACTACACACTATCCAATTTGATCACCCTGCTTCTTACAATCTACCAGATTGTACGGGAGATTAAATTGTTACCGATTCCTTTTTAGAAATTAAGGAACTTTACAGAGGCCTAGGCTTGGAAGAACTACTCTCCCACCTACCAGCCCACACACTCATTCACACAGCAAACAACCACCACCAATCTGATCTAACCAACCCGATCTGCCAGATCAGACTTGGTGGGACTTGGCGGACACAGACTCCCTCCTGCCACACACACAGGGCCTTCAAGGGAAACTTACCACCCGGACACAGACCTCTCCTCTAAGAGGCTGCTGTCCTCACCTTGTCCGTGGGATCAATTACCCCACACACGTCGGTCTATGATATAACCGATACTGAGACTGCACACAGAGTTCCCAGCACGTACACAGAGGATGGATACCCCACTATCCACACTTCACACAGAAGCTATGGTCACAGACTTACAATCAGACATCAACAGTCACCTTCAGAGAAAGATTTGCATTTAAAGCAAACAGGTAGCTGAAAATTAGGAACTCTAATTGCCTTAAAAATATTGCCCGTGCTGGGTTAAGAAAAAGAGGTTTTAATAAAAATAAAGATATTACCGAAAAACAGAAGCATACAGATATATACAAAGAACAGTTTTAAAATAAAAGGGATAAATGAAGACTGACGCTTACGTTACTCACACAGAGACTGCAGCTATCAGCTCCTGAGGCAAGACAGAAACACGGATCCTCATTCAATCAGATTGTCCTCAAAATGGGGAACACAGTACAATCTGCTCTGTCCAATTTATGAGGACTGGTCCAGGCAGTCTGTAAGCCCACCTGTAAGGCGGGACACAGGGGTGGGCTGTAAAGTTTATGACCTGTCAGTCACACTGAAATTTGGTCTGAAATTGATTTCTAAAAAAGGCGTTTACACAAAGTGGCTCCACCTAGTTTCCCACTCTGACGAGGGTGCTCTTCCCTCGGCTAACCCCTGTGCTGTTACGGACAAAAAAGTGGTAATATATCAAAAAGGGAGGCACTCAACTAACACTAGAGCACATTGAGACTGGTTGCATGAAAATTTATTTGGACTATATATCCATATCACATCTAGTAAAAATATTTAAAACAATAAAAATAAAATTCACAATATCCTACACCTGGGTCATTTACAATTAACCCTGCCTATTGAGACTATTGAATTAAGAACTGCAGTATTGGGCGGCGGAACACAGTGTTGTGATCGCTGACTTATATATTGGATTGTGATCTCCTACCCTCCTGAACTATCGATGTAAAAACCGTGATATAGGGCAGTGGAATATAAGGATCTGAGCATCTGAAGTTGTGGAGCAACACGAGGAGTACGTGTACCCCATGGTTATACTATAGAACATACCAGCTGTTTATATGAATCAGGACATATCCACTTTGGTTTTATTTTATTTTATTTCATGGTCAATATAAAACCGCATGTCAGGCGTAAGACGGCAGCGGTTGAAACACTAGAGGCTTGTGTACTCCTTGTATAGGTGAATACATTGAATACGGTTGTAGGATATTGTGAATTTTATTTTTATTGTTTTAAATATTTTTACTATATGTGATATGGATATATAGTCCAAATAAATTTTAATGCAACCAGTCTCCATGTGCTCTAGTGTTAGTTGAGTGCCTCCCTTTTGATATATTACCACTGAAATTGATTTCTGCCCATAATTCGGCAGAGAAAAATGTCTGCCCGATGATTGTGGGCTCATTTTTCAGCTCTCATGGTTGGGGTCACAGAGGTACCAAACACGGGGTGTCCACGTGGCCCCAATCAGGAAAACCGATTCCCTGAGTCAGTGTTATCACAAGTGGGTGGTTCTTGATAAGAGCCTAACTGACATTTCTTGACTGTTACAATGGCATAGGTCAATAATCTCTATTGAGCGGTATATTCGAGTTATGACCAGAATATTATTTTGGATTCTTCTGGTGACAGGGAGAGTTGCTCACCCCCTCCCTCCGGGATGCACTCAGCTTGCTCCTATTGTAAAGTTATAAACCTCTTTCAAGTGGTTCACTACCTGAGTCTGTTTATATAAAGTGTCCTAGAGGCCACAGACCATTGTCACCTCTAGGTCAGAGGCCAGGAACTAAGGGGTTTATGGCTGTGGTCTGGTTTTGAATGTGGAGAGAGACCTTATAGGCCTGGGGTTGACATGAGGTGAATTCAGAAAACATGGCTTCCATTGAAAACCATAATCTATATCCCTCATACCTCACAGTTTCTATTATGTAAGCCTCACAAAGTAACTTTAGACCTGAACTGGTCCTTAAAAAGTGGGTTTTGGAAATTTTCCGAAAAATTTCAAGATTTGCTTGTAAACTTCTAGGCCTTCTAATGTCCCCAAAAATAAAATGGCATTCACAAAATGATCCAAACATGAAGTAAACATATGGAAAATGTGAAGTAATAACCAATTTCGGAGTTATTATTATCTATTATAAAAGTAGAGAAATTGAAATTTGGAAATTTTTCTACATTTTTGGTAAATTTCGTATTTTTTCAATAAATAAAATGAAACTTTTTGACTCAATTTTGCCACTGTTATGAAGTACAATATGTGGCGAGAAAACAATCTCAGAATGGCCTGGATAAGTATAAGCATTTTAAAGTTATTACCATATAAAGTGACACATGTCAGATTTGCTAAAAATGGCCTGGGCAGAAAGGTGAAAAATTGCCCGGTCCTTAACGGGTTAAAGTGATTTTTGTGAAAAATGTTCTAAATGTCCATTTAGTAATTTTTCGCACAAATAACCTAGTGGTTTTTCAGGCTAATGTTTAATCTCATTTATTATAAAGATGCTGTCAATTTGTACTCCACTAGGGGACTGTAGGGGACTTAAGACTTTTTTCCCTTAATAATAAATCTGGCTACAACTACAGCTCTGCCTACAAAACATCTATGTGCCCCTTATTAAATACAAATTGCCATCGATGGTGCAATACAAATTAAAAATGTTACAAAGTGTTCATAAATTTGTCACAATAACCTACTCCACCAACATAAAAGGATAAGTAAATCTGCCCCAATCTTTACTTCAAGGGGATGGAAATCCATCTTGACCATGTAAAATACAAGTGGCTTGTGAAACCATGAGCACTTATACAGTATAATGGAAAATAAATGTAGAACGTTTTATTGTACAAGAAATATGTTTTATTTTCTGTAACCATAACACCCTTTTTAAAATAAGTTGCACTCCGGTTGGTTGCGGTGGGCAACAAGATCATTTTTATGTTAGTTTTGATAAATGTACTCCTACTACATATATTATTGAAAATTAATTTATTTCCTCTGTACTAGTTAATGTTAAAAGCAAATAAGCAGTGTCATTCTCATAGGATTATTAGGACTAATAGAGTGTCTAGAAAGAAGCAGAAAGTCTACAATAGTATTTTATTTGTAAAACAAGGATCATTGTTTATATATCAAGTAAATAGATTTAATATATGTACAAAATTTAATTACACCTTTACTTCAAATACATGTTAAAAATAATGAGCTAACTGGGTGAGCCAGAGAACACTTACAACTTATTTACTGAAAGATCAACAATCTGATCTTCATTGTGTATCATTAAAGAATAGGAGTGTTGATCAAAAGCCTGGCTGATTTGCTGAAATAGCTGAGGTTTTCAGTACAGAATGACAAAGGAATTCAAAGCTGAGCATTGTATTTTATGCCAATTTAAAACCCATTTGGCATGTAATAAATTACTCTTGAAATTAAATGGGATATAAAACCTTTTTCATACTAATATAAATCATGCACAGATTTTCTTTTAGAATGATATCATTTTCTGGCTATATTTTGTGTAACAGACAAATACTGTGGACCCATTGTGCTAACTAACCAGTTTGACTTTGGGCTAAACCTAAGGGCTTTGTTGTGGCAGTTTCCTGTTATTCACCCTTTAACCCCTGTACAGGGATATAGTCTTTGCTGCATCACACTAACCAAGCGGCTACCTCCTGGAGTAGTCATGGTGCAGTTGACAGAGGACCCACGGGGTCAGAGACAATGGTGTAAAGAACTAAGGGATCAGGCACAAGGCATATTTTGAATACAGTCCAAGGTCAGGGCAGGCTGAGTATATGTGAATTCCAGAAACAAATGTCAAAGTTGGGGCATAAGGCAAGGAGAAAAATCAGTAGTAAGGCAAGGCACAGTACATGGGTAGTCAATCAAGAGATCACACCTTCACTAGTTACTAGATATTAGAAAACCTAAAGTTCAGATAAGGAGGTGAGACAACGAGCCCAGCTAAAAGGAAGGCTGAGCAGCATCTTAGTCAGCAGCTGGACAGATTCCAAGAAAAATTAATTACAGCAGTGTAAAGTGTGAAGATGTTGTTTATGATCATTTGGACTCCATTTTGTATTATATGTGTTCTTATAGAACAGGACTTTTAACTAATGATTTAACATAGGGAAAGCTGGTTACATCTTTCAAACAAAATATGGGTATGAAGTACAAGGTAAACTAAAATGCAACATTGGGCATCAATGTTGGGTGGATTTTAAAATAAATGTGATAGTAATGGCGTTGTTTTATTATCCACAATCAAAGGTCATATAATCAAACGGATGTTATTGATTAAAAGGTTTATTTTGTAGAAGATATTAACGAATAAAAATATAAAAATGTGTTTTTCTTTTACACCACAATGTGTTATGAGTACAGTATACAGAATTACTGAAGTAATATAACCGTGGGTGTAGCTATAGAGGACCCAGGGAAGCAGCTACTTTGGGGCCTGAACTCAGAAGGGCCTGTCCAGCATAAAGACTAAAAGATTTTGTTGTCAGGACTCCCTCAACAGTATTATAAAATGAGATTGAATACAGATACACTATAGGAAATAGACTGAGTGACTGCAGGGCCTCGTCTGAAAGAGCGAACTTGACTTGAGTTGTACAGAGGAGGGGTTGTAAAGAATTTGCTTGGGTGAGGTCGCCCGTTCAAAAATTTGTTGTGGGTCCCAGTCATTTCTAGTTATGCCACTGAATATAACTAAAAGGGAGTGATATATGTTACATTGATCTTGCTAAATATATCAGTTTGTTTTTGTTTGAACAATTAAATTACCAACTGAGTATATGTTGAGTTGAGAATATCTTATTTTTTTTATAGAGACAACCAGATAAGAAAAAGGGTTTAGAGAAATGTTTTTCTTTGGCAGAGGACCTCTATGGATTCATTGGGCAATTTTATTTCAAAGCAGTGTTGGACTAACAAAAGAAAATATAAATAAAAACCCATGGACTGATCTATACTGAACTGAAACAGAGTTATTATTTCTAGAATATGCAAAACTGTTCAAGTTTGCTTTCAATTACATTTTCCATAAGAGCAGGCTGACTCAACTGTTTAGCAGTACCAGGACTGACAACCTTAGCAATGCCCAAATGCTGCCCAAGTTAACAACACCAGATGTTATATAAAAAACAGCTGTTACGATTTCTGTTCATGTGTTTCATTGTATTCGATGTGGGCTGGTTTCTAGATTCTGGTGGTATGTATCTTGGGTCATGTGTTGGTGTGGCAGAGCATATCTGCCTTTGTCGTATGTACTGGTCGCAGATGATTGTGGTTTCCTGTTTTATGCCATGTTGGCTGGTTGACAGCTGGTGGTGAGTATGCATCTAGGGCCATGTGTCAGTGGGAGAGTGCATATTCTCCTCTGTTTTGTGCTTACTAGCTGCTGATACTTTGTGGTGTGAACATGACCATTGATATGTCTGTTCTCACTGTTCTGTTCAGCAAGGCAGGGGTTAACTGCCCTTGCTTACTGTGTGTTCTAGTCCCTCTTCCTGTTTGTGTGTATCTGTGGGTGTCGGGGCCTAATGAACTCAGCTATATGTTTTGTCTGTGTATTCCGCCCCTTAGCTGAGCAACAGCAATGTTTCTTAGCAATACTTCCTGTGTCTGCTTCTGTTGCTCTGTCCAATCTTTGCGAATTTGTATGTCTGACCTGTTCCTGCCTGAGTTCCTGCTGTAAGCTCAGTGGACACTTCTGTCTAAAAACATCCTGCTTGAAGCCTTGCAATGGCGAGGTATTGTCGATCAATTGTTAGGTATTGTATTAGTCTCATGATATCACAACATAAACAGCATTATGAGGAGCAATGTTTAAATACCAATTCTAATTGAACCAGGAAATTTATTGGGCGATTCATGGATCAAACAACTGTTGTGAATTTTGCCATTAAGCTCCTTGTTAGAGAACAGCAAGTTGT
The DNA here is from genome assembly GCA_033119425.1 of Bufotes viridis. NCBI lineage: Eukaryota > Metazoa > Chordata > Amphibia > Anura > Bufonidae > Bufotes > Bufotes viridis. Next base: position 249,894,516 of record CM065592.1, on the reverse strand, counting down.
GAAAAATGTGCTGAAACACTGAACATTTGGACATGTGCATTCAAAAGATTAGAGGTCACATTAAGTTCACCTGTAAAGGTTAGAATGCATTTTAGGTTCATCCTGAAATTTCACCCACAAGCCAAATATCCTTAACTTGTTTTGAGTAGTGAATTATTAACCTTCATTTGTGAGTAGTGAGTGTAGTTGTAGTTTCAGTTAAAAGTCTCTTTTTAAAGAGTATCCGAGCCTGAAGTAGCTCTGTATCCGAGCTTTTATCAGCAAAGCTTAGTGCTGAACAGAAGTTTACTGAGCACTAGTCCCAATACAGACAGAGTGAGTGGCAAGAAGCTCAAACCTGCCAAAGAAAGCAGTGCAGTAGTAGACATGGGTAGCCAGTGTAAAACTATGTAAGTATGCTTTAACGTATATTATAGTGAATGTGATTTTTGCACTCTGCACTCCAGTTGTTGGGAAGCTGCAACTTCCAGTGTGCTATGACTACAGTAACCAAAGAATCATAGTCTGTAGACACAGAGTTACTTAAGTTAAGCAAGGGTATCAGCAAATATGCTTTTTTTACTTTTGTCTATAAATAGTCGTCTCAGGCCAATAATTGTTAAGTCAATAGATTGCTACATGATTGCGGCTAAAATCTGGATGTGTAACCCCAGTCTATAGACACCTTTTGCACTGAAATTATTGAAGGTATCAGACCGTTCTGCAAAAAGTTCCTGTAAACAGGACGACAAGTCATCTATATTTGTGAGTATAATAAATCTTTAAAATGTATCTGTGGCTGACGGTGCATCACTATTTGTGTGACCCCTTTGTTAATCGGAGAGAAACTCAAGGATTCAAGGGTATTTTGTGTCGATATCGACATGTCCCTATATCAGAAGCTGTGTATGGCTCCGAACTAGAGAGTAGCTTTTCCTGGCGATATTTTAGCAGCGCAGTCCGATACCTACAAAGACTTGTTGTGTGAATTTACCCACTACACTCCAGGACCTGCAGCGCATAACGAACAGGCAACGTATTGGAGACTTTTACCGTTTTGTAACTATGCACTGAAAGACTTAGCACTCTTCATAAAAAAAAAAATACCACCATTTTCTGCTGCTTCAGACACAGATGTGACAGCAGTCTGCACTTGTCTGCTGCTGTCTTCTCCATCTCTCCCTGTTCCCTCGCTCAGTAGGCAAGACCAGAGCAGACCAGAGCATGATAAAGGAGGAAAGCATCCAAATGTTCAGGGAGAGCAGTTAACAAAAACTGTACAGTATTAGACTGAAGATAGAGAAGAGGAGGAGGAAATCATATATTTATGGGCACCAGTGTTTCAGTAAAGGGAGATGAGATCCCTTTAGGGTTGCATTGAAAGGAGGGGCACTAGATGGTGCTTAGGAACTTTATGCATACCAGGTATTCAGTGAGGGCAATCAACAGTATGTAGGAAGCCAGTAAGCTCTTGAAGTCTGCAGGCACCCAGAATGCACAGGATTTAGAGATCTGTGTCACTAAAATGGAACTTTAACTTGTATAATTATATAAAAAATGTAACTAAATGGCCCAAAATCAGCAGCATGAAACAGGAAGTTTACCGTACATTCAGGGTGTCCAACAGACCAACATGGCCATAGAGTGAAGGAGCGGAAAGCCAGCGCTTGGAAGTAGGTATGGTTCCCTTCGCAGGTCTGCCCAGAAGAGGGGTTTGCAAACACCAACCCCAAAGTTGACAACCCTTTAATAACTTATTTATGGATCACAGAAAACACAGTAAAAAACTGTACAAGAATTGTTGTTATCTATTTATCTCATCTACAGAGAACAGAATAAAATGAAATAAGAAATGGTACCAATCAAAACTACAATTTTTCCTGTAAAAAAACAAGCCTTCACACAGTTACGCAATCAGAAACATGTAAAATTTATTGGTCTTGGAATGCCGAGACATAAAAACAAATTATTTTGAAAAAAAGTTTTTATTGTTCAATAATAGAACATAATAAAAAATGATGTATATTTGGCATCTTCGTAATCATACTGACCCACAAAAGAAAGTCACCATTTGTACCACACAATAAGAGCTGTAATAATAAATCCCAATAAATAATGTTGAAATTGCTGTTTTCATCCACACACAAAAAAGTTAAAAATTGCTAAATACATTTTATGTACCCCAAAAATAACAACTTTTCCTTTAAAATTAAAAAGTTTCATATAGGAAAAATATATATTGAAGGAAAAATAAAAAGTTATGCCCACTGGAACACAGAGAGGGGGGATTGGATATTACACTAAGAGGTTAAAATGCACTTCAGTCACCTGAGTTGTCTCCTTTCAAAATCTATGTGACTGTCAGGTGGTTAAAGTGCAGTACATCAGACCAGACCTGGAGGTAACTGTAATGGTTTCTAATGTAATGCTTTGTAATGTTCATGTTGTATCACACTTCATGCTCTGTGCTTTGTACACCAGCAGATGGGGTACATTTGGTAGTGTTTGGCAACAAGATTGGGACTTACCATCCGATTCCTTCCATCTTGGTAGGAATGGGGTAGTCTGACTTCCTGCCAAGACAGGGGCAGAGTTAGTTAGAGGAGAGCTTGTGGAAGGAGTGAGGAAGTATGAGATCCAGCTCCTGCTCCTCTGGGCCATGAGAATTTAAAAGTCAGTTCTTCTGGGAGCACCACTACTCCAGACAGACTACAGGGTCCCAGGATACAGAAGATCTGTAAACTACAGCATATTTTTGTCAGCAGCATGATCAAGAATTCAAGCCATACAGACTCCACTGCAAGGTGTAGGGAAACACATTGAGACACCACCACCGCAGTTCAGGACAAGCATAGCTAGAAGCATCATACAGTGGACACCTAAAACCACAGGTGCCAGAGTACAGCCATAGGGAAGGGAATCAAGAGAGAGGTATTGTCAGGTAGCAAACTTCTAAGAGTCATCTTCTGCCACTTTGTCATACCCCATTATCTGGGAAAAGAAATTGCACTTTGTACGAACTGCTGCTGGATGTGCTGCTATTGTTTTTGTTTTGAAAGAAACATATTCTTTGTTATATATTCTCTGACTGGTTCCTTCACATTCACTGCCCTAATCCTCAGGAAGCGATGGCCTCATCAGGGCCTTACCACTCCCATCTCCCGAACCAGCTTCAAAGGGGCTCATTGCAAAATGGTGTGAAACGATTGATGAATTTGAATTTTTAGAATAAATCACCCACTAGAATTTTCAGATGTGCTATTTTTAAAAGAAACAGTACAAGAAAAGTTCCTTGTTCTTGTATAACTTATAGCTGCATCCTTTCTACAGATGGAGCTGTGTACAGATCAAACACTATAAAAGACTGGAACATGATAATAGAAATACAAGTTGAGCAGCATATGCTTATTCTTAGATTATATTGGTCTTTGATAAAAAAAAAAAAACGATGCAGAAAATTCAGTTGCGTATGAAATATAATAACTGAGGTAAACAAAACTATGCACAAGAATATATCAAAGAGAAAATATGACATGTTTTATTTACACCAAGGAATTTATGACTTGCAATGTACCATATGTCGAATATATAATCTGTACGAATGAAAAAAAAAGTTCTTCGTTTATCTACCACATGGACAATGTCGATTTTATCAAAGTTGTTGCTGCTGATGCATATTTAGGGAGTTTTATTGGAAAATGAAATTGACCAGAATACCTGTCTTGACTAAAGATGATTCTCACTAGATCATTTTTGCATGAAATATAGTGAAATGCTGGATATAAAACTAAGACAGATTCTAGACGTCATTGGATCTCAATAGCAGGGGAAAACGCTTCCGTTTTGTCCCCATTCATTGTCAATGGGGGCAAAACTGAACTGAACAAAACGGAATGCACCAGACTGCATTCCGTTCTGTTTGGTTGCGACTTGCTTCCCCATCACGGACAGAATAATGCTGCAAGCAGCATTTTTCTGTCCTCGATGTGGTGTGGAGCAAGTTTGTTCTCTGAGGCTGATGCCAGCACAGGGAAGGAACACTGCGCATGCGCTAGCTGACACGAGATTACATCGCACTGGCTTACTGACGTCGGGGAGCAAGGAGGAGATTCTGAGGATGCGGGGCGGTGCTGGGCTCCTTCCCGCTGGACAAATGAAATTTGAAATGTGATCATCTTTAATCCCTAGCTCCATTGTTTGCATGTTTGCATTGTTTGCATGTGTAACAGTGTGCTGCCATATTTTGTTTACTGTCTGTATGTTATCTTTATGTGCACCTGTGATTTTGGATGTGCTATTCCAAATTTTCTTGCTGTATGTTTGGAGGATAGCTGCCTCCTTTTAGATTAACGAGTAACTAAACTTTTAATCAAGATTTTTTTCCCAAATGCCCTAAAAATTGCCATATAGGCGCTCGACAAAACACAAACTAGGGTCAATTTGTCAGGAAGGCAATTTGCCTATTTTTTGGAGTGTGGGAGTAAACCCATGAAAATACAGGGAGAACTTACAAACTCTATGCTGATATTGTCCCTGGTCGGATTCAAACCCAGCACTGCAAGGTAACGATGCTAACCACTGAGTTAGGATAGAGTTAGACTACATACATATTTTGTAGTCTTTAAATGTGGAGACAAATATGTTTCTACCCCTATTATGGTATGGTCTACTAGTCTGTGAATGACGCGGGAATTGGACGCAAGGGTGTGGAGGAAGTATGTGCTCCAGATTGGAACGCATATGACAACTTCCGGGGAGATGGCGCATGCGCATTGGGCAATTCCGGGCCGCTCACTCTGGCCTGTAATGTGCACACATTTAGGGGCAGGTGAGTTCATTAATTTATGGACGTGACCTATAAAAGGATGGGTTTATTGGTCATTGGGGACTTACCTTCCCTTGAGAAAGCCGGGCAGGAGAAACGCGCGTTGGGACGCGGGGTGATGCTCACACTCTGTGCACATTCAGGTACATGTACATATGCGTTATTTCATTAGCACTTTTTTATACCTTTCCGTTGTGGACTTGAAAATTATTATCCATCCTATGTGTTGTTAGTGCTTTGCGGCCCCATACCACTGGGTGCCTTGTTGTTACGTATGCGCATGTGTTGACAGCTACAATCTTGACTTTTTATTACTACATTCATGCACCCCGTGTGAACGTTTCCTAATTGTTATCTGTACCACCAATCATGTTGATTAAGATTATATGTCATTTTTTATTATGAATTGTTTTATAATGGTAATAATAAAGTTATAATCTGTATTTGATTTCCAGTGTGGTAAATTGGTTTATATAGTCTGTGAATGAGCAACAAGGAAAATACTAGAGGAATCTAGTATTGTTTTTTATGTTATGTCTCACTTCTCTATTGTATTGTTTCTGGCCATTTTATTTTTTGAATGATGAAATGCTACATTTACACTAGCGTTTTTGTGGATCTGTCATGGATCTGCAAAAATGCTTCCATTACAATAATATAACAGCATGCATCCGCAGGCAGCATTTTGGTGTCCGCCTCCAGAGAGCAATGGTTACTGACAAGGAGGCAAACTAATGAATTCTGAGCGGATCCTTTTCCATTCAGAATGCATTATGGCTATAGAAGACATAATACAAAAATGGATGCATGCGGTTGTATTATTGTAAAGGAAGCATTTTTGCAGATCTATGACAGATCCGCAAAACGCTAGTATAAGTAGCCTTACCTCATCCATTTGATCAGGAAGAGCCTGTCACTGCCATCTTGAAATCTCCCGCAACCCCTGATGACATTATCACGTAGGCTGGCACGGTGACGTCATACAGTATTTCAGGGGATCTTCAATCAAGCGCTCAAACGGATGAGGTAAGCATAATTTATTTTTAGCTTTTACCCCATTTCAGGGAATATCGATTCATTACCACGAAGCATGAGGAAATTTGGCTTCACTGTGAATCAAATTTTCTCTGAAATTTGGATCGAAATCAATTTCCTGTAATTCAATTTTCTCAACACTATTAATATTAATAATAATAATAATGTGGCATCAAATATCAGAACAAAAGGTGTGTATATAATGTCAGTAGGTAGGGACGGACATGGACAGTGAGCCCTAACTACAACCCCGCCCTCTTTCCCTGCTTAGTTGTTGCAAATCCACAACTGGTCAATGTTCCCAACTCTGCTAAGGTGCGAGGCAAACAACACCAATGGACAAAAACAAGACATAGAGACAGAGTCGTACTGAAATATGTCAGAAAAAGGAGGACAACAATGTACTAGAGTGACAGACAGAGATAAGTCAAATAGTGAGGCCGAGCTCAGAACCAGGTGGGAAATTCAGTACCAATAAATTATCAGAGAGAGGTCAAAACACTAGTAATCCAAAATATGCAACCAGGAACCAGGGCCAAGACTATCAATGGCACTGCTATAAGGTCATGAAGGGGTTTAAATAGAGTATTAAAGAGAAATTTTAGTCTATTGTTGTTCAAGAAAATAGATGTGCTAGGCCCTCCTTTTTGGACTCACATTTTGGAAAGTGACGAGGCAGCGGAGAAATGTCACTTTTGTCAAACTTTGTAGCAAGTGGCAGTAAAAAAGTTGCAAACACTGTGCAAACACATGCCTAAATGAGGAACTCTTATTTAGATTTGCTTTAAAACAGATTTTTGGGGAAAATGTCAGACTGGGAGGAGATAGTCCTAAGGACATTCTTTGCATAGTGTCAGCAGCACATCTCTTGTTTGCATACATTAGGTGATGTGCTGCTAACAAAAACAATTTTGGGTGCCAATTCAAATATGCCTTCATCCTTGCTAGTTTGTCAGGTGGCACTCTTACACAGGCCAATTATTGTTAATGAGCCTTCATAGGAATGTTCATTGCCAATAAATTTCCCTATCCTTGGCCTATGTAAAGGTCTCTTAGTCCAGTTGTCCCTAGGACAAACACTCTGCTATTTTAGATATGCAGCATTTAAAACTATTTAATGTAATCCTCAGCAACAAAAATGAGTAATAGATTAGAAAGGCTCAATGAGCTAAATTATTTTTGTTGGTGACTGAGGAATAGTGTATATTAAATAGTCTTTAGAGTATAATAAACAAGGGTTTTTTTAGTGGTAGGAAAACTAGAATTATGGCTCCAAAGTCAGTTCTAAAATGGCTTGTCTTCTGCTTAATTTAGTTATGGATTGAAAAGGTTTGCTACTGTTAGATTTGTTAGTTTGTTACTCAATGTCTGACTGTCAGTACATGTACAGTACTCTCTGATTTGTAAAGTGCTGCAGAATATGTTATGATTATTATTTTTATTAGGGCCATTAGTATGCCATAGCCAGGACCTTGCTCCATGTCAGTACAACATGCTACCATTATACTACATTCCCCTAGATGTGGTGATGCAGATTTTGTATAGTTTATTTTGTTATTATTGTATTATTGTATTTTTACATATTTTTCCGCTTTATGTTAAAAATTTATTTAAGTGTCAGTCGGGCCTCTGTTGCAGATTCCGTCAAAAACATGCAGGATTTTTTCTCCACCAAAAATGCAAGATCAAAAACGGAAACTCAATGAACCCCATTATAGTCAATGGGATCTGTTTGGCTTCTTTCAGGTCAGTTATGTGCGAATCCGGCACATCCATTATTTTTATTGTTCTGTTCCTCTAATGGAGCAGAACAATGTAAGGTTACATGGACACGACAGTGAAAAAAGTCAGTTAAAAACTGACATTTTTAACAGACGTTTATTTTACTGATGCCCTTCAGTGAAAAACGGACAAGATAGAACATGTTCTATTTTTTTACATCCGTCAAAAACTGTTGTGTGAATAAACCTATAGATTACCATTGGTCTTAAAACAGACGTGTGGTGGCCGTTAATAAAAAAAGTACACATTTACGTTTTCACGCTCGTGTGCAAGCAGCCTAAGTTAATAGCAGTTATATGGACTTGTCAATATTTTAATGACAGACCATCTATTAGACTCTACCTCTTTCAGGGCCTAATATGATTTCATACTTGGCAGACTATGAAGTTGCTAGGCCTGTAGCTTCCATAGTACAATCAACCCACACCATCTCTATGGCATAACTGTACATTAATGTGCATGAAGTTACATCTCCTCCTTAATTATGCTATAGTACATGCTAATTATTAGTGCTGTTGAAATAAACTTTATTCGTTTCTGCTACAACTAAGATTTGATATATTGTTCTCGATGCAAAAACTTTGTTATAAATAATTAATTATGCCATCAAGAAAGGAAAATTCTTGAGAAAATTCTTTATTATACAGTGTAAGCAAATATTATCTCACAGTTTCTTGTATGGCTCTGCATACGTGTTTGATAAAGAGAAGAATTGGAATATCCCTGTCTATAGTGGGCTGGCTGCTATTGTAGTTAAGGGTACTTTCACACGAGCGTTATACTTTTCCGGAATTGAGTTCTGTCCTAGGGGCTCAATACCGGAAAAAACTGATTAGTTTAATCCTAATGCATTCTGAAAGGAGAGCATTCCGTTCAGAATGCATCAGGATGCCTCAGTTCAGTCCCTCTTACGTTTTTGGCTGGAGAAAATACCACAGCATGCTGCAGTATTTTCTCTATTCAAAATTCTGTAACACTGGCCGGAGTGCCGGATCCGGCATTCATTTCCATTGAAATGTATTAGTGCCAAAACCGGCATTAAAATTACCTCATAGACGGATCCAGTCTTCCGGTCTGCGCATGCGCAGACCTTTTAAAATGTGAAAAGATAAATACCGAATCCGTTATTTGCGGATGACAAATGGAGAGACGGATCCGGAATTGCAATGCATCTGCATCCGTCTACAAATGGTATCAGTTTGCATAGAGATTGCCAGATCCGGCAGGCAGTTCGGCAACTGAACTCCCTGCCGGAGTCCAGCAATGCAAGTGTCAAAGTACCCTTTTATGTAGTGTCTTTAGCGTTCACTCACAGTCACATATAACCTCTCTGAATGAATGTCAAGAATTTAAGAAGAAGTCTGGTTACTCTGTCCTACAGCTTAATATTCATCACTGTTCCAGATTTGTGTAAAACTGTTGTAGAATTGTGTGTGTGTGTATATATATATATATACGTATATATATACAGTATGATCTACTGTATATACAGTATATATATATATATATATATATATATATATATGTATATAGGAGGATGGAGGCCAAAGCGACCAAAAGATGGCAAGGTGGCAGCATTCACCATAAAGGATATATACTTTTATATTTTAATAGTTCGATTTTTTTTGGACATGGCAATATCAATGATGTTCATTATTTATTTTTGCTAATATTTATATGTAGTTAGGAAAAAGGGGGCAATTACAATTTTTAAAAACATTTTTTACTTTCTTTAACTTTATTTTTAGCTCCTCTAGGTTTAGCTCCTTTTCCTATAACGCTGGGTTGAGACCTGAGCGTTTCTGAGACGCGCGTTTTCCGCGTGTTTTTGTCGCGCATTTTCTGCACGTTTTTGTGCGCGTTTGTGTGATTGACTGCAGTGTTGTCCAATGACCAAATATCCCTGTCTATATGAAGTTTGGCCAATCAGAGCTGGGGTTTGGCCTTTCCAGCATGTTGCAAATTCAAAAACGCGCGTTCGAACGCGCGTTTTCAGTGTCAAGAAAACGCGCAAAATACAAAAGTTGCGCGTTCCCATTGAAGTCTATGGGCCAAAAAGCGCGACAAACGCCCGAAAAAAAGCTCAAGTACTTGTTTATGCGTCGGGCGTTTTTCAGCGTGTTCGAACTCGCTGTAAAATGCGAAAATGTGAACCAGTCCCATAGGGAAGCATTGGTTTGCATCGGTTATGCGTTTTATAGCGCTTCGAACGCGCTGTAAAACGCGCAAGTGTGAACTTAGGGTTAAGACTTTCCCTAATCAGAGCTTAATAGGAATTTCTGGGGCATTACTGGGAGCCTTCAAAAGGCCCCAGACTGTCATAGCAACTGAATGGCTTCTGTGATCTCTTCGCCAGGAGATATCTGGTCACTTGTAGCTTTCTCCCAGTAAATGACACCTCAAATGATGTGGTCGCAATTGAGCACATCATCAAAGGTGTTAAATGTCTGTGACAAGTTGTCAATTTTCTCCAATCATTGACACTGCCTGCTGTCTAAAAATCACTAATAGCCTTAACAATAATAAAAAGAAGTATGGAGATCATTGACAAGTAGATTTATGACTTTTATGCATATTTCTTGCACGCCATTTTTGTGTTGTAAATTTTGCGATATTTGCCTCTTTGCTCCACTTGACACAACTTTTTACAGTATTCTATGGTATGACAAGTGAATGTGTTTACACCTTTTTAGACTACATTTATTATTTTCAACAATTTTTTCAACAAAAATTACGCCAGGTTCCTTTCTGATCTACTTTTACACATAAAGATGTAAACCACATTGTAATCATGCCACATAATTATTAAGGTACACCATTTAAAAAAATTTGGTGTAGACACACAAAGCAAAGACAGACTTAAAAATGATACGAAAACAATCGCAAATGATAACTGTCCCTCATTGCTATTGAGTATGCCAAATATTGACTTGAACACAATTACCTTTTACCTGCACAATTTATTAAAATGTGCTCATAAACCTTTCAGGAAGAAAGATCAATTTCTTTTGAACAGCACAATAGTTTTGGAGAATATCATGAACCTGCTTGCTTGAAATGTCTTCTAAATAAAACATGTTCAATGTATTGCTTACAAGATACAGGCCATTGGTAATAGATATGAGCGAATTTTTCAAAAATTAGATTCGCCGGTTCGCCAAATTTTTTCGGAAAAATCTGGTTCGATCCAAATATATTTGCGGCGAATTACATTAAAAACTGCTATTTCCTGTCTGCCGAGAGCCTTTATAGTGGAGTAGAACACTTTGCCTTGCAGTAACATGCATAGGGAGTCTGCTGTGGTAGTGCAATAATACTGTGAGTCAATATGACATTCCGATGTATTACTGCACACTTCACTTATTTGGGCAGTCACGAGTAGGGTTGAGTGAACCTGAACTGTAAAGTTCGGGTTCGTACCGAACTTTAGGGTTTTTTGGTACCCGGACCCGAACCCGAACATTGCCGAGGTGTTCTGCGATTTAATGGTGCTTGTTGAAAGGCTGCAGGGCAGCCAATTAACAAGCATTTAACTAGTGTGTCCTTAGAAGCCATCACAGCCATACCTACTAATGGCATGGCTGTGATTGGCCAAGTGCAGCATGTGACCCAGCCTCTATATAAGCTGGAGTCACGTAGTCTGCAACATATTTGTGGATTTGTGGGATCTAAAGGGATTTTTTCTCTTTCTGAACCCGGCACTGCATATCTGACAGTCAAATAAAACCAGTAAATACTGCTGTTACATTGTCCCATTCCCATTTTTTGTGCTAGAAAGTACATTTTTTGGCCTGCGCTGCATTTCTGACAATTCAATAAAACCGTTAAATACTGCATTTACATTTTTGGTAGAAAAAACACACTTTTTGTGCTAGATAGTACATTTGCGGCCTGCGCTACATTTCTGACAGTCCAATAAAACCATTAAATACTGCATTTACATTGTTGGTAGAAAAAAAAAACTTTTTGTGCTAGATAGTACATTTGCTGGCTGCGCTGCATTTCTGACAGTCCAATAAAACTGTTAACTACTGCTGTTATATTGTTGTTCGAAAAAGCACACTTTTTACGCTAGATAGTACATTTGCTGGCTGCACTGCAATTCTGAGTCCAATTAAACCGTTAAATAATGCTGTTAAGTTGTTGGAAAAAAAATGACTTTTTGTGCTAGATAGTACATTTGTGGTCTGCGCTGCATTTCTGCAATAAAACCATAAATACTGCAGGTACATTGTTGTTTAAAAAAAAAGCAGACTTTTTGCGCTAGATAGTACCTGTGCGGCCTGCGCTGCATTTCTGACAGTCTAATAAAGCCGTTAAATACTGCAGGCACATTGTTGTTTGGAAAAATAAAAATAAAACTCTTGTTGTGCTAGATAGTACATTTGTGGCCTGTGCTGCATTTCTGACAGTCCAATTAAACCGTTAAATACTGCTGTTATATTGTTGTTTGAAAAAGCACACTTTTTGCGCTAAATAGTACATTTGCAGCCTGCACTGTATTTCTGAGGGTGAAATTAAAGCACTAAATACAACTGTGACATTGTTGGTTAAAAAAAACACTTATTTTTTGCCATAAAGTACATTTGCGGCATGCACTGTATTTCTGACAGTGAAATATAACCAGTAAACACTACTGTGACATTGTTGGTGAAAGAAATGACTTATTTTTTGCCATAAAGTACATTTGCAGCCTGCACTGCATTTCTGAGGGTGAAATGTAATCAGTAAATCCAGCTCTTAGATTATGGGTGGACATTTCCATGGTTATCAGACCAGTCATTCACAAGTGGCTTGGAGGGTGTGTTCCTGCTGCACTGCATACCTGACTGGGAAAAATATTCAGTAAATTCGGCTGCGTTTACATTGTTGGGTGATTTATTCCCTTTTTCTTTCAAATTTCCCTGCCCTGCATACCTGACTCGGAAATATATTCTGTAAATGCGGAGGCATTTACATTGTTGGGTGCTGTAGTTATATGCTGTAAAATCTACATGATGTCGCCATGATAAATCTTCAGCGTGGGGGCCCGTGTGGCTTCTACACACTTTCAAAATAATCCTTCAGTGGGGCGAATAGATGCCGGATGACGGGGATGCTCCATGACCCCTTTTCTCTCAAACTACCTCTTCCCTGCATACCTGACTGGGAAATATATGCTGTCAATTCTGCGGCGTTTACATTGTTGGGTGATCTATACCCCTTTTTTCTTTCAAACTACCCCTGCACTGCATACCTGACTGGGAAACATATTCTATAAATTTGGCGGCGTTTAGATTGCTTGGTGATCTGTACCCTTTTTCTTTCAAACTACCCCTACACTGCATACCTGACTTGGAAATATATTCTGCAAATTTGGCGGCGCTTACATTGTTGGGTGATCTATACCCCTTACAAGCACACGCTGGTAGATATGCTGCTGAAGCATTACCACCTGACACCAAGGCCTCAGTGGAAGCACAAGGCGAAGGCAGAGGAGAAGGAAGAAGTCGCCAACGCAGCTGGGGCACCGCCAGCACCTCAGAAGGCAGGGTTAGCATGGCCGAAAAGTGAAAAAGCTTTGTCAGTATGCCACAACAACCAGCACCACCAGCTGATATGGAATGTCTTATCAGGAGGCAGCATTTCAGCAACATGGTGGAACAAATTGGGCACATGACCTGAGTTTGCCCTTTACGCCTTGGAGGTGCTGGCCTGCCCTGCAGCCAGTGTATTGTCTGCTTGTATGTTTAGCATGGCTGGGGGCGTTATCACAGACAAGCTCAGCCACCTGTCCACAGCCAATGTGGACAAGCCCACGTTCATTTAAAAGAACCAGGCATGGATCCCACAGAACGTGTCCATACCTTGTGCAGAATAGACATGTATATTGGCTTGAAACAGCCGTTGTCATACTCTAGCGCACTTTCTCTTTGTTTTCTTTTCTATATTTCCCAATGTTTTGGGGTCTACCCAAATAAAATAAAAAATATAAAAAGTTAAAAACAAAAAACAGTGTTGTTTGCGACTACCATCTCCAACACCGCTTCCACCTACACCGATAAATCCACCGCCTCCTCAACCTCCTACTCCATATGGACATCCTCTTATTAGTTCAAGGTTATTATTTTTAATTTTTATTTATTTTATTTTAAGTCATTTCCCTATCCACATTTGTTTGAAGGGAACTTGTCATGCTCTTACCCACATGTTGATGCCTTTTGCAGCCCTCTAGCCCTTTCCATGACTCTTTTAGAGCCATTTTAGTGCCTCAAAGTTCGGGTCCCCATTGACTTCAATGGGGTTCGGGGTCAAGTTCGGGTCCCAAACTCGAACTTTGCTACGAAGTTCGGCCAAACCCGCAAACCCGAATTTCCAGGCATTCGCTCAACTCTAGTCACGAGGCCAAAACTGACTAAATAACTCAAGTATTAACTCAGCCTTGCAGGTCGATGTTTACGTCGAGAAGAAGCACACTACTTTTACACCGTTGTCAGCTAATTCCACATAGATGTCTACAGAACCAGTTCTATTAAACACTTATACAAGTAGAGCCCCCGAGAGAGTGGAGAGGGTGTCAGCATTAAGTTTGTGTTGAGGTCACTGATTAATTTGCCTTTTCTTTGGTCCATCAGAACAATATCCCACAAAAACAGATCCTGTCTGTGGAGCATCCGCCTTCACTCGCTTTTGCATTTGCTTAATTATTCATCAGTATTGCAATTGTAAAATAAAACAGGAGTGGATCTAAAACAGAGATGACACGTGAATGGAATATTTGCTTGTCTTCTGTGTTTTGTACCCACTCCTGCTTTTGGCTACCAAATCACAAGCCAATTCTGATGGGACCATACAGGCCTTACAGCTGCTACACAGACAGGATCCGTTGTGCGCCTAATTTTTCCTTCCTTCTGACAGATCAGAAGAAGGGTCAAATAAAAGATGATGTCAGCAAGGCCGAAAGGCTAAATAGTGGCCCAGTCATGAAGTTGGGTGGGTGGGAACACCATGAAAAGTCCACAGAGTGGCCCCATGACATAGTGGTGAGGTGGAAGCAGCATGAGGAGACCCCAAAGTGGCCCAATGAAAGAGTCTGGAGGTGGCGGCAGCATCAGGAGAAGGCCACAAAGTGGCACAATGACAGTGTGGAGGTGGCAGCAGTATCAGGAGGCCAGAGAGCGGCACAATTACAGAGTGTGGAGTTGGCAGCAGAATGAGGAGGCCACCAAGTGGTACAACAACATGAGTCTGGAGATGGCGGCAGCAGCAGCCTCAGGAGAAGACCACTGAGTGGCACAATGAAAGAGTCTAAAGTTGGCAGCAGTATGAGGAGGCCACCAAGTGGTACAATGACAGAGTCTGGAGTTGGCAGCAGTATGAGGAGGCCACCAAGTGGCACAATGACAGAGTCTGGAGGTGGCAGTAGTATGAGAGGATAGACGATGGGGCAGATAGGCTGCGGCCAACTGATTACAGTACATAGGATAAGCAGGCACACTCATATATGGGTAAAATCTGATCTAGTTTATTATAGAAATAATATATGGATAAAATATATAGATTTTAGGATATAGGTGGTATATATAGTTATAAAATATGAGATAAAAATAGTCCAAAATGAGAGTCAATAAAAATGTTCCTTGGGATGAGAATACAGATATAAGATTAAAAAAATAAAAATAAAAATTGATAAAATGCAATAAAATAGCCACTTGTGGTAAAAAATGGTATCAAGTAGATAGAATATAGTCAATGAATAAAGAGCACCTTTTCTTTCCACAGCACCATGCAGTATTACAACCATTTGACTTTGTATACTTACACCGCACTTATCTTGTGAAGTACTATTCAACGAATAGGCGCATCACCCATAAAAAGGCGCATCATTTATATAAAAAAGACGCATTACTCACAAAAGTCGCACTCCACTAAAAGGCGCATCATCTACAAACAGGCGCATCGTATACTAAAAAGGCGCACCATCCACAGAAGTCACACCATTTGCAAATATTTTCAGTTTATACGACTACAATTGGTGAAATTTATTCATTGACTATATTCTATCTCAAGCGCTCCGAAAATTTTTGCATAGTATCTACTTGATACCATTTTTTACCACATGTGGCTATTTTATTGCATTTTATCAATTTTTATTTTTATTTTTTTAATCTTATATCTGTATTCTCATCCCAAGGAACATTTTTATTGACTCCCATTTTGGAATTTTTTCATCTCATATTTTATAACTATATCTTTAATCAGCATATACCACCTATATCCTAAAATCTATATATTTTCTCCATATATTATTTCTATAATAAACTAGATCAGATTTTAACCATATATGAGTGTGCCTGCTTATCCTTTACTTCCTAGATTTCACTATCCTGACTGGGTGATTCAGATTTAGCAGTTTTAGCACCTACCATTTGCATGAACAGTAGAGCCGTCCATCTCTCTTATCTCTTTGATTACATAGGATGTCTCTATAGTAGTTCAGTTTGACATCCCTCTCAGCATGTGTAGAAAAAGGCCCCATTTTGAACCAGTAGCGAGGGTCCAACAAGGTGGAGAGCCAGAAGTCATGACGAACAGGGACAATTCAACTGTCACTACGCAAGCAAGTGAGCATGCATCGGGCCATTTGTGCAAGTGACTCAGAGGGACTCCCTGCCTCCATCTCCACTACATACTGCCACTGTGTGTCTGGGTCCTCTGTCTAATTTTCCGCATCGCCCTGTAGCTCCTCTGGCTGCTCCTCCTTTACTTTTAGTTGAGTAGAAAAACCCATTTCGCTACACATTGCCTGTGCTCCAATGTCTTTTTCCCCCTCCTCCTCCTCTTCCAGTTCAGCCCCCACAGGGCTCATGTGGCCGTGAGATCTAGGCCCCACATCTCCTGTCTCCTCACCAGCCATTGTTACCACCATCTGTTCCAGGACATGAAGCAATGGAATGACGTCGTTCATCCAGTACTCCTGGCGACTGACAAATAACGTGGCATTCTCAAAGGGCCTGAGCAAACTGCAAGTGTCACGCATGAGCTGCCACTGGCTGACATCAAAGTTACACAGGGGAGTACTCCTATCCACATGGATCATCAAGAAATCGTTGATGGGCTTTCTCCGTTTGTATAGTCGGTCCAACATATGGAGGATAAAATTCCAACGGGTGGAAAAGTTGCATATCAGCTTATGTTGGAGGATGCCCTTCTGCCGCTGCAGCTCAAGGAGGGTGTGCTTTGCGGTGTACTAGTGGCTGAAGTGCATGCAAAGTTTCCTGGCCATTTTTAGGATGTTTTGCAGATGGGTGGAAGACTTCAGGAACCGTTGAACAACCAGAGGGAACAGATGTGCCATGCAGGGCACATGGCTCAGCCTTCCTTGACGCAGCGTCAACACCATGTTCTTCCAGTTGTAGGTCACCATGGTTCAGATTTTCAGTTGTCACGTAAAAAGCCAGGATTCGATTTCTTGGTGAATCACACAGAGCATTTCCTCCCTGTGTGACTCCGTTCGCCAAGGCAAACCAGGTGCAGAACAGCATGACACCGCCGTGCCCTGCACATGTGGTCTGCTGGAGGGTCAGTGGGACTTGTCCCTGAAGTGGAGGATGAGGAGGCAGAGGCGTGACAACGTGGAGGTGAAAGTGGCATGACCTGGTCAAGTTGCTGGTGTGGCTGCGCAGGAACCACATACACCCATTGGGCCGTAAGGGACATGTATTGTCCCTGACCGTAGTTACAGCTCCACACGTTGGCCCTGCCAATCACTTTGGCAGACACCGACAGGCTCAAGAACTGGCCCACCTTCTGTTCTACATATTTGTGCAGGGCTGGTACTGCCTTTTTGGCAAATAAATTATGGCTTGGGACTCTCCACCTTGGCTCGGCACAAGCCATAAGTTCTCTGAAAGGTGCAGAGTCCACCACTTGGAAAAGGAGAGACTGCAGCACCAGTGACTTGGACAGGAGCACATTCAGCTTCTGCGCCGATGGATGCATGCACGCATACTGCTGTCTCTTGACAATCGCTTTGGTGATGGATTGCTGACAGAATGACTGATGAGGAGTTGGAGGAGATGGAGGGGCAGGAGCATCAGGACGAGCAGAAGATGGGAAAGACAGCTGCCTTTGGCTGATGTGGTGGAGCCTTGACTGCCTGAAAACGGGTGCATGCCACTGGGGGATGCAGCGGTTGCTGCGGCAGGCTAGACCACCACATCAGAGCCACGGTTATTCTAGGCCACTTTACGGTGATGCTGCATATTTTGACGCAGGGCCGTGGTGCTAACATTGGCACCCTGGCCCCGGTTCACCTTCTGCCCACATATTCTACATATGGCCATGTTCACCTGCTCCAGCGGCTTAACAAAAAACTGCCACACCGCCGAGTAGATGTTTTTCCCCCAACCGTCAGCATTAGCTGACTGCTACCGCCACTGCCTCCGTGAACCCCTGCCCTACTATTTCCTGGGCAGGTAGGCTGCTACGAAGCAGGTGGTCTACCCTGGGATGTTTGGATCCTGACCTCCCACTGCTGGCACCCTGCTGACTCCCAGCCATTACCCACCTTGCTAGCTCAGCCGCTGCCTCCCGGGCAAGTTGCCACCCTATTCTCCCGATGATGATGATGAAGCCCCTTCTTCACCCGACTCCCAAGTGTGATCAGCTACATCATTATCATTGAGTAGTGTCTGCATGTCACTGATGTCCTCCTCAATGGTCTCTGGGTCAGGAGCCTGACCGCTCACAACACCACCTCCTACGCCCCTCTCCTCATTACTACTTGCCCGCCTAGTGAAGGAGGCAGCGGATGTCTCCTCCAGATCTTGGCTGGGCAGTAGCTGTTGACTGTCCTCTAGTAGCTAGTCTTCGCTGTATAGTGGAGCTTAGCCAACAGCGTACAATACTTCTGCGGCTGAGGGAACAGCAGAGGACAAAGGCAGGTTGAGGACAGGTGAGGGCACAGGGCCTGCTCCAGGGCTATGCCAACTAAGGGTTGTGTCTGACGAACTCACCGACTGTTGGCTGGGGGTGTCTGATGTAATTTGGGATGAAGTGGATGACCGAGCTAACCAATCGCAAAACCGCTGTGTTGCTGGTCAAGACACGACCTCTAGATGACATCAGGAGCTCAAGTCTCTCCCTGCGACTCCTGCTGCCACGCCCAATGTAGTAGCTATAGGGGTCACAGTGGTCTCACTGTAACCGGCCCCTAAGTCAGGGGCTCACAGGGCCTACCAGCGTAACGCGACTGGTAGGGAAGGGGGTCCGCAGCCCCACTGCAATTTAATAATTGGCAGCAGTGGCAGCGGCAGCAGGTCACAAGGAGATGAGCGCTTCCATTGTGGAAGCGTTCATCTCCATAGTCAACTGTATCGCTGTCCTCAGGACAGCGATACAGATGGCTGTGCTGTGGGGCAGGGAGAGAGGCGTCTTTCTCCCTGTTCCTCTGATAGGCTGCAGGCACTAGGCGTCATTGCGCCGCTTAAGCTGTTCAGCTCGGGAAACAGGCTGGAAGAGGCATTGCGTTGCTGCTAGCCTGATGGAGGTAAGTAAAAGTGTGGGACAATGCTTGTGAATGGCACATGATTGGGTTGGAGGCACTTGTTACTGGCACATGATTTGTGGGGAGAGGCACTTGTTATTGGTACATGATTGGTGGGGGGTAGAGGCACTTGTTACTGGCACATGATTGGGGGATAGGCACTTGTTTCTGGCACATGATTGGGGGAATCTATGGGGGAACTTTTTACTGGCACATTATTGGGGGCACTATGGGAGCACTTTTTACTGGCACATTATTGGGGGACAATATGAGGGCACTTACTGGCACATTATTGGGGGCACTATGGGGGCACTTTTTACTGGCATATTATTGGGGGCATTTACTGAGGCCACAAAGAAGTTCAGCATGGTAAACAGGCTGGAAGAGGCATCGCATCGCTGCCAGCCTGATGGAGGTAAGTATAATGTGGGACAATACTTGTTACTGGCACATGATTGGGGGCGGGGAGAGGCACTTGTTACTGGCACATGATTGGGGGAGAGGCACTTGTTACTGGTACATGATTGTGGGGAGGCACTTGTTACTGGCACATGATTTTTTTGGGGGAGATGCACTTATTACTGGCACATGATTTTGGGGTGAGAGGCACTTGTTACTGGCACATGATTGGTGGGGGAGTAGATGCATTTGTTACTGGCACATGATTGGTGGGGGGTAGAGGTACTTGTTACTGGCACATAATTGGGGGGAGGCACTTGTTACTGGCACATGATTTGGGGGAGATACATTTGTTACTAGCACATGATTTGGGGGAAGGCACTTGTTACTATCAAATGATTTGGGGGGAGAGGCACTTGTTACTGGCACATGATTGGTGGGGGGTAGAGGCACTTGTTACTGGCACATGATTGGGGGATAGGCACTTGTTACTGGCACATGATTGGGGGGAATCTATGGGAGAACTTTTTACTGGCACATTATTGGGGGAACTATGGGGGGCACTTTTTACTGGCATATTATTGGGGGCATTTACTGAGGCCACAAAGAAGGGGTATTTTATATGGGGAGCTCTGTGTGGTACTAGTATTATCAGAGGCTTTATATGTTTCTGCAGTATAGTATTGGGGAGCACAGCGGCACAGTATTGGGCGTAGTAAGATGATTTGTACAGAAGATGGGAGGATGATAGAAAAGTAGTAAGCTAAGTTTTTTTGTCAAACTGCAGAGACGTAAAATGGTGGTCTGGTCTGAAAGTAGAAGATGAGGAAAGAGAACATCTACATCAAAGGAGACATGACTAGATGTAAGAGGTATGGGGCGCTGTATTACCCTGTACTTCTGTAGTGATGAGAGCAGGAGTGTAGCGATCGCAGTTGCAGAGGGTGCAACTGCAGTGGGGGTGGGGCAATTCAAAGTTTTCCCTGGGGCCCATAGAATGCTAGTTATGCCCCTGTCCACGCCCCCTAACTCTGCTGCGACCTCTGCCTGCGCCAAAAAATGTAGTCCTCTGCCACACATCTGTGCATGGCCTGGCACTTTTCTGTCTGACAAACTTTTAGCTGAACTAAATAAATTAAAAGCAAATTAAAGCACCCCTGAAAGCTGACGAATATATATATATTTTTGTTCTGAAATAGGGCAGTAAACGCTTTTAGCGCAAATAACTGCAAAAGTGAACTGTGTATATATTTGTCTCGTAGTACTGAAATACGACACTAAACGCTCTTAGCGCAAATAACTTCAAACTTCTTTTTGTACTGAATAACAATAACAATAACTTCTTTTTGTACTGAAATAGGCCAGTAAATGCTTTAAGCGCAAATAACTGCAAAAGTGAACTACATATATATTTCTCTTTTGTACTGAAATAGGCCAGTAAACGCTTTTAGCACAAATAACTGCAAAGGTGAACTGCATATATATTTCTCTTTTGTACTAAAATAGGCTAGTAAACGCTTTTAGCGCAAATAACTGCAAAGGTGAACTGCATATATATTTCTCTTTTGTACTAAAATAGGCTAGTGAACGCTTTAGAGCAAATAACTGCAAAAGTAAACTGCGTATATATTTTTCTTGTAGTACTGAAATATGACTCTAAACGCTTTTAGCTCAAATAAAAGGGAACTGCGTATATTTTACTCTTTTTTTACTGAAATAGGCCAGTAAACGTTTTTAACGCAAATAACTGCAAAAGTGAACTGCGTATATATTTTTATTTTTCCACAGATATAAGCCACTAAAGAATTTTCAGCATAGCACTTGCACCCCAAGAACAAATTGCTGGAATGACAGAGCTGTATAATAGCTATTTGGATCCCGAAATTATCTTTCCCTGCACTCGTAAATCGCTTTTTTTTTCACAATGATGTTTTCCCTATCACTGTCTGTAGCGCCTGTTCTGATCTCTCTTCCTGCACTAAGATTTTGTGAAATTATTCCTCCCTATCCTTTCACTGCACTTACAAATCTTTTATTTCTATTTTTTTTTCACAATGAGGTTTTTCCAATTGCTATCCCTAGCACCTTCTCATGTCTGTCCCTGCACTCATGACGCTGTAAAATGTCTGAATCTAAGATGGCCGCCATATTTATAGGGCTGTGACATCACAGGGCTGGCTGCTGATTGGCTGCATCATGCATGTCAGTCTGGGTGATCCTGCCTTCCCATACTTCCTTTCTTCATGTCCTCACACGTGCAGCAGCCATTTTAGGAAAAATGTGATTCATTACCACGAGCGCGAGGAGATTCGCACTCTTTGCGAATCAAATTTGTCCTGAAATTCAGATAGAATTCCACTTCGTCAGCTTCGATTTGTTCATCTCTAGTAATTGTCGAGGCTTTTTCCGTTAAATACCATGAGTAATCAGTGATAATAGCTGTAATATATGGACAATACATTGAAAACTGCAATGATGGTGACAGATTAAAAGTTTCTATAATTATACGAGATAAGACACCTTGGTAAAGCATAACGCAAGTGATTCTGACTACAATTCAATGTTTAAGACGCTATCTGACTGTTTAAAGATTGAGACGAAAATGGATGAGTTCTAAAGTACTGAAATAGCTGTAACAATAAAAGGATTTCAATGGTAAAATCAATAGAAATTGTTTATTACACATTAGTCACAAAGCAAAACTTCAAAGACATTTCTTGTATCTAAATAATTCTGGCCCTTAATTACCGTCTCTTTTATTACAATACATGTTGAAGGTAATCATTGCAATTTTGTAAGTAAATGTCAAATACATTTTCAGATACAAACAGTAAATGTACATTTAAAAAATTAATGAGGAAAAAACTGACTCTGTTTCCAGGCAAACTTAAAATGTGCTAATCTTCTCTGACTTTTGTGAGATTATGAGAGATAAATGTGCTGTGCATATTTTTTTTTTTTATATATATTTTATCAAACGATCTGCCAAACATTTCTAAATTAAGAAAGGAAAAATGTATTTGTAAAATTTATGAAAAAGAAACATGCATCGGTCATAAAATAAAGCATTGCAAAATTCATATTGATAGCCAAGAAATAAAAAGATTATAACCATGAAACGAATGCATTCTAATGCATAACTCATTTCTGTATACTTTTTCACTGTCCCTCTTTTCTTTATGTTTTTACTACTTGATTTATAGACACATTTTGGTATTGATCAAAAATGTCCTATTTGCATGTGTAATAGATTAAGATCAATGGCCTTCTCAACATCTTTTATTTTATTCATCTTAAAAAAATAATATATATATATATATATATATATATATATATATATTAATGAAAAGAGGGAGGACTGCACTCAAATTAATGAAAAATGAAAAACTTTTATTCACCCATGGTGGGAGCGACGCTTCGGCTCGTGTGAGCCTTTCTCAAGCATGCTCACACGAGCCGAAACGTCGCTCCCCACAATGGGTGAATAAAAGTTTTTTCATTTTTTCATTAATTTGGAGTGCAGTCCTCCCTCTTTTTCATTATTGTAATATTGGGTTCAGCCAGGACCCAGTGTTGGACATTGCACCCACTTTTTTCTTTTGATGGTGCTGCCACTGACTCTTTTGTGGACTATATATATATATATATATATATATATATATATATATATATATATATTATAGTATATGAAATAATAATAAAGTGGGAATTATTTTACTGCAGGTCCTTTATATAAAAAATAATATTTAAAAAATCAACATTTCAATAAAATTTTATGTGAGACATAAATTGACAAGAAGCAAATCTAGCAGACATGCCCATGGTGTGTACAGTAACAATAATTAAAATTATTTTCTTGGCAGTCAAGAAATAATGGCGTTTTAAGCTCTGCACAGTGATGTTTGTGGAATTAAATCGCTGAGGAAGACAAACCAGTATTTTTTTTATAGACACCAAGGTCATTATAATTGTACATTCAGAATAAGCTATATAAGAATATAGATTTGATCACAGGCTACCAGTATGAACCACTTTTCGAAACACATAAAAGTATTTGACAGAGTTGAGTAGACACCTGGATGTTCGGGTTCGACGAGTTCGGTGCAGCATAAGAGCCTGCTGCATAACGTCAAGCTCAGGCTGCTTGGCTGCTTTGCAAGGGGGTGAGGTGAAAGACTGATGGGCATGGGCTGCAGGTCCCAACTCTGAGCTTTCTGCAGAGGACTGGGTGTGAGATACTGTAAAGGAACTGGCACCACTGTCAGCCACCCAATCTACTATCGCCTGTACTTGTTCTGGCCTCACCATCCGTAGAGCGGCATTCAGGCCTACCAAATAACACTGCAGGTTCTGTCGCCTACTCGCACCTGAGGAAGGTGTTTCACTTGGACCTGTAGTTGGCGCTGAATGGCCACATCTTCTCCAGCAACAGGAGCTCCACCAACACCACCACGACCATGCCCACGTCCTTTATTTGATGTTTTCCTCATTATTTGCGTTCACCCACCAAGCTGACAGATAGTTTATCTCCAGTGTCAATTTAACTGCCAATAGTCAACAATTAAGTTCACTAAGACAGTGCCCGTGTCATAAAAATGCTCTGTGGACCAAGAATACAGTTTTTTCCCCTAAAACACACTGATGCACTATTTTCCTGCAGAAATATAAAATATGTATTTGCATGCTGTATGCCCAACTGTTTTGTGGACCAGGAATACCCCTTTTTCCCTAAAACACACTGATTCTCAATTTCACTGCAGAAATGTAAAATATGTACTTGTACTCTGTATGCACAACTGTTTTGTGAACCCGTAACACGGCTTTTGTTACCAAAATTTAGAAATGCAGTATTTAACCTGCTGGAAATTAAACATAGGTATTTCTACGCTTTATGCACAACTGTTTTGTGGGCCTAGAACACGTCTTTTTTGATTAAAACACACTAAAGCACTATTTCCGTGCTGCAATTTAAAATTGGTATTTCTACGCTGTATGCACAACTGGTTTGGGGACCCAGAACACGTCTTTTTCACAAAACACACAAATGTAGTATTTAACTGCTGGAAATTAAATGTAGGTATTTATATGCTGTATGCACAACTGGTTTAGGGACCCAGAACATGGCTTTTTTCAGTAAAACACGCTAAAGCACTATTTCCATGCGGCAATTTAAAATTGGTATTTGTACGCTGTATGCACAACTGCTTTGTGGACCTAGAACATGGCTTTTTTTCACTAAAACACACAAATGCACTATTTAACTGCTGGAAATTAAACGTAGGTATTTATATGCTGTATGCACAACTGGTTTGCGGACCCAGAACACGTCTTTTTTCACTAAAACACTCAAATGCAGTATTTAAATGCTGGAAATTAAACGTAGGTATTTATATGCTGTATGCACAACTGGTTTGGGGACCCAGAACACGGCTTTTTTCATTAAACACACAAATGCAGTATTTAACTGCTGGAAATTAAACGTAGGTATTTATACGCTGTATGCACAACTGGTTTAGGGACCCAGAACACGGCTTTTTTCACTAAAACACACAAATGCAGTAATTAACTGCTGGAATTTAAACGTAGGTATTTGTACACAGCTATAATGTCAAATATGTATTTTTGCGGTGTATTTAAAACTGCTTTGTGGATGAGGATTACCGCTTTTTCACAAAAATACACTGATGCACTATTTGACTGCTCAAACTGAATATACATTTTTGTGCGTTGTATACAGAAGTGCTCTATAGCACTGCAAGTCCCAGACTGCAGAAATGGACTATGTCACCCCTTAATTATACAAGAGGTAATGTAGGGGACTTGACCTGCCAGAAAAATGAATTTTTTCCTTCATTGTGCTACCAAAAAGGATTAGACAGATGTCCCTGGCAGGCTGGCACTCATGCAGTTCGAAGGACACTGCAGTGGCTAAATGGCCGCCGATCCCCACCTCAGTAACAGATGGATTTAAAAAAATTACATCGCACTGGCTAGGTACATAAATGTAGGATTGAAGAAGCTCCCTCCCTCAATATTTGCTGTATCTTGAGGATTGCACAACAGCAAGTTCTACAGATTTCTTCCCTAATCTCTCCTTGGGAGACCTGGCAGCAACCTTTCCCTAGACCAGGGGTAGGCAATCTTGCTTCAGTTGTTGTGAAACTACAACTCCCAGCATGCATAGTTGCTCTGCTCTTCTAAGAACTTACATAGAAATGAATTGAGCATGCTGGGAATTGTAGTTTCACAACAGCTGGGAGCCGAAGGTTGCTGATGCCTGCCCTAGACTAACAGTAGCAGAGTGATGTTCGGCACTACGTGACTCCAGCTTATAAAGAGGCTGGGTCACATGCTGCACTTAGCCAGTCACAGCCATGCCATTAGTAGGCATGGCTGTAATGGCTTCTTAGGGCAAAGATGCAAAACGCTTGCTGATTGGCTGCTGTGCAGCCCTTCAAAAAGCGGGAAGAATCGCCGAACAACGGACTGGAACCTGAACTTTTATGAAGACTATACAGTTCGGGTTCGCTCAACCCTAGTATTTGATGATCTCTCCCCACAACAGAACAACAGTCATAAAACATTGTTTCATTAGGATTATTCCTTTATATTACATTGTAAATCGTCTTTCTTTCAGTGATGCCACTGTGGATGTCACTGTTCTCATTACTGTTAGGGTGGGTTCACACTAGCGTTATGGTTTCCATTATGGCCTTCCGTTATTACGTGGTTATAACGGAACATAACAGAATCCATAAAATGGAAGGACGGATCCGTTCTTTTGCCCATAGACTTCTATTATGACGAATTAAAATGGAAGCTTTTAAAGGCATTCCGCTTGCTTTCCGTCATAATACAAGTCTATGGGAAAGCATAACGGATCTTTCTGGTTCCCGTTATGCAAGATGGAAAACAAAGTCCTGTGGACAGGACTTTGTTTTCCCTCTTGCATAACGGGACCCAGACGGATCCGTTATGCTTTCCCATAGACTTGTATTATGACAGATAGCAAACGGAATGCCTTTTAAAGGCTTCCGTTTTTCATTCTTGCTGGGCATTCCGTTATTTTCCATTATAACCATGTTATAACGGAAAGCAATAACGGAATCCCTAACGCTAGTGTGAACCCACCCTTACTGGGGCACTAGGGATGTCACCGTTATATGGGCACTGTGGATGTCACTGTTCTCATTACTGTTACAGGGGCACTGTGCATGTCACCGTTATATGGGCACTGTGGATGTCACTGTTCTCATAACTGTTATGGGAGCACTGTGAATATCACTGTTATATTGTCACCGTGGATGTCACTGTTTTCATTACTGTTACGGGGGCACTGTGGATGTCACTGTTATATGGGCACTGTGGATGTCACTGTTCTCATTACTGTTATGGGAGCACGGTGAATATTACTTTTATATGGGCACTGTGGAAGTCACTGTTCTCATTACTGTTACGGGGGCCCTGTGGATGTCACCGCTATATGGGCACAGTGGAAGTCGCTGTTCTCATTACTGTTACGAGTGCACTGTGGATGTCACCGTTATATGGGCACTGTGGAAATCACTGTTCATATTATTGTTATGGAGCACTGTAGATGTCACCGTTATATGGGCACTGTAGATGCCACTGTTCTCAATACTAGAGATGAGCGAACACCTGGATGTTCGGGTTCGACGAGTTCGGCCGAACTTCGAAAATGTTCGGGTTCGTGATCCGAACTCGACCTCGAACTTCATCCCGAACCCGAACCCCATAGAAGTCAATGGGGACCCGAACTTTTGGGCACTAAAAAGGCTGTAAAACACACCCGAAAGGGCTAGAGGGCTGCAAAAGGCAGCAAAATGTAGTTAAATCCCCTGCAAACAAATGTAGATAGGGAAATGATGAGTTAACATAAAATAAATAAAAATTAAACAATATTAATTGGAGTGAGGTCCCATAGCACAGAATCAGGCTTCAAGTCACCCACCAATGGAGAAGGTCACTTACTATTATTTTGACCACAGCACCCAGACAAAGGAGAGAGGTCCCACAGCAGAGAACCAGGCATCATATCACCCACCACAGGAGTAGGCCACCATTTAGTTACTTTGACCCCTACACCCAGACGGAGGAGAGAGGTTACACAGCAGAGAATCAGGCATTTAGATCACCCACCACAGGAGTAGGCCACCATTGAATCAGACCCCGGCAACCATGTCAGATGGCACAAGCATAAGCTTTATATCAATCAGCACAGGAGAAGGCGACTTTGACAGACTTTGACCCCTACACCCGGACGGAGGAGAGAGGTTTCAAAGCAGAGAATCAGGCATTTAGATCACCCACCACAGGAGTAGGCCCCAATTTAATGGGACCCCGGCAACCATGTCAGATGGCACAACCATCAGCTTCATATCAATCAGCACAGGAGAAGGCGACTTTGAAAGACTTTGACCCCTACACCCAGACGGAGGAGAGAGGTTTCACAGCAGAGAATCAGGCATTTAGATCACCCACCACAGGAGTAGGCCCCCATTGAATCAGACTCTGGCAACCATGTCAGATGGCACAACCATCAGCTTCATATCAATCAGCACAGGAGAAGGCGACTTTGAAAGACTTTGACCCCTACACCCAGATGGAGGAGAGAGGTTTCACAGCAGAGAATCAGGCATCATATCAACCACCACAGGAGAAGCCACCATTTAGTTACTTTGACCCCTGCACCCAGGAAGAGGAGAGAGGCCCCACAGCACATATTCTGGCATCATATCAGCCACCACAGGAGAAGCCACCATTGAGTTACTTTGACCCCTACACCCAGGAAGAGGAGAGAGGCACCACAGCACATATTCTGGCATCATATCAGCCACCACAGGAGAAGCCACCATTGAGTTACTTTGACCCCTTCACCCAAACAGAGGAGAGAGGTTCCACATCAGAGAATCAGGCATCATATCAACCACCACAGGAGTAGGCCACAATTTAGTTTATTTGACCCCTGCACCCAGGAAGAGGAGAGAGGCCCCACAGCACATATTCTGGCATCATATCACACACCACAGGAGAAGGCCTCTTTCAGTGATTTAGGCCTTTGGACCCAGACAGAGGAGAGAGGTCAGAGATTAGCTTCATATCCCCCAGCACAGCAGAAGACCGCTTTATTTGACTTAGGCCTCAGCACCCAGACAGAAGACAGAGGTAGCATGGCAGAGGTTATGGCTTCATGTCACCCGTTAGTTTAACCGGCCACTTTCATCTGGTTAGCCCCGGCGCCCAGACAGAGAAGAGTTTCATTCAACTGTGGGTTTCATAAAATTTGTATCAAATAAAGAAGTGGCCCGTAGCACAACAAGACATGTTTTAGGCAGTTAATAAGGACTACTCTGCACAAGGGAGGGACAGGTCCTGTGGGATCCATGCCTGGTTCATCTTTATGAAGGTCAGCTTGTCCACGTTGGCTGTGGACAGGCGGCTGCGCTTGTCAGTACGACGCCCCTGCCGTGCTGAATACGCTGCTCAGATAAAACGCTGGCCGCCGGGCAGGAAAGCACCTCCAAGGCATAACATGCTAACTCTGGCCACGTGGACAATTTCGAAACCCAGTAGTTGAATGGGGCCGAACCATCCGTCAGGATGTGGAGGGGTGTGCAGACATACTGTTCAACCATGTTAGTGAAATGCTGCCTCCTGCTAACACGCTCCGTATCAGGTGTCGGTGCAGATAGCTGTGGCGTGGAGACAAAACTTTTCCACATTTCTGCCATGCTAACCCTGCCCTCAGATGAGCTGGCCGTGACACAGCTGCGTTGGCGACCTCTTGCCACTCCTCTGCCTTCACCTTCCACCTGTTCCCCTGTGACATGTGGGAATGCTCTCAAGAGCGCCTATCAGCGCAGCGCTTGTACTCGCGCATCTTACGGTCGCGCTCCAGTTCAGGAATTAAAGTGGGCACATTGTCTTTATACCGGGGATCCAGCAGGGTGGCCACCCAGTAGTCTGCACACGTTAAAACGTGGGCAACTCTGCTGTCGTTGCGCAGGCATTGGAGCATATATTCGCTCATGTGGGCCAGGCTACCCATGGGTAAGGACAAGCTGTCCTCTGTGGGAGGCGATCGTCATCGTCCACCGTATCCCCCCAGCCACGCACCAGTGATGGGCCTGGGCTGCCACCCCGCTGTGAACTTGCGTCATCCTCGTCCCCTCCACCTCCTCCTCCTCATCCTCCTCGTCCTCCAGTACAGTGCCTTGGCTGGCGACTTGTGAACCTGTCCTCTGCTGCTTAAACAAACCTCCCTCTGAGCCAATTCGAACAGACTGGCCCGAAAGTGTTAGAAACGAGCCCTCATCCTCCTCCTCCTCCTCCACCTGGGCCACCTCCTCTAACATCATTGCCCTAAGTGTTTTCTCAAGGAGACATAGAAGTGGTATTGTAACGCTGATAACAGTGTCATCGCCACTGGCCATGTTGGTGGAGTACTCGAAACAGCGCAGCAGGGCACACAGGTCTCGCATGGAGGCCCAATCATTGGTGGTGAAGTGGTGCTGTTCGGCAGTACGACTGACGCGAGCGTGCTGCAGCTGAAACTCCACTATGGCCTGCTGCTGCTCGCACAGTCTCTCCAGCATGTGCAAGGTGGAGTTCCACCGGGTGGGCACGCCGCATATGAGGCGGTGAGCGGGAAGGCCGAAGTTCCGCTGTAGCGCAGACAGGCGAGCAGCGGCAGGATGTGAACGGCGGAAGCGCGCACAGACGGCCCGCACTTTATGCAGCAGCTCTGACATGTTGGGGTAGTGGTGAATGAACCTCTGCACCACCAAGTTCAGCACATGCGCCAGGCAAGGGATGTGCGTCAAACCGGCTAGTCCCAGAGCTGCCACGAGATTTCGCCCATTATCGCATACCACCAGGCCTGGCTTGAGGCCCACCGGCAGAAACCACTCGTCGGTCTGTTGTTCAATACCCCGCCACAACTCCTTTGCGCTGTGGGGCCTGTCCCCAAACATATGAGTTTCAGAATGGCCTGCTGACGTTTACCCGGGCTGTGCTGAAGTTGGTGGTGAAGGTGTGTGGCTGACCGGATGAGCTGGTGGAAGCAGTGGAGGAGGAAGCCGAGTCTGCACACTGCAAAAGACGCGGCAGTGGGCACCTGTGTTTCATCATCATCAGAGAGTCGGTGACTCTGCTGTGGTGGTATTCCCATGTCCTCTTCATCTGAGACATAAGTGGTTGTGCGCCAGTGCATGGTATGTCTTCCTCCACTGGGGAAGGGCTAGGTGGACGCCCTGGGAAACCCTGGAAGCAGAGTCTTCAAACAGAAGAAGAGACTGCTGCATAACTTGTGGCTCAGACCGTTTCCCTGATATGCTTGGGGGTGATGTGACAGACTGATGGGCTTGGTTTTCAGGTGCCACCTGTGCGCTTTCCGCAGAAGACTGGGTGGAAGACCATGTGGTGAACGTGCTGGAAGCACTGTCGGCCACCCAATCGATTAATGCCTGTACCTGCTCAGGCCTTACCATCCTAAGAGCGGCATTGGGCCCCACGAGATATTGCGGTACATTCTGCCGGCTAGTTGAGGGAGTTCGTTCCCTACTGTGTGCGCCTGGGGCCGAACGGCCACGTCCTCTACCAGCAACAGAGGCTCCACGGACACCACCACGACCGCGTCCTCGTCCCTTAATAGTATTTTTCTTCATTGTTGCGATTCAACTCGCACCACAATGAAATATATTATTTTTTATAAGCAAAATCCCTCACTGGAATACTTTCAGTCTTTTGACTGTATGGATTACAGATGGAATGACTGTTATATGTGAGTACCGCTTTCTTTGACAGATTCTAGTATGGGTACATATATGTTTTCCCAACCCCAGCACATTAGTTTGCTAATTCCAGATGTATGAAACGCAGGCCTAACTGTATCTAGTATATTGAACGCCAGATAAACTAACTTGGCCTTTTTAAATAAAAAAATTCCCTCACTGGAATACTTTCAGTCTTTTGACTGTATGGATTACAGATGGAATGACTGTTATATGTGAGTACCGCTTTCTTTGACAGATTCTAGTATGGGTACATATATGTTTTCCCAACCCCAGCACATTAGTTTGCTAATTCCAGATGTATGAAACGCAGGCCTAACTGTATCTAGTATATTGAACGCCAGATAAACTAACTTGGCCTTTTTAAATAAAAAAATTCCCTCACTGGAATACTTTCAGTCTTTTGACTGTATGGATTACAGATGGAATGACTGTTATATGTGAGTACCGCTTTCTTTGACAGATTCTAGTATGGGTACATATATGTTTTCCCAACCCCAGCACATTAGTTTGCTAATTCCAGATGTATGAAACGCAGGCCTAACTGTATCTAGTATATTGAACGCCAGATAAACTAACTTGGCCTTTTTAAATAAAAAAATTCCCTCACTGGAATACTTTCAGTCTTTTGACTGTATGGATTACAGATGGAATGACTGTTATATGTGAGTACCGCTTTCTTTGACAGATTCTAGTATGGGTACATATATGTTTTCCCAACCCCAGCACATTAGTTTGCTAATTCCAGATGTATGAAACGCAGGCCTAACTGTATCTAGTATATTGAACGCCAGATAAACTAACTTGGCCTTTTTTAAATAAAAAAATTCCCTCACTGGAATACTTTCAGTCTTTTGACTGTATGGATTACAGATGGAATGACTGTTATATGTGAGTACCGCTTTCTTTGACAGATTCTAGTATGGGTACATATATGTTTTCCCAACCCCAGCACATTAGTTTGCTAATTCCAGATGTATGAAACGCAGGCCTAACTGTATCTAGTATATTGAACGCCAGATAAACTAACTTGGCCTTTTTAAATAAAAAAAATTCCCTCACTGGAATACTTTCAGTCTTTTGACTGTATGGATTACAGATGGAATGACTGTTATATGTGAGTACCGCTTTCTTGACAGATTCTAGTATGGGTACATATATGTTTTCCCAACCCCAGCACATTAGTTTGCTAATTCCAGATGTATGAAACGCAGGCCTAACTGTATCTAGTATATTGAACGCCAGATAAACTAACTTGGCCTTTTTTAAATAAAAAAATTCCCTCACTGGAATACTTTCAGTCTTTTGACTGTATGGATTACAGATGGAATGACTGTTATATGTGAGTACCGCTTTCTTTGACAGATTCTAGTATGGGTACATATATGTTTTCCCAACCCCAGCACATTAGTTTGCTAATTCCAGATGTATGAAACGCAGGCCTAACTGTATCTAGTATATTGAACGCCAGATAAACTAACTTGGCCTTTTTTAAATAAAAAAATTCCCTCACTGGAATACTTTCAGTCTTTTGACTGTATGGATTACAGATGGAATGACTGTTATATGTGAGTACCGCTTTCTTTGACAGATTCTAGTATGGGTACATATATGTTTTCCCAACCCCAGCACATTAGTTTGCTAATTCCAGATGTATGAAACGCAGGCCTAACTGTATCTAGTATATTGAACGCCAGATAAACTAACTTGGCCTTTTTAAATAAAAAAATTCCCTCACTGGAATACTTTCAGTCTTTTGACTGTATGGATTACAGATGGAATGACTGTTATATGTGAGTACCGCTTTCTTTGACAGATTCTAGTATGGGTACATATATGTTTTCCCAACCCCAGCACATTAGTTTGCTAATTCCAGATGTATGAAACGCAGGCCTAACTGTATCTAGTATATTGAACGCCAGATAAACTAACTTGGCCTTTTTTAAATAAAAAATTCCCTCACTGGAATACTTTCAGTCTTTTGACTGTATGGATTACAGATGGAATGACTGTTATATGTGAGTACCGCTTTCTTTGACAGATTCTAGTATGGGTACATATATGTTTTCCCAACCCCAGCACATTAGTTTGCTAATTCCAGATGTATGAAACGCAGGCCTAACTGTATCTAGTATATTGAACGCCAGATAAACTAACTTGGCCTTTTTAAATAAAAAAATTCCCTCACTGGAATACTTTCAGTCTTTTGACTGTATGGATTACAGATGGAATGACTGTTATATGTGAGTACCGCTTTCTTTGACAGATTCTAGTATGGGTACATATATGTTTTCCCAACCCCAGCACATTAGTTTGCTAATTCCAGATGTATGAAACGTAGGCCTAACTGTATCTAGTATATTGAACGCCAGATAAACTAACTTGGCCTTTTTAAATAAAAAAATTCCCTCACTGGAATACTTTCAGTCTTTTGACTGTATGGATTACAGATGGAATGACTGTTATATGTGAGTACCGCTTTCTTTGACAGATTCTAGTATGGGTACATATATGTTTTCCCAACCCCAGCACATTAGTTTGCTAATTCCAGATGTATGAAACGCAGGCCTAACTGTATCTAGTATATTGAACGCCAGATAAACTAACTTGGCCTTTTTAAATAAAAAAATTCCCTCACTGGAATACTTTCAGTCTTTTGACTGTATGGATTACAGATGGAATGACTGTTATATGTGAGTACCGCTTTCTTTGACAGATTCTAGTATGGGTACATATATGTTTTCCCAACCCCAGCACATTAGTTTGCTAATTCCAGATGTATGAAACGCAGGCCTAACTGTATCTAGTATATTGAACGCCAGATAAACTAACTTGGCCTTTTTAAATAAAAAAATTCCCTCACTGGAATACTTTCAGTCTTTTGACTGTATGGATTACAGATGGAATGACTGTTATATGTGAGTACCGCTTTCTTTGACAGATTCTAGTATGGGTACATATATGTTTTCCCAACCCCAGCACATTAGTTTGCTAATTCCAGATGTATGAAACGCAGGCCTAACTGTATCTAGTATATTGAACGCCAGATAAACTAACTTGGCCTTTTTAAATAAAAAAAAATTCCCTCACTGGAATACTTTCAGTCTTTTGACTGTATGGATTACAGATGGAATGACTGTTATATGTGAGTACCGCTTTCTTTGACAGATTCTAGTATGGGTACATATATGTTTTCCCAACCCCAGCACATTAGTTTGCTAATTCCAGATGTATGAAACGCAGGCCTAACTGTATCTAGTATATTGAACGCCAGATAAACTAACTTGGCCTTTTTAAATAAAAAAAAATTCCCTCACTGGAATACTTTCAGTCTTTTGACTGTATGGATTACAGATGGAATGACTGTTATATGTGAGTACCGCTTTCTTTGACAGATTCTAGTATGGGTACATATATGTTTTCCCAACCCCAGCACATTAGTTTGCTAATTCCAGATGTATGAAACGCAGGCCTAACTGTATCTAGTATATTGAACGCCAGATAAACTAACTTGGCCTTTTTAAATAAAAAAATTCCCTCACTGGAATACTTTCAGTCTTTTGACTGTATGGATTACAGATGGAATGACTGTTATATGTGAGTACCGCTTTCTTTGACAGATTCTAGTATGGGTACATATATGTTTTCCCAACCCCAGCACATTAGTTTGCTAATTCCAGATGT
Source organism: Bufotes viridis (assembly GCA_033119425.1). Taxonomy (NCBI): domain Eukaryota; kingdom Metazoa; phylum Chordata; class Amphibia; order Anura; family Bufonidae; genus Bufotes; species Bufotes viridis. The sequence goes on along the minus strand of CM065592.1, from coordinate 249,859,472 downwards.
ATGAAACGCAGGCCTAACTGTATCTAGTATATTGAACGCCAGATAAACTAACTTGGCCTTTTTAAATAAAAAAAATTCCCTCACTGGAATACTTTCAGTCTTTTGACTGTATGGATTACAGATGGAATGACTGTTATATGTGAGTACCGCTTTCTTTGACAGATTCTAGTATGGGTACATATATGTTTTCCCAACCCCAGCACATTAGTTTGCTAATTCCAGATGTATGAAACGCAGGCCTAACTGTATCTAGTATATTGAACGCCAGATAAACTAACTTGGCCTTTTTTAAATAAAAAAATTCCCTCACTGGAATACTTTCAGTCTTTTGACTGTATGGATTACAGATGGAATGACTGTTATATGTGAGTACCGCTTTCTTTGACAGATTCTAGTATGGGTACATATATGTTTTCCCAACCCCAGCACATTAGTTTGCTAATTCCAGATGTATGAAACGCAGGCCTAACTGTATCTAGTATATTGAACGCCAGATAAACTAACTTGGCCTTTTTAAATAAAAAAATTCCCTCACTGGAATACTTTCAGTCTTTTGACTGTATGGATTACAGATGGAATGACTGTTATATGTGAGTACCGCTTTCTTTGACAGATTCTAGTATGGGTACATATATGTTTTCCCAACCCCAGCACATTAGTTTGCTAATTCCAGATGTATGAAACGCAGGCCTAACTGTATCTAGTATATTGAACGCCAGATAAACTAACTTGGCCTTTTTTAAATAAAAAATTCCCTCACTGGAATACTTTCAGTCTTTTGACTGTATGGATTACAGATGGAATGACTGTTATATGTGAGTACCGCTTTCTTTGACAGATTCTAGTATGGGTACATATATGTTTTCCCAACCCCAGCACATTAGTTTGCTAATTCCAGATGTATGAAACGCAGGCCTAACTGTATCTAGTATATTGAACGCCAGATAAACTAACTTGGCCTTTTTAAATAAAAAAATTCCCTCACTGGAATACTTTCAGTCTTTTGACTGTATGGATTACAGATGGAATGACTGTTATATGTGAGTACCGCTTTCTTTGACAGATTCTAGTATGGGTACATATATGTTTTCCCAACCCCAGCACATTAGTTTGCTAATTCCAGATGTATGAAACGCAGGCCTAACTGTATCTAGTATATTGAACGCCAGATAAACTAACTTGGCCTTTTTAAATAAAAAAATTCCCTCACTGGAATACTTTATGGCTTTTCACTGTATGGATTACAGGTGGACTGGTATTAGTAGGGGTGACACAAGCACACCCAAGTCCCTGATGTAGGATTTCTATGGCACAGACCACTATTACAAGTGATTAATGGACGTTGGGAGAGATTGTGCTGCAGCACTAGTCCCAAGATGGCCGCCGCCTATCAGCCCAGTAACATGTGCCACAAAATGGTCTGCACAACCTTTAAAAAAATAGCCTTGGACTGTGCTGCTAAATCGCTATTGGTCTGAATCCCAGGTGTAGATGTCTGACTTGTTTGGAGCTTTGGAATGCACACTGTGGCAGCTTCTGCTGCAGCACTACAAGTCGCAAAATGGCGGCCGGCAGTCAGCCCAGGTACATGTGGATGGAAAAATCACTCTGGCCACTCTAAAAATAGCCAATCCCTATCAAAAAAGCAGCTCAGCTGCAGTTGTTCAGATGAATCACAGGTGGAGGAGAGAAATTTGCTTCCAGTTATTCAATTATCCCTGCCTATTCTCGCCCTAGCATCAGCTGCGCTCTATCCCTGTTCTATTCACATCGGGAGTGAGCACGTCCCGACGTGCGCACAAGCTTATAAAGAGGCTGAGTCACATGCTGCACTTGGCCAATCACAGCCTTGCCAATAGTAGGCATGGCTGCGATGGCATCTTAGGGCAAGTAGTATGATGCATGTTGATTGGCTGCTTTGCAGCCTTTCAAAATGCGCCAAAATACATGCCGAACGATGACCGAACCCGAACTTTTACGAAAAAGTTCGGGTTCGGGTCCGTGTCACGAACACCCCAAAATTCGGTACGGACCCGAACTATGCTCGAACTGTTCGCTCAACACTACTCATTACTGTTATGGAGCAATGTGGATATCACCATTATATGGGCACTGTGGATGTCACTGTTATTGGGGCACTGTGGATGTCACTGTTGTAGAGGCACTATTTCATCTTACGGCTATGGGGGCACTGTGTATGTCACTGTAATGGGAGCACTGTGGATGTCACTGTTATGGTCACCGTGGATGTCACTGTTATGGGGGTACTATTTATGTCACTGTTATGGGGCACTGTGAATGTCACTATTTTGTCCCACTGTCTATGTCACTGTTAGAGGGGCACTCTGCATGTCACTGTTATAGAGGCACTGTGGATGTTACCATTATAGAAGTACTGTGGATGTCATTGGTATAGGAAAACTGTGGATATATTTGAACGGGACACACATAAACAAAATAGACCTGTGAGATGTCGGGTAATTCTGCTAGTTCTTATATAAAAGCATTTAGTGGCTTAGAATGAAAATAAACTTACAAAATTCATTTTGCGTGATTTATTTGTTTGGGCCACATACCAACTACTGGTTTTTGCTGTATTTTTTTAAAGTCACTGATCATGGTGGAGTATTTCATGGATCGTATTCATAGCCACATAAACTACTCTAATATCCTCTTGGAGATTCAGAATATGTTTTTTTTCTTATTACTGCCCTTTTTTAGGTATCCAGTGGGCAGTCCTAATCAGTGATTGACAACCTTCCTTGTGTGAATGTTCATACAGAGAATGCTAAACATCCTGCACGATATGATGTGCAGTGCTACACAGGTTTTTTTTTTGCCTTCCTCTGGATCAACTTGTAGGAAACAGGCCGAACTCAATGGGCAAATGTCTTTTTTCGGTCTTATATACTATGTACTATGTATTATGTACTATTTATAAAATCACGGAAAATAATGCACTAAAACAATAGCTGCAAACAAAATATATGGACTAACCCCTCAAACTAATAATAAAATCTGAGACTCTCAGCCAGTATATTTTGATCCAAACCCATCTGTGCCCACATATTTATTATCGTAACGTGCAGGATGGTTTTGTATCTTTTTCCGTGAGTTTTGATTAGTCTTAAAGGAGTGGCACCTTTAAGTGGGAATGTGCTTCTATCTTGGGAGTAGCATTCTTGTGCACTTTTGCCCCTCCTATCTAATAGAAGACCTTGATTTTCTGTGATTTTATAAATGTAGCCATGCACATTTGCATATTTACTATCATATCATGCAGGATGTTTTGTATTTTTTCCGTGAGTTACAATACGAAAATCCAAGCAGATAAAGGTCAAAAGCAAGCAGCATAAGTCAGGGCAAACTAAGTCAGTCCACACACGACATCAACTGTTTGCTTAGGCAAGCAGCAGAGGGAGGTGTCCTCACATAGCCATAGAGTTCAGTACTCAGAAGTGGGTTTAGTTAAGTAACATAGTAGAGTCAGTGACAACGCATAGCATGGCTGATTTGAAATATGGTATTCCGTCAGTGGTGACAGACATAGTGGACGGAGAGCATGACATTTCTTCTCTCTTCTTTTTTTCCCAGTGTCAGAAATTGACTTACTTGGACTAAAACTTTGGATTTCCCATTAATATTTGCAGCTTTGCCTCAATGCCACACAGAGTCTTCTCTTGTTCTAGCTTTGCTCCACCATGTGTTTTCTGCATCCGGTAACTGGCTAAAGAATTTTTAATTTCAGTTTTAATCTCTGCGCTATATTAACCCACAGCTTTTAACTTTCCATGCCAAATTATTCTGGCTTGTCAACATCCAGCTTTTTTGAGCTCTACTACTATTCCTCTATCATGTGTACCAAGCTTTACATATGTCTCATGATAAATGATCTCCTCAACCCTTGTGTACCAAACCCTGCATATGTCTAACCATGGTTGATCAATTAAATGTGTACAACACGTAGTATAGTATATATCTGACCACTGCTGGCCTCTCTTCATTGTTCTCCACCTTCCAGTTTACTATGCTGACTAGTATAGAGAACTGTGTCATTAGCTTGACTGTTCCATATCTGCTAACCAAAATCATTACAACCAATCCCTTTACAGGCTACTTATTGCCAAGAGAACTAATTTTAACCCGTTAATGACAAGGCCTGAAAAGGCCTAAAGGGGTTTTCTGGGATTTTACTACTGATGACCTATACTCAGAATAGGTCATCAGTATCTGATTGGTGGGGGTCTGACCACCCAGAACCCCAGCCGATCAGCCGTTTGAGAAGGCAGCGGCTCTCCTGTGATCAATGTGGCCATCTCCGTGTTTACTAAGCTCAGCGCCGTACATTGTATAGTGGCTTTGCTTGGTATCGCAGTATAACCCCATTCACTTCTATGGGGCTGAGTGCAATACCAAGCACAGCCGCTATACAATGTGCGGCGTTAGCTTAGTAAGCACAGAGAAGGCCGTGGCAAGCAACACTGCCTTCTTAAACAGCTGATCAGCGGAGGTCCGGGGTGTCAGACCCGACCGATCATATACTGATAACCTATCCTGAAGACAGGTTATCAGTATTAGAATCCTGGAAAACACCTTTAATGACCAAGCGAGATTTTAGAAATCTGGCATTTGTTAATTTATCAGAGAATAACTCATTAAAGGTATTGCACATTCAAGTAATTCTGACATAATTTTTTCTTCGCATATTGTATTTTATTTAAGTAGTAAAATTAGATCTAAACAATATGTATATATTTACTAAAAACACAAAAATTGGTGATTTTTTTAAATGCATTTTTCCCTATTTTTAACTGCAATATGTCACATATATGCATACATGCTATACAAAAATGTTACCAGACATATGTTTACTTTATTTTAGAAGCACTTTAGAAACATTTTAGAAGATTTACATTTTTATTTTTTTTCAATCAAATTTTTTTCATTTTGAAATACAGTATGTGTTCCTTCACCAAACCAAGTTATTCCCAGGATCATTTGGTGGACGGGCATTTTCCTATACAGCTCGATACAGCCCATTCACTCCCACAATCAGTGCGAAAGGCCCCTTCTGTGGACAGCTTTAAGATAAGGCTAAAAACCCACCTCTTTTCCCAAGTCTTTGAAACTGCAGGGTGCAGGGTCACAGTGCTTTGAGTCCCCAGTCCTACTGGATAAGGAAATGCGTAGAAAAGGAGTAGCATTTGTCTTTTGGAGTGCGGATTTTGCATATTGAAATATTTTTCGGATACTACATTATATTTACAGAACCCCTGAGGTAATCGCACAGTGGAAACCTCCAATAAGTGATCCTATTTTAGGTACTACACCCCTCAAGTTATTTATTATGGGGCATAGTGAGCATTTTGACACAACAGGAATTTTACAGAAATTAATGAGCATGGGACACTGTAAAATGAAAATTTAAAAATTTAATGAAAAAAGTTTTCCACAGATGGCATTTCAGTGCTCAATATGTTATGCCCAGCTGGTGTCAACTGAGACACACCACTCCCTAAAAAATGTTAGGCAGGTTCTACTGGGCACAGAAATACTATAACTATGTCAACATAAACCGCTGTTTGAGTCCAGAAAGGAAGACTATCATTTGGCTTTTGCTGTGCAGATTTTGATGGATTGGTTTACGGGTGCCATGTTTTTTTAATGCCCTCTGGGGTACCAGTACAGCTGTTTTCTGACAACCATACATTTTCATGTCATCATCATTGGTTTTATTTTGGGGTACATACAATAAATTGAACAATTTTATTTCACTTTTTGGGAAGGAGGATAAAAAAATGCAACAATTCTGCCATTGCTTTTGAGTTTGTCATTCCGGTGTAAGCCATTCGGTAAAAATGTCATGTTGATTTTATTCTGCTGGTCGGTACGATTACAGAGATACCATCTTTATTTATTTTTACGTTTTCCACTTTTACACAAAGCATTTAATAAAAACATGCTTTGCTTTGCCATTTTATGAGAGACATTTTTTTTTCTGATGATGGTCTTGTTTTTGTGGGATGAGGTGATGTTCTCACTGGTGCCATTTTGTGGTACATGCAACTTTTTGATTGCTTGATATTATGCTTTTGTGAGGCGAGGTGACCAAAAAATGGCTGTTCTGACACCATTTTCCTTTTTTTACAGCATAAAAGGGTAGATCATGTGATATTTTTATAGAGCTGGTCATTACAGATGTGACGATAGTTAATTTGTACATTTTTTTGCTCAGTTTTATACAAAAAAAAGCATTTTTTTGGTCCCCATTTTCTGAGAGCCACATTTTTTATTTTTATTTTTCTGATGATGGGCTTGTGTGAGGGCTCATTCTTTGCTTCTACCATTTTGAGCTACTTGAGACTTTTTGATGTTATGTTTTTGTGAAGCAAAGTGACAATAAAAATGACAGGCGACGTTTGCATTATTATTTTTAACCACTCAGGCCCCCTTAAACACCCTTAATGACCAGGCCACTTTTTACAATTCTGCACTACACTGCTTTCACCGTTTATTGCTC